>BQKN01065092.1:319399-419530 GCA_022839385.1 Asparagus kiusianus
TTGATTTGTCGAATCACCGTGCCGAGCTAAGCTAAGGGGCCTATAGGCAATTTTACACGCCTACATCAAGCACGGGCGAGTTTGGGCTTCAAGTGAAACTCAGGCACATGCGAGTTTGGGCTGCTAGCGAAGCTCAGGTGATGGCAAGTTTGGGCTACAGCCAAAACTCAAGCACAGGCGAGTTTGGGCTGCTAGCGAAGCTCAGGTGCTAGTGAGTTTGTGCTGCAGGCGAAGGTCAAACGCTGATGAGTTTGTGCCACGCGCTCGCCTGCGGACCCAAATGCTTGCCAGCTAGTGCGCGCATCAATCCTCATTAATTGCAAAGTGATGGAACGCTTCGCCTTCCTCGCTCAATTCGAACCATCGGTTTGGAGTCCTAAGAGTTAGGGCTGGCGTTGAGCTCGAAGCATCGTGGGGAATCTAAGCCGGTCGATTATTTGGGACCGTGAATCTCAGCCGTTGGGATTTTGGCTATATAACGTACTCGCCATCCCTTTGGCCGAGTTCTCGTGTTTACGCAAATCCGCCTAAAAAAATCTCATAGAATCCCCTCTGCTCAATGCCCTTCGAGAGTGTTGGCTCTTCCTCCTTTGTTGCTGATGTTGGTACGACGCCGTATTCGGCTGCAGACCCGACCTAAGGGTCTCCTGCTCTGGCTTCCACCCCTAGTCCGGTGTTTGCTATCCTTCAAAAATTAGAGGACGCCATTCGTAGGACCGCCGCTGTCGTTAACAAGGGCGCTGGGCGATACTATGACATGCTCCCCCTCTTAGAGGAGAGTCTAGATGAGATCCTCCATGTAGGCGGTGCTCAACTCACCCGTCGATGTGAGCGAGAGCTCCATCACTTGGAGGCGCTGATGTATCGCTTGGAGGGGTTGGTACATGCCGACCCAGAACCAGCACCCCTCGTGATGAGCGTTCTGCTCGAGCGAGAAGACTTGGCCAAGCGAATCTCGAAGTAGGAGGCTTTGCTCAGGCGCCTGCATAGGCAACATTGTGCTATTCTGGCGAAGATGGATGCCTACCTGGACGCCGCCTTTTTTATGGACGCTGGATCCCTCGAGGGGGAGGCAAGATTGAAGAGGCTTGAGCGTGAGAAGGCGCGTGTCGGTCGTACTGCTGAGGTGGAGGCGAGGACGCTCCAAATCCTTCGCTAGAAGGAGGAAGACGACGAGGCCGCCCTCGCCAGGCTCTAGCAGCGGTAGGGGGTGAGGGCCAAAGCTAAGCGCACGGCGGATCTTACTACAGTCAAGACCAAGATCGACACTTTCAGCCTGCTGAAGCTTATCTAGGACGTCCTTCTTTTGTTAAGCTTGTTGTAACTTTTGTTGACATTTACTACATTTTTGAACATGTTGCTTGTAAACTCCGCCTAAAAAGGCTTTTGGGTTATTTAACATTTCGCATGCATAGCCTCTTTTGGTTTTATTTTCTATGTTGATGCCTATTTGGGAATCGCCTGCGCCTCTCGTCGCCTGAGTCTCGCAGTGTGGTGAGCTTTTGGCGAGTTTGTCCTAGACTTAGTCGCTAGGATCCTCTTTTTGTTTTTGTCTGTTCGCGGTGTGGGGTCGGGTTAACCCCGACTTTCGCGCTGCAGCTCAGGCGAGTCTGAGAGGTTAACACTTAGCTCGACACAAAGAGCAGTTGCTTGTGACGTGACTAGCTCAAGACCTCAACAATGACCTGCCTTTTGGCGAGTTGCTGTTCGAGAGGGAGGTTTGGACATGTCGCCTGTTAAGCCGTCTTTGATGCTTATCGTTGTCTGCAAGGATGACGACGTGAATGATAATCGAATCGTTCAGGGATGTAGGAATGTGATGATTGATTGTTGTAGGAGTCGTCGCATGGTAGGCTGCTACCCATCGGTTATTCTAAGAGAATATTAGGATAGCCGAGATAGATCAGGTAGTTCAGGAACGTAGGAGTGTGACTATTGACCGAAGTAGCAATAAGTCACATGGTAGGTTACTACTTAGGCCGTGTTACTCGTGGGAATAACGGGGTAAGCCATCAGAGGTGATTGTTAACATGATAGAATTTCGTTGCGATCAGAGCAACATTGAGGACTTATCATCCCATTAGAGGGGATTGATAAGTTGATTTTGTCAGAGATGAAGGTTAACATGACGGGATTGTTTGTCGTGATGTGAGCAACTTTGGGGGCTCACCATCCTATTGGAGAGGATTGGTAAGTTGATTTTGTCAGAGGTGATAGTTAACATGACGGGATTGTTTGCCGCGATGTGATCGACTTTGGGAGCTCACCATCCTATTGGAGAGGATTGGTAAGTTGATTTTGTCAGAGGTGATTGTTAACATGACGGGATTGTTTGTCCCGATGTGAGCGACTTTGGAGCTCACCATCCTATTGGAGAGGATTGGTAAGTTTATTTTGTCTGAGGTGAGGGTTAACCTGATAGTTAGTTTTGGTCCTAATTTGTAAGAAGGTTGGACCAAGTGGCGATCAGGGTTACACTTAAGAACACTGTTTGTAGTGTCTCGTATAGGGTTTCTCGTCAGAGTGTATGAAGTTGGAACAGTTTAGCCTCATGTACCAGTTGGAGGGGTTTGAGGACCAGTTTAGACTCATGCACTCGCGGGAGTTTGTGAGAACCAGTTTAGACTCATGCACTCGTGGGAGTTTGTGAGAACCACTTTAGACTCATGCACTCGTAGGAGTTTGTGAGAACCAGTTTAGACTCATGCACTCGCGGGATTTGTGAGAACCAGTTTAGACTCATACACTCGCGGGAGTTTGTGAGAACCAATTTAGACTCATGCACTCGTGGGAGTTTGTGAGAACCACTAAGGGTAGTACTTTTTCAAGAACTTACCGTTGATAGGCATCATGATCTTGTCGCCATTCGGTTTGACAAGACGATAAGCTCCATTCAAATAGACTGTCTCTACTACGAACGGTCCTTCCCACTTGGGCTGAAATTTGCCATTCTTCTTGGAAGTGATAATCATCGGTCATCGGACGGCGAGCACCAATTCTCCCTCCTTAAAAGATCGACGTTTGACTTTCTTGTCGAAAGCCTTAGCCATTCGGGCTTGGTAGAACTCAATGTGTTGTTGAGCTTCAAGCCACCTATCGTCCAATACTTCGAGTTCTGTGAGGCGTCGTTGATGATTGTCTTCGATTGTCATCCCTGTAGCTAGGGGGACACAGAGGGATGGAATTTGAATCTCTAATGGTAACATGGCCTCACAGCCATATACCAACGAGTAAGGCGTGTTGCCGATCGGTGTATGAACCATTGTGCGATACGCCCATACGCTCTCGCCAACTTCTCGTTCCAATCGTGCTTGCTGTTGGAAGTCAGATTGGTTAAGATCTTAACGATTGTTTTGTTAAAGGCCTTGGCCAAGCCATTCGCCGGAGGGTTGTAGGCTGTAGAGGAGAGGTTATGTATCCAGAACTTGTCACAAAACCGGGTGAACGCATGACTAATGAATTGTGTGTCGTTGTCATGGATGATACGTCGAGGTATGCCGTATCGGTATATGACATGATGTTTGACGAACTTAATCACGTCATTGGTTTTGACCTCTTAAAGGGACGGCTTCGGCCCATTTAGAGAAGTAATCGGTGATTGCGAGGATGAAGCGATGACATCTCGCCGACGGCGGGGATATTAGTCCGACGATGTCCATCCCCCATGCTTCGAAGGGCCATGACGCTGTTGTCGGGTGTAGGTCTTCAGGAGGTTGATGCAGGTAGTTGGCATGGATTTGGCATACGTGGCAATGCTTTGCGTAAGCAACCGCGTCGCTGACCATCCCAGGCCAAAAATAGCCTATTCTCCATAATCGATCCCAAAGTTTGGGTTCGGGTTGGTGGGCTCCGCAAGTACCATCATGGTCTTTGCGTAGGGCCTCTTGCTCTTCTGTCTTTGAAAGACATCGAAATAACAAGCCGTCATATGACCTTCGATGCAACGTCTTCGTGGTCGAATCGTAGTAGAACCTTGAGGCACGCCGGCGGACAGACTCTCGCTCTTTAGCATCTTCGGGCATCATGTCGTATAGGACGTAATCGATGATCGGGAGACGCCAATCTTTCGGGTCAGGTTGATTTGGGACTTGGTGAGTGGCGTTCACTTCTAGAACGTCTTTCGGTCAAAAGAGTCTTCGGCTTGCCACAGTGACCCATTGAGTCGTTTCTAGTGGCTGGGCCAAGTTAGCCGCCAGGGATGTGAGGGCGTCCGCGTGCGTGTTCTTGGAACGGAGCACGTGCTCGATGCGGAAGCTTTCGAATGACTCTACTAACTTGGTGGCTGCTTTGTGAAGTGGGATCTGGTCGTCGTTTCTGACTTCGTATTCCCCCGTCATTTGCTTGACAATAAACTGGGAGTCGCCATAGGCCTCGAGGTGCTTTATCTCTAACTCTCTTGCCAACTCAAGTCTAATGAGTAGCGCATTGTACTCAACCACGTTGTTGGTGCATGGCTCTGTTAGAGAAAAAGCTCGGGGTAGTATGTGGTTATGTGGGGAAGTGAGGACCACCCCCACTCCTGCAACAATAGTTCCGCTCGTACTGACGCGAGACGCGCCATCAAAGAACATCTGCCAAGCTTCCATTGGGGAGGTCGTGTTGACTTCGGGGGGTTCATCTGGAAAATCCTCGAACAGGTCAGTTTTCGCCCTTAACGGATGACTAGCCATGAGATCACAGATAGCCTGTCCTTTGACTGACTTCTGTGGTATAAAGTGAATGTCGTATTAAGACAGCAGGAGTGTCCATCTAGCCAAACGCGAGTTTAGGGCTGCCAGTTGTGTCATGAAGACTTGGATGAGATTTATCCGAGAAATGACATGGATGGTTTGGCCGACTAGGTAGTGTCGCATCTTTTGGATGGAAAATACCAAGGCTAAATACTCCTTTTCAACCATGGGGTATCGCCGTTCAGCGCCTTGTAGGGTTCTACTCAGGTAATAGATGCCCTGCTCGTGGCCGGCGTCGTCATTTTGTGCCAAGAGAGTGCCCAGGGAATGCTCCATAGCCTGTATGTAGATGAGGAATGGCTTTCCTGAGATTGGAGCCGCGAGGACAGGCGGGTTTGAGAGATAAGCTTTGATCTCCTCAAAGGCCCGTTGGCAAGGCTCGTCCCACACGAAAGAAGTACCCTTCTTCATCAGTTTGGAGAAGGGTTGATACTTACCTGAAAGATTTGAAATGAACCTCCGGATGTAAGCTAATCGCCCCTGAAGGCCCCTTAGTTCCATAAGGTTTCGGGGCGGCTGGAGCTCCTGAATAGCTCGTACCTTGTCTGGGTCAATTCGGATTCCTTTTGTCATTACCACGAACCCGAGGAACTTACCGCTGGACATCCCTAAGAATGACTTCGTAGGATTCATCTTGAGTTGGTGAGTCCTTATGAGTTCAAACATCACCCTCAAGTCTTGGAGATGGTCATCTTTACTGCGGCTTTTCACGACCAAGTCGTCCACATAGCACTCGACCGTCTTTCTTAGGTGATCTCGAAAGATCGTGCTCATGGAGCATTGGTAGGTTGCGCCTGCGTTTTTGAGTCCGAATGGCATGACCGTGTAATAGTATACCGCTATAAGAGTTCTGAATGAAGTGTGTTTTTCGTCTTCGGGGTGCATTTTGATTTGATTGTACCCTGAGAACCCATCCATGAAGGACATCATCTCAAACTCATACGTGTTATCAATGATGACATCCGTGATGGGTAAATGAAACTCGTCTTTAGGGCACGCAGCATTAATATCCCTGAAGTCAATACAGATGCGAATCTTACCGTTCTTCTTTAGGACTGGAACAATATTAGCTACCCAGTCGGGGTGTTGTTCCTCTCTGATAAAGCCGGATTTGATCAGTTTCATCACTTCGGCCAAATATTGCTTTAAGCAGAGCGTTTCACTAACGCACAACAGTTAACTTAAAAAGTTTAAAATTACAGCACATCAACTTTCATTGTTTTATTTCAGATTTAACCACAATCTCCAACATCTTCAATGCTAGTCCTCGTTGCAGAGGGAAATTTGATTTTCTGTAAAGCATTTCTTATCGAATTATCTACTATGGTTCCTCTTCTTATGATTTCCTGATATTTCTTTGTTTTCCTATGCCGTTTATTATGCTTTGGTGAATCTATAAGGGATCTAACATATATTGCTTATTTTCTAACAAGGCATTGGAAGGGGAGCTTAATAAAGATCATAATTATTGGGCGCTAAAAACTGAACTTACAAGTAGATGTCAATTTGCCTCGCAAAAGAAATTGCAAAACAAAACTTTATGATGGCAAAAGAAATGAAGCCAGCAAGAAGTTTCGTTGCAAATAATTAATACAAGAACGCATATAAAGTAAATTATGTTGAGTCAGTGACGTCATATATAGGTTTAAAATCCATCAGACAAAGAATCCAACAAGAAGTTACCTTTAATCATATTAAGAAGATGGCGTCAGCTTGACCGTGGGACCTTTATCACGTAAAGGTGTCACAGGACACTCGAGATTTGGATGCCGACCATACACGGGAGCCTTGTGAACCGGTGAAAGCGTTCTCGCAAAAACTTTTCATGTGCTTTTGCTTCCTGCTCATCATTCGAGAATTCGGATTTGTTTTCACGGTTAATGTTGGGATATTCATGTGAGCGTTGGAAACGATTAAAAAAAAGGTAAAATTTTGGATGAAATTGGTTCATAATCTCTAGTCAGGACTAATTAGCTTTCACCTGGGCACGATTGTGAATTCCAGGGGTGGAGCCAGAATGTTAGCTCTAGATTAGGCATAATTAGAAATTTAGAATAGTTTACGAAAAAATATATTATGGCGAATGTTAATAGAAAAGCATTAGTACAATTTTTCACTAGAAATATATTAATTACTAAAATCAATGGTGCAATCAGAAATTAATTTAATTTAGAGAAATAGCATAATTAAACTGATAAGTGTCAGCATGGAAGTTCTTGTCTTAATTTTATATGTAAAATTCTCACGTGCATTATTTTTCTAATGGTCGATTTATTATAAATGGTTAAATAAAATATTATGCCCTTTTAATTGTCATTTCTAATACAAATTTTCGAAAGAGTGTTCACGAAAAAAAGATATTCTTTTTTCATATTTTCATACTTTTATTTTAACTTTAATGAGTTTGCGTATTAAATAAGCGAAGGTAGTTAGTAGAGGAAACTTAAATTTGGCTTTCCCTAAATACTGACGCAACGCGGAAGTAGTAGCCTCAGAATCCACCAAGGGTGTTCTCTGAATCCAAAGAACGATCTTTGAATCCACGAAGAAAATATTGAAAAGAGAAATTTTATTGATGAAAAGTTATTCTCCTTTGGGGTTACATGACTCTTCTTAAATAGAAAAACAAATAAGACTCCTTGTAAAACTAGAATTATAAAAAAAAAGTATCAAATTCTATCCTAAAAAGACTCCTTATAATAGAGGGAACAAATCATGAATCAAAATTGATTTTGTTTCATAATCTAATCTGACTCTAAAATTGAATTTATTTCCTAATCTATATTTCCTAATCTAAATAGACTCTAACTCAGATTAAGCGTCCTACATCAGTCTCCCCTGCTTGAAAAGAGCTCGACCCCGAGCTTACACTTGCATAAATAGTTGTTTCTTCTAACGGGTAATACTCAAACAAATCTGTAACATTGAAACTAGGAGAGATACCCAAATCTGTAGGAAGGTTAACCACATAAGCATTGTCGCTAATCTTCTTCAGTATCTTGCAGGGACCATACTTCTTATTCTTCAGCTTGTTGTAGGTGCCCACAGAAAAACATTCTTTTCGTAGAAACAACATTACCATGTCTCCCTCTTCAAACACCTTCTTCCTCCTGTGTCGATCAGCATCATCCTTACATTTAGCATTAGACTGCTTTATCTTCTCCTTGACTTCATGTTGGATAGCCCGTATTTTTTCAACCATATGATCTGCATGATCACTCTGTCCGGAAAGCTTAGGCAGTGGAGCAAGGTCAAGATAATGATTCGGAAGCCTTCCATACACAATCACAAAGGGAGTCTTGCCTATAGTTCGATTCTCCATACAGTTATAAACAAATTCAACATGTGGCAGAGCAAGATCCCACTACTTCAGATGATCGCCAAAGATGGATCTAAGGAGGTTACCAAGAGTGCGATTTACTATTTCAGTTTGGCCATCCGTTTGAGGGTGATAAGCAGTATTGAACTTAAGAGAAGTATTGAATCTCTGCCACAAAGTCCTCCAAAAGTGGGATAAGAACTTAGAATCACGATCGGATGTGATGGATTTTGGCACTCTATGAAGGCGAACTATCTCCCGAAAGAAAAGATTAGCAACGTGGCTAGCATCTGTAGTCTTCTTACATGGAATAAAGTGCGCCATCTTCGAAAACCTGTCAACCACAACATAAATAGAATCCATACCTCGTTGGGTTCTAGGTAGTCCCAACACAAAGTCCATAGAGATATCATGCCATGGCGCATCAGAAACAGGTAAAGGTGTATACAATCCTGTATTCTGAGACTGTCCCTTAGCAACTTGACAAACTGGACAACGCCGCACATATTTTTTTGCTCCCTTCTTTAGCTGAGGCTAGTAATACCGCTCTTCAATAGAAGCAATCGTCTTGTCTCGCCCCAAGTGTCCTCCTAACCCGCCAGTATGAAGGTCTCTAATTTTTTGCTCTCTTAGCGAACTCTGGGGTATGCACAATTGATCGCCATGAAATAAATAACCATCCTGAATATAAAAGTCTTTGACTGATTTATTCTGTTGGCAGTCATCCCAAATCTCCTTAAAGTCTTCATCTTCTGCATATAGCTCCTTTAGGTATTCAAATCCAATCACTTCTGCTTGCAAAGTCACCAACAAACCGGCCCTCCGACTGAGTGCATTTGCAACCTTATTCTGCTGCCCGGATTTGTGCTTCAAAACAAAGGTGAAACGCTATAGATACGCGATCTAACGAGCATGCATATAGTTGATGGTAGTCCGACTATTAAGGGACTTCAGGGCATGATGATCAATATGAAGCAAAAACTCTCGTGAGATCAAATAGTGCTCCCAATGCTTCAAAGATTGAACTATGACATATAACTCTAGCTCATATATGGTCCATTTTTGCCAAGCTTCACTGAGTTTCTCGCTGTAGAAAGCAACTGGACGCCCTTCTTGAGATAGCACACCACCAATTCCTATGATGGACGCATCACAATCAACTTCAAACACCTTTAGAAAGTCTGGAAGTGCAAGCACTGGTACGGTGGATAACTTCTCCTTGATCAGTACAAAGCTACGATCCGCTTCTACTCCCTAATTAAACTTACCTTTCTTCATGCATTCAGTGATATGAGCTATGATGCGGCATAAACATGTACCAAAAAGGTTGCAAGTGCACAACCGTGTCAAGTTATAGTATAAAGATATCGATCCCACGAGGAATGTGTTTTTGTAGGAGAAAATATAAAATCGGTTCTTATGTTGTGTGACAAATAGGAGTGATAATAATTGTGATTGTGGAGAGATAATGAGAGTGAAAGTGATAGTGTGTAAAGCGGTGCAAAATATAAGTGAGAGTGGATGTGACAAAGAATGAGTGTGATCAATAAGGCAAGAAGGAAAATGAATAAAATCAAGAAACAAATTAAAAAAATCAAGAATGAAGAACAAAATTCAAGAATAAAAGAAAATGCAAGAAATTAAAGATGGTGGATTCAATTATAGATATGGGTAATCTACAATTGAACCCACTTCTTAGAAAAGGGTGATTCCCTAGAGGGTTCTAGCCTAAAGGCGAATCAAATAAAATGAAAATAAACAAAAAGAAAAACTAAACCCAAGAGGGTTCTAGCCTCAAGGTGAATAGTATAAGAAATTAAAATCTAACTATAAAATATATTACAAAATCTAAACTACAAAATAAATTGCGAGAATTAAATGCAAGAAAATAAATCTACTCTATAAGCATGAAATAAATCTAAGGCAAGAGGGTTCTAGCCTCTTGGCTATTTAACAAAAAAATAAAATCTAACTACAAGCATAGAAATAAATCTAAACTAATAAGCAATAAAAAAGAAATAAAAGAGAAATTCAAACCTTCAAATAATTCTTCATCTTCATCTTCATCTTCATCTTCATCATCCAATAAAGAGAAGAAGAGAAAAATTTAAAGTGGTGAAAAAAATTATTTTATTAATTGTAATAAAAAGTTACAAATTTGGAAGGCCTTCTCAATTAAGAGTAGCCCTCCTCTCCAAAAGGAGTTACAAAAATTTTCACCCTCTAACCCGTCACTCTCTATCCCTATTTATAGTAAACATCAGTGAATGAGAGCCGTTGGATCAAACTCTTATCTAAAACAATTGAATTTCAGCCTTAGATCTGTAACAAACTACCCAGTGTATCGATACCATCATCGATAGGGGTATCGATGCTGGCATCGATACAGGCATCGATGCGGGCATCGATGCCCCCATCGATGCAGGCATCGATGCCTGCCTCCTTCTGGTTGCTGTCCGCAGAATTCTCTCTTCTTGTGGACTTTGGGCTTTGGCTTTTTTAGCAATTCATTGGTGTTTTGGGCTTCATTGCTTCATGGGCTTTACTTCTTCTTTTGGGCTTTTGGATAATTTGGAAATTTAATTTTCCAATGGGCTTCTTGATGCATTTCTTCATTTAATCAATGAGTTTTTGTTGAGAGATGGGAGTTTGAGATTTATTCTTCATTAACCTGCAATTAAAAGATAAAAACAATTATTAGTGGTATATTTATTCATATAAAATAGATAATGAGGGTATAAAATTATAATAAAATATGATTATCAAATACCCCCACACCTAAACTTTTGCTAGTCCTCTAGCAAAGAAATAAAAATAAAATCCTAACTCACTTTCGCAGGAATCACGGTTGTATTTAGCGCATATAACAAGCCTTTAAACCCCTAGGTTACCCTAGTGGACGAGTTGTAGTCTCGTGAGGGTTTGAAGTGAATATACCCACAAAATTCGATCAACTTGCCAAATTAAAGAAGTCAGTAAATAACTAAATTCACTTGATAACTTTTAGATAATCTAATTGAAGCAAGTTATTACTCAAGAAAACATTTTTTATATATATAACTTTAAGGTATACTTCCAAGAAAATCTTCTCATTATAGCAATACAATACTAAGCCAAACTTTGAAATTTAATTTAAAAGTTTTGAAAAGAACATGCTAACTCTTTGTTTTAAATAATTTTCAAGTTGCTTGATCTAAAATATTTTCCAAGACCATATATACAACTATAAAACATTTATTAGTTTTTTTTAATATTTTTTTTAAAACTCTTTCTTCGTTGGTGATTTTTTTGTACTTTAACGGGCTTTCTAAGTGACCATTTAACGAGTTTTGGGCCAATGGATCCCAACCCAATTGGGCTTAGGTCATTAAGTATGAAAAATACTCCTTGGGCTTAATTACACGGTCAGCTTAGGCTTTATTAGATAGAATCACCTTGAATTAAAGAGTTTTTTTGTGCCTATTTTTCGCACTCTTCTTTTACGATATATTTTTTTATGTATATGTATATATATTTTGAAGAATATGTGAATCAAGACACTTTGAAAAATTACTTTCAACTCTAAGTTAAGCATGCAAAAATTTTATTATTTTAAATAAAAGTCCAAGTTAAGGCTTAAGTAAAGTATACTACTTTGAAAATTATTTCTTAAGAACTTTATTTAGAGTTATCATAAAAAGTGAACTTGAGTAAATAACAGATTAGAAAATTTAAAATTTATCAAATAAATCAATTATTACATAACTCTATCAATTTGGCAAGTGACGATATTTTTATAATTTTTTTGGAAAATGAAAAAAAAAACGACAAAAAATGCAACAAAAAAATGTAAAACAAAGAGGAAAAAATAACTAATTCCCACCCCCACACCTAAATTTTTCATTGTCCTCAATGCAAACTCTATGATGCATAAAGTAAAGCAGATAAGAAGTGAAATACTTACATTTGGTCAGCTGATAAAAATCTGCAATTACCTTTGGTCTGAGGAGGATGGAGTCAAAAATTTATTCTTCTTTCTCTTTTTTTTTCTTTTTTTTATTATTTTTTTCAACTGAATAAGAAACTCTCGAATGAGAGAAGAATAAATTCTTTTTATTATTCTGAAATAAACAAAACAAATAATGTAGAATGAAGTGTTCAACATGAAGAGCTCGTATTCTACATTGAATCCTACCTTATTGTTAAAAATTCTTCCCCGGATTTTAAATAAATTCAGAATGATATAATCAATAATGTGAAATTCCAAGCATTTCGGGGTGTTCAATAATTCTTACAACAAAGTAAGGTAGGTATTATTGGTGTCATACATTTTGTATTTCTTAATGAACTCAGACTCTTGTACTGTGAAGTTTTGTTTTCTAACAACCAATTCTTCTGTAGAGTTCTGAAATTTTGGTTGTTGATTATTCTCCAAGAATCTAAGTTCATCAAGAAAGAGTTCTTCAAAATTTAATTCAAAGCAGCAAATGTTTAACACAGTTTCGTTATTCTCAAGGACCTGATCTGCTTCCTCTAAAAACTCTAACTCTTCATCAAAAATTTCCTCAAAACTCAAATCAGACTCTTCTTCTTCTTCTTCTTCTTCTTCTTCTTCTTCTGATCTTTCCTGAATATAATTTATTTCTAGAGGCTGATTATTTGGCTGGTCCCCTGGATTAAAAATGTTGAGATCAGCAGTCAAATTCCCAAAGGACAGCTTCATTTGACCAGTTCTATAGTTGATGAGAGCATTAGAAGTGGCTAAGAAAGGTCATCCTAAGATGACAGGTGTCTGTCCTTTGGGATTGGAAACATGCTGTGTTTCCAAGACTACAAAATCTACTGGAAAAATAAAATCTCCAACCTTAATCAGAACATCCTCTAACTCACCCATAGGGACCTTAACAGATCTATCAGCCAACTATAAGGTGCATTTGGTTGGGTTCAGTACACCTAGACCCAATTGCTGATAGACTGAATATGGAAACAAATTGACACTGGCCCCTAAGTCTAAAAGCGCCTTATCAATGTGGGTGTTACCAATGATACATGAAATGATGGGGGAACCTGGATCTTTACGTTTCAAAGGTATGGGATTTGATAGCATTTCACTGATATTGGCGGCTAAAAAGACTTTCTTTGGAACATTTATTCGCCTCTTCTTAGTGCACAATTCTTTTAAAAATTTAGCATAAGATGGAATTTGTTCAATTACATCTAAGAGAGGAATGTTGACCTTAACCTACTTGAATGTTTCTAGGATCTTCTCCTCCTGAGGAGAGTGTTTCCTAGACCTGAGTCTATCTGGAAAGGGAGCAACCGGTCTAAATCTATCAAAAGCAGGCTCAGGTTTGGGTTCAGGTTCTTGGTCATCCGAGGAGAGTGATTGTTGAATAGATTCACCAGAAGGAGAAGGAGAAGGAATTTGTACAAGATCAAGAGTTTGACTTGGAGGAGTTCTCACTTGATTATCGACCTGTCTACCTGACCGAAGTGAATGGATTGCATTCACTTGGGCTTCATAGGATGAACTGTATCCTGTGTTCTTAGGGTTGACCACGGGTTGACTCGAAAATTTTCCTTTCTCTCTTTCACTCATGGCACTAGCTAGTTGACCAAGTTAGGATTCTAATCTAGCTATAGCTTGAGTGTTGGAGTTGAGCATTTGCCCAGTTGATTACATGAAGGAATTCAGAGTGCTAGACGTTTGAGTCAACATATTTGTGGTTTGAGTGGAGGCCTTAATTATGGTTTCCAAACCCATTTCCAAGACGTTGAGACGTTTATCCTGATCTGGATTGTGATGAGTCTGAATTACAGCTTGATGAAGAGGAGACTGATTTTGATACGGCAGATTGGGTTGTTGAAATTATGAATGAGAATTGAACAGAACTGTGTTTCCCCTAGGAAAATGTTGGGTCGAAGCGGGAGTGAAGTTTTGAGTTCCGGGAGAATTTCCTAGATTCCATGTAAAGTTGGGATGATTTCTCCAACCTGGATTGTAGGTTGGAGAAAATGGATCATTTCTAGGGTGCTGGAATACAGCGTTCATCTGTTCTAATGAGTTGTTTCCTAGGAGAGGGCATTCCTCTGAAACGTGGGTAGGAGACTGACAATTACGACATCCTGAGGCAGAAACATGATTGATTTGAGCTGGAGCTCGTTTCTTAATTTCTAAAGCTTCTAACCTCCGTAGAATCGTCGCCATCTTCGCTTCAGAAGCAATGTTTGACTCTAAGGAAAGACCACTAGACTTAGATTGGGGAACTGATGAAACCCTATCATCACAGTGTTCCCATTGCATTGTTTTTTCAGAAAGACTCTCTAAAAACTCCCAAGCTTCATCAGCATTTTTCCTCATGAAATCCCCGTGGCACATTAATTCTAAGGAAGTTTTTGCAGAATAATCTAATCCCTCGTAAATTATTTGGCACAATCGCCATTTTTCTAAACCGTGATGAGGACATTGGATGAGAAGATCTTTAAATCGGTCAAAATACTTCCAAAAGGGTTCTCCCGAGACAATTTTAAAATTCATGATACTGTTTCTTAGCTTCACCGTTTTATGAATAGGAAAAAATTTCTTAAGAAAAACAGTGATAAATTCCTCCCACGTAGTGATGGAATTTATGGGTAAGCTATACAGCTATTTTTTTGCTTTGTCTTTGAGAGCAAATGGAATAAATCCGAGTTTGATCGCATCTTCGTTTAATTCTCTCATTTTAATCATAATACACACTTCCTCAAATTCCAAAATAAAAATATATGCATCTTCTGTTTCATTACCAAGGAATTTGGGAAGCATGTTTATGTATTGCGGTCTAAGCTTAAAATTTATTCCATTTGTTTTGGGGAGCCTAATGCACGAAGGGATTACATTCCTAATGGGATAGCACATATCATGAAGAACGGGTAGATTAGGATGCTTCATTTCTATGATTGGTTCAAAGCGAATTAATCGACGTGTATTATCCCTAATCCACTATTGCATACACCAAAACTATTTCTTTTTATATTTTTTTATAAAGAAAGAAAGAAAGAAAAAAAAGAAAAAAATAGTTTTTTTATGAGAAAAAAAAGAGAAAACCTAACTAAAACAAATCAAAGCAATCACTTTTCAATCACTCTAATTCTAGGGTTTAGCCTAACTCAACTAGACCTTCTCCTAACCAAAAACTCCTACAGTGAAAAGATTAAAGTTTTACTCAGGTAGTTAGCCAGGTAAGGATAGTATTAGAGGGTGATCAGAGATCAATTAAGTACCTCGTTCCTTACGGAGCGCTTTACGCAACCCCTAAACCTTACCTTAGACACCAACTAATCTGAGAAAACTTAAATCGGTTTACTTAAGGATTTCTTGTTCCTTATTGAGCTCGAATCCTTAGGAGCCAACGTCTAATGAGTTTTATTAGGCTTGGGTTTGTGAAGTGAGGAATTAGTGATTTTTAGGCTAAGGAAAGGGTGATGAAATCCCTCACCTTATCTTGATTATAGGGTTTTGCCCTTAAAAATATTTTTAAGTATGTGCCAAATCAAGATGCTCAAATCACTTGGTGAATTCTTACTATCAATATGAAATGCAACCCTATAAATTAAAAGCAACTAAAAAGGATGGAAAAGAAAAATCTTTTTTTTTATTTAGGTTTAACAATCAAACAAATGAGAAGGGGGAATATGTTTGAATTTATTATCTTGTTAGTAAATGTCAAAGTGGAGCGTGAATTTTATTATGGTCAACAAAAAATAAAATCCTTTTTTTTAAGTCCTAATTGTCTCTAAATGTGAAGAAGTAGCTAAAGGGTGGAATTAAAACTAGAAAGAGGACTTACCCGAAAGCAAATCTTTAAATCCTACTTCTCCAATCCGCGATCTTCAAGCTCCAAGCGTTTCCTTCATAAAAAACACACAAGTTAAAGAACCAAAATAATTAAAACCTACTTAAGCACCTTCCCCGGCAACGGCGCCAAAAACTTGATGCGGCATAAACATGTACCAAAAAGGTTGCAAGTGCACAACCGTGTCAAGTTATAGTATAAAGATATCGATCCCACGAGGAATGTGTTTTTGTAGGAGAAAATATAAAATCGGTTCTTATGTTGTGTGACAAATAGGAGTGATGAATAATTATGATTGTGGAGAGATAATGAGAGTGAAAGTGATAGTGTGTAAAGCGGTGAAAATATAAGTGAGAGTGGATGTGACAAAGAATGAGTGTGATCAATAAGGCAAGAAGGAAAATGAATAAAATCAAGAAACAAATAAAAAAAAATCAAGAATGAAGAACAAAATTCAAGAATAAAAGAAAATATAAGAAATTAAAGATGGTGGATTCAATTATAGATAAGAGTAATCTACAATTGAACCCACTTCTTAGAAAAGGGTGATTCCCTAGAGGGTTCTAGCCTAAAGGCGAATCAAACAAAATGAAAATAAACAAAAAGAAAAACTAAACCCAAGAGGGTTCTAGCCTCAAAATGAATAGTATAAGAAATTAAAATCTAACTATAAAATAAATTACAAAATCTAAACTACAAAATAAATTACGATAATTAAATGCAAGAAAATAAATCTACTCTATAAGCATGAAATAAATCTAAGGCAAGAGGGTTCTAGCCTCTTGGCTATTTAACAAGAAAATAAAATCTAACTACAAGCATAGAAATAAATCTAAACTAATAAGCAATAAAAAATAAATAAAAGAGAAATTCAAACTTTCAAATAATTCTTCATCTTCATCTTCATCTTCATCATTCAATAAAGAGAAGAAGAGAAAAATTTAAAGTGGTAAAAAAATTATTTTATTAATTATAACAAAAAGTTACAAATGTGGAAGGCCTTCTCAATTAAGAGTAGCCCTCCTCTCCAAAAGGAGTTACAAAAATTTTCACCCTCTAACCCATCACTCTCTACCCTTATTTATAGTAAACATCAGTGAATGAGAGCCGTTGGATCGAAATCTTATCCAAAACAATTGAATTTCAGCCTTAGATCTGTAATAAACTGCCTAGTGTATCGATACCAGCATCGATAGGGGTATCGATGCTGGCATCGATACAGGCATCGATGCCCCCATCGATGCAGGCATCGATGCCTGCCTCCTTCTAGTTGTTGTCCGCAGAATTCTCTCTTCTTGTGGACTTTGGGCTTTGGGCTTTGGCTTTTTTAGCAATTCATTGGCGTTTTGGGCTTCATTGCTTCATGGGCTTTACTTATTCTTTTGGGCTTTTGGATAATTTGGAAATTTAATTTTCCAATGGGCTTCTTGATGCATTTCTTCATTTAATCAATGGGTTTTTGTTGAGAGATGGGAGTTTGAGATTTATTCTTCATTAACCTGCAATTAAAAGATAAAAATAATTATTAGTGGTATATTTATTCATATAAAATAGATAATAAGGGTATAAAATTGTAATAAAATATGATTATCAAGCTACTATACTGCTGAAATTTTAGACAAATCTCTTATAGAACGTTGCTAGGCCATGAAAACTATGAACCTCACTGACAGTCTTCGGTGTAGGCCACTCTCGAATAGCACGTACCTTCTCTTCATCAACATGGATACCCTCTGCACTAACGACAAAGCCTAGGAATACAAGGCTACTGGTCATGAAGTTACACTTCTTCAGATTAATGTACAACTTGTTCTCCTTCAAAACTGTTAGTACCTTCCTCAAGTGGTCCAGATGTGCAGTCTCGCTCTGGCTATAAATCAGGATATCATCGAAGTAAACTACAATGAACTTGCCGATAAAGGGTTTTAATACCTGATTCATCAAATGCATGAAAGTTCTAGGAGCTTGAGAAAGACCAAAAGGCATGACTAACCATTCATACAGACCTTCTTTTATCTTGAAAGCAGTTTTCCACTCATCTCCTTCTCTAATCCGAATCTGATGATAACCACTCTTGAGATCTATCTTGGAGAACACTATTGATCCAGATAACATATCTAACATTTCTTCTAGTCGTGGGATAGGAAATTGATACTTCACGGTAATCTTCTTGATAGCCCTACTATCCACACACATGCGCCACTCTCCATTCTTCTTCAGGACTAGTAGCACTGGCACGGCACACGGACTCATGCTAGGTCGTATAAGGCCTTTTACAATGAGGTGTCCACCTCCTTTTGTAAAATTTCTCCTTCCTTCGGGCTCATTTGATAGTGTGGCAAATTTGGTAGTCGAGATCTCGGGATGAGGTCGATCTGATGCTGAAACATCTCGAAGTAGTGGTAATTCAGACGGAAGATCGTCAAGCATTACTGCATCGAATTGCTACAAGAGGGTCTGTACTTCAGGTGGAATTTCGGTGGTGGTAGAATCCTCTTTTCCCGGACAACAAGAGCATAAACCTCATCGGACTGCTTCACATCTTTCATAAAGTCTTCATTGTCAACGACCAAAAAAGTCTTCTTTTCAGCAACATTAGTTTTGACATGTCCCCTCTCGGTTAGAGGCTTGAGCATAATTCGTCGACCATCCTTCTTAAAGATATAAATGTTATCCTTCCCTCTATACATGGCATCAACATCAAACTGCCATGGCCTGCCTAGCAGCATATGACAAGAATCCATCTCAACTACATCGTACAATGCCTCATCAATATAAGTTCGGCCAATGGAAAAAGATACCCGACACATCTCATCAACCTGCACGTTATTACCCTTACGAATCCAACTGATCTTGTAGGGAGCGGGGTGCTTCTCCGTCTTCAAACCTAATTTCTCCACCATGCGCCGAGAGATAATATTCTCACTACTCCCACTATCAATAATGACATCACAAATCTTTTGTTTCACTGTGCATCTCGTGCGGAAGATGTTATGCCTCTGTTGTGGTTCTTCTGTCTTTGGGGCTAATAATAGTCGTCGCACAACACATGAGAGTTGTTCCCCATCATCATCATGATTCAATCCACCATCATAGTCTTCAGCCTCATCTTGATCTACGTCCTCATCTTTGTGATCCACCATATTCATAACACCTCTTTTAGGGCACTGTTTGGATCGATAACCAGGCTGTCCACATCTATGGCACTTGATCGGGTCAGGCTTGGCATATAGGTTCGGTGGTGTAGTCTTCTTTGTTGTTGTTGTTGGACCCTTTGCATTCTCCGTTATAGCATCTTGATCAGAAATAGTTTGAGACTGTTTGTTCCCATCACGATTAAAACTCGTGCGCGACCCTTCGGAAGCTACCCTTGATCCTTTACTATTTCATCCGAGTTGTCACTCCACCTTCTCGGCTAGGCTAACCGTGTCAGCTAAGGTATAGGTCTGCTGCAAAGATACACGATCCTTAATCACCATCCTCAATCCCCCAGTATATCTGGACATCTGTTGTGCCTCGCTCTCGTTTAAGTTGTTGCGGGGTGACAGTCGATAGAACTCCTTCGTGTACTCATCCACATTTCTACCACCTTGCTTACAATTCTGGTATTGTCTAAATAAAACTTGTTCATAATCACTTGACAAGAAACAGGCTCTCAGTAGTTTCTTCATCTTTCCCTATCTATCGACCTTCGACTTTCCTTGATGAGATTGATTCAGACAAACAGATTCCCACCAAGCTGAAGCTCCACCTTTGAGTCGGTAGGCCACCAATTTTACCTTACGCTCTTCTGGAATCTCCATATACTCAAAGAATCTCTCTACTTCTGCAACCCAGTCGAGGAATTCTTCGATGTGAAGTTGCCCGTTAAAAGATGGCAGATCCATCTTCATCTTGAAACCTCCAGCATCATAATTATCCCCTCCTCGACGGTCTCTATGATAAAAACCACGGCGTGGTGCTGCATAGTTATCTTCCTCGCTGTCAGATTCATCATATGGAGTCGATGGAGTCGGATCATGTCGTTGGCGACCATTAACGTGATTTTGAACTCCCGCCGTGTTAATACGCTCAACTACCACCGCAAGTCGCTCCATGACAATCTTCATCTAATTAACATCGGCCTTTAGCACATCAAACTCAGTTCGAGAAATAGGGGCTTCATCACCTGCCATCAGATCGGAGGAATAAGTCTCTGATACCAATTGACGCAGCACGGAAGTAGTAACCTCGGAATCCACCAAGGGTGTTCTCTGAATCCACAAAGAACGATCTTCAAATCCACGAAGAAAATATTGACAAGAGAATTTTTATTGATGAAAAGTTATTCTCCTTTGGGGTTACATGATTCTTCTTAAATAGAAAAACAAATAAGACTCCTAGTACGACTAGAATTATAAAAAAAAGTGTCAAATTCTATCCTAAAAAGACTCTGTTCGAGCGGGAAATTGCGTTATTCTTCATTGATGATTCTGTTACAACTTTGACAACAACTTTATGCGTTTACAAAGAGATCCGGTCTTTTTATAAGATCCGGCTTACAACAAAATCAAAACAAAGAAATAAAGATTACAACTTTCCTTGAACAAATCACGAGTTTCCTGTTTTGCGGTCCCTCGCTTTGTGGGGTTCTTTGCCTGTGCCGGGGTTGATTACCGTGGACCACCGCGCAATCTCGATCCGAACGGATCTACGTGGTATAACGGGTACTATCCCACCAAGGAGATAATAGCCGAGAGGGATCGTTTCACCAAGGAAACGCTCGCTCTAATCTCGGGATCTAAGAACCAAGCTTAGATCCGGAGTAGTATCACGTAGATCTGAGTTTCCAAGTCTTCAAGCCTTCACAATCCGAGTTGAGGTCGCAATCCGGCAGAGTTTCGGCTCTTCAGAAGTTTTCAGAAAAAAGTCCCCTCAAATGAACGAGTGCCAGGCCTATTTATAGGCACTCAAGACTGTGCCTTTGGCACAAAAACCGCCTAGCCACCTCAGGGTGGCTCGGCCTTGGCCGAGCCACCCTAGGGTGGCTCGGCTTGGGCCGAGCCACCTTAGGGTGGTTCGGTTCGGGCCGAGTTCCCCCAGGTGTGCTGGTTTCGTCGTTTTCCGGTGTTTCCGGTTCTCCGTCGTTCGGATTTGATTCGGTTTCTGGAATCGACTCACTGACTTGATTCCAAACATGGCAGTTAATCCGTTTCTGAGTTCGAGTCCGGGATTGGTCTTGATTCGATCGTTATATCACCGAGTTCGCTCTTGTTTAGATGACTCGGTGATTAATCGAAACGTTGGTTCGATTCCACGTGCGTACGTGTTCCATTGTTCGTGTGCCTTGTCGCCTCGACCTTTCGTTGATTTGTTCAGGTCTTGATTCGATTCCCCGAATCTTCATTTGGCAGTAGCTCCGCTTCGGTGTTTGAGTTCAAGTCCGTTTTGTTGTTGGACGACTCGTTAACTTTCCGAACCGTTGGTTTGGTCCCGCACGCGAACGTATTCCGTTGCTTGCGTGCCTCGTCGCCTCGTCGCTCGAATGTCTGTTGTTTTGTCGAATCATCGTGCTGAGCTAAGCTAAGGGACCTATAGGCAATTTTATACGCCTACAGACTCTTTATAATAGATGAAACAAATCATGAATCAAAATTGATTTTGTTTTTTAATCTAATCTGACTCTAAAATTGAATTTATTTCCTAATCTATATTCCCTAATCTAAATAGACTCCAACTCAGATTAAGCGTCCTACATCAAATACGCCCAACTAATTAGTACAGGAGACCAAAATTTGGTTTTCATTTTTTTTTTGAAGATAATACATTTTCAATCCATTGCATTTAACTTGATGTTAATTTGAACAAGCTGAATACAAATGCCAGTAGATCAAAGCATTATGTAGAATAGTGAGCTTTTACTTGGCTTATAACTGCGACAAAATGGTAAACACCCCTCTAAAATTATCGGTGAACTTCCAACTTGCCTCTTAACGTATTAATTTGCAACCCAAATACAAAATGGATGATGATGTGGCATATCAAATTTTTAGGGGGTTATTACTAAAATTTACAATCAACTCCAAAAAATTGAAAAATTATAATTGACATTCTAAAAATTTAGAAATTGCAAAGAAACACGCCAAAAGATATAAAAAGCCGTTTGAAATTTGAAATTTGACATTATAAAAAACATCCTGAATTCCATGTTACGAAAACTCCCAGAATTTCAAAAATTACTAATAGCCCCCTGAGAATTTGCAAACAAGAAAATTTCAAAATTTACAAAAGAGCATCCTGAAAGTTTTAGAAATTGTTAAAACACCCTTAAAAATCAAAAAATTACGAGCAGTCCCCTAACAATTTGCGATTGTTTGTAAGTTTCGGATATTTTATAGGTGTTTTGTGTAATTTTTGAAATTGTTAACGTACTTTTTATAAATTTTGAATTTTTAGGGCCCATTTATATTGTTTATCTTTTTAGAGGGTGTTATAGCCTGAAAATAACTTAGTGTTAACCTCCCATGGGAAACTAACACTTGTCCCGCACAACAGCTAATCAAACTTGTGTACAACTCGGATGACTCAAGCTGCCCATGCGACCAACTCTATTGGCTGACAACCTGCATAGTAGAGTAAAAAGGCGGTACTTGTCGTCTAACACAACCAATAGGCTCTACGAATAACCCACACTCAGCTTGTTATACAAGCCGACAACTTATGTAGCCGACTAAAAAGGTGGTAGTTTTCTCGAACCTCGCATCGATAGCCGCCTACCCTTACATTAACTACTCTGACAAAGTCATCATTGCTCTAGTCCCCAAAGTCTTTATGACTTATCAGGTTTCGTCAACACTAGGCACCTGCTGTCACTTAGCACTAACCACATGGGTGGCCAATTTTCGCCAGCGGTCGACACCTGTCAACTGTTTACCGAGTTAACTACCTGCTTGTACTCGGCTCAAGTTACCTATCTGCCCTTCTGATCCTCTATAAAAGGAAGCTATATAAGTTAAAGTAAATCTTTACTGTTTTGAATAACTCTAAAGTTTTCTTCATCATCTCACACTTTCCCAATCAAGTTCATATACTAACTTGATCGTCGGAGGAACAATCAGAGAACCCAACTCTAACCTCTCACAAGTTTTCATGTGTAGGAGAGGGTTGCAGTCCCCTGAACTCACCATTCAAAGAAGCTTGAGGACCCTAATACTCTTCTAATCCACTCACGAACTCCCTGTTTGATAACTATCATCAACTGTTTAGCGTTCACCATGGGTCCTTTCATTCTTCTTCATGCGAGATGTCTATTTCTAAGAGTCCTGATTGAATTTTTGACCCCCTCCTTGAAGAAATAGGTGCAAGCTATGTCACTCAGACCCAGTTGTAAGAATCTACGTAGAGGATCTCTCAGTCTCCCAAGAAACAATTTGTTGCTTTCACCAATAAGCTTCTCAACCAAATTCCTCCTCAACAACCCTCATCATCCTTTCTTCCTCCACCTTCGGCAAGTCAGCCATTCATTCCACCACCGCCTAGGCCTGCAGCCTAGGTTGGACAGAAAGAAGACTATGCCTAGCATGTCTCTCCCCCGCCTCGCTAGTAAGCTCGCTTTGTGGCTCCTCCTCGACACTACCAGTAGCAGAGACTGACCCCTCGCCTAAGAAGGAGGCAACAAAGGGTCCTCTTAGAGTCAACCCTAGGCCGAGTAAAGCCGACAAGAGGGATCAAAGGACGGAGGCCACTAGAAAGCTGGCCCCCACTACTCTTAACACATCTCTCTCAGTAGCTCTCTACCTAATCCAGAGAGAGGGGTTAAAGAACATCCTGTTTGTCAATGCCTTCAAACAGATAGGCTTCAATAAGTTCAAGTTGCAGTCTTGTCGAGGTCCACTCATTGGATTTATAGGAAATTCACTTCCACCGGAAGGGACGATCACTCTTCCCTTAACGGTCATTTAATAGCCTTGACAGGCCACGATCCAGACCCAATTTGTGGTAATGAACCTCAAGTCAGCCTACAATGTTATCTTGGGAAGAACTACCCTCAATAACTTGTAGGTGATGCTATCCACTGATCGCCAGATGGTGAAGTTCCTGACTCCTGAAGGAATCGGAATTACCAAAAGCAACCAGTGAGAAGCTAGATCTTATTACTTGCTCTTGATGAAAGAAAAAGGAGTACTGGAGACCCTACCCATCGAGAAGACACACCTCTAAATGGAGAAAGTACTAGAGCGAGAGAGAATGATACCCGTCTATAAGGGAGTAAAAATTGGGTCGCGATGCGAGATTTGTGTTGATAAGAATGACTTATTACAAATCAATAAAATCCAAGATTTACAAAAAAAGCAGAGAGAAGGCCCTCCTTATTTAACGTGGGTTTTTTAGTAATGATAGGATGTCTCTCTCGATACTTGTGTCGAGTTTGCTTCCCTTGGACGATCCGATCGAAATTGCGGTTGAGCTTCAGTATGTAGTAGAAGATCCAGGGTGATTAAGTTTGAATATACCCGAGCTTGATTAGTATCAAGGCCGAATGCTTGGAGAAGGCTAATATGCAAGAGTTTGTAAAGAGCCGAGAATCTCAAATTTTAGAGTTCAGATTGAGTCTACTTCAGCAATCCAAGCAAAAATCTGGGAGAGTTCTACCAAGAAAGCCAATGAGAGAGCCTCTGTTGGAAGAGCCTTGGAGATGCCAAACTTTCTTAAAGCAATATTGCCAGCAACAAGATGCAAGCCTACTGAACTAAGTCTCCAGATCCCCTTCTGCTGACCCTCTTTCACATTGGCAAAGAGGTCCTATAAATAGGCAAGGGATGGCATGGATCATCCCTTGATTTGTGGTATGTGGCCACTGATAGGAGTAAGGAGTAGCATACTCCCCCTATAGCTATGGGATGTGACCACTATAGGGGTGATGGAAACCATGCCTCATTACCCAGGACGTGGGAAGTGGATAGGCTTACTCCCACAAGCAAGCAACCACTTGCACTATTCAGGCGAGACTGACAGGTTTGTAGGCGAGCTTGAGAGCTGCTTGAACGTTCAAGCAAGCTTGCAAGTGAGCTTGGCGAATAGGCGGAATCGGTTGGCGGGCCCCTCGAGCTTGTGAGCTGGCGTTCGTTGACAAGTTGGGTTTGTGCTTGCAGGAGAGCCCAATCTGTGGGATAGGTGAGCTTGGCAGGACTTTTGCGCTCGCCAGAAGAGGCTCAAGTCTGGGTGAGCCACGTGTCCATGGATGGACTTATGCGCTCGCCTGCTAAGGTGGTGTGGGCCTGTCAAATCGCATTAAATGTGTTCTAACATGGGGGGCACCTCATCTTCACGTACTCCATTTGGGCTACTGATTTGGTGGTGCCCTCGCCCTCGCTCGTCAGTTTGATGTGTGATTGTGGTTCAAACTGCTAAATGTTGTCTGTTCGTTTGGAGCTCTAAACGTCCCGCCTCGCTTGTGGCCGTTTGATTTGAATGGTCAAATCGAATTGTCGTATGAGATCTGAACCGCTTGTCTCGACTGAGATGGTGAATCTCAACCGTTGAGATCCTGCCTGTATATTGCCTTCGTCTCCCTTGTTGTGAGATTACTGTGCTTTTGAATTTTTCTTGCTCAAACTTTTCTTAAAGAAAACCCAAGCTATCATCCTCAACATCGAACGAGATGGCTCCCAAATTGAAGATACTTGCTTCTAAGGGGAAGGGGAAGGCCTCTTCTTTCGCCGCTCCTGATGTCGCTGCCATCGCTGCCGCCGCCCAAACCCATTCTGGTAAGTTTGAGAACTATTTGGACTAGTTGGGGAAGATGAATAATATTTGTTCATATTGTGTGGTGAGCTTCGTCTATTTAGGCAGAGTTCTGCTATTCAGGCGAGCTTTGCCTTTGTTAGGCGGGGTATTCTTGTCAGGCGAGCTCTGCCTTTGTTAGGTGAGCTCGGTTATCTGGCGAGCTTTGGCCTTTGTCAGGCGAGCTTTGTTTGCTCGCTTGCATGATGGAGCTCACCTGTACTTCGCAGACCACCTGTCTTCAAGACTTAGAAAAGTTTTGACTTGTTTTGTAGTTGTATTTTCCAACAAGGCTCTCCTGAGGGCCAGTGCCATCGGTCTTGCTGGTGGTATGGGCTTCTTCAACCCTGAGAGTTTTTTGTTTCTTGACCCTGTGCTAGTGTTTGTTGCTGACAGATCTACTGAACTGATAAGGAGAGTGTTCGAAGGACACTATTTAACGCTGTGCAAATTGACCACCGGTGCAGCACTGGCGAATATGATGAGGAGCGAGTTAAGGAAGCCCCAGTTTCTCTTTGGTGATGCTATAGTCAACTCCTCGGCTCTACTACTCGGAGAGAGCAGATGACTCCGAGTTGTAGATGGGGTCTACTATTCCATCCCTAGCATGACGAGGGGGTTTTCGATCATCGAGTTGCGCTCGCTTTCTATCCCGAGGATGATGAGCTAGGATTTGACACCTACTCAGGATGGGGTGACCTGTGGAATCTTCACAGGTTCTAAGGCCGGATATGATATTGACAATACTTGCAAGTGTGTAACAGCTCTCGACCCCGGCCTACTGCAGAGTGAGTTACCAATAGGGGAAACTCCTACGCTGGTAGAGACCTTCCGTCACCGTTTCTTCAGAGCTGGGGGCAATTCCCTCCAAAAGTCTTCAGAGCCCCGAGGTGGATCCACTCATCTATTGGTAATAGCTCATGGTGGTACAGGATCACGAAGTTCATTCTGGAAGAGAACTCCAACATGCAGGGTTCAGAATTGTACTCTGCTATAAGGGCTACTCAGTATGGCCTGAAGATCAATGCCCCTCAGTTCTAAAGCTTTTTGGAACTATATTGCCCGAATAGCGGCACCTTCTTCACACCCAATGGTGAATTGGATTTGGCACTTCATGAAATGTACGAAGTGTTGGGGTTGTCTATGGGGGATTTCCCCTATGAAGAATATGTCCTAGGCCAACAAGAGATCGATCACCTCTCTGACAAGCTTCCTTAAGTGGTGGAGACCTTCTGGGAACTTCTCTGCTACTATCACATTTGCCTGAACACCGTCGGGTTGGTAGATCATAAAGGAAAGAAGAAGAGGACCCCAAGGATTAATAACAAGAATTAGTCTAATAGACCTCTTCTAACATACTGATGATAAAAAGTTGTCCATCATGCCGTTGTACCCTTATGATCAAGCGACGGTAGAGAAGAGGATAGCTGAAAGTGGGGTTTGGAAACTCTCGAATATGATGAAGGAGAGTTTAAAGCGGGGAGGACTCTTGCATCGTTCCACCACCAAGCCAAGTTTTCGATATCTGTCAAGGCTCTATTTGCCGGATATTTGATGTTGTTGCTGAAAAGATGTGTGGTTCCCACACACTCGTTTGAGGCGATCACTATGGAGGTCATTTATCCTACAGTCTGTTTGGGGTACGGACGATCATATGCACTGGTGCCGGCAATGGTGGCGTGCATACATAGTGGTCTCCAGACCTTGGTGACACAGTTCTGCAGAGTGTCGTTTACCGAGGAGGAGGGAGGAGAAGAAGTTGTTAAAACTCCCAACCCTCGCATCATCCTGCCATATATATATTTGATGGCATGGTTTGTACAACACTGTGAATGCTTGATGAGCGCGCCAGTGGCGCGTCAGGAAGGGTGGCTGGTCCCTTTCATTTAGAGGTTAGAGAAGTTAACTTGGAAGTTCAGAGACAATGTTGATATGAGAAAGACATTGTCCTTTTTCAACAATTACGATTTCTACCAGTGCTTTCCATTCTTCGAGGAGGGAGGATATGGCGATTTCCTCTAGGACGTGTCAACCAGGAATAATTCCACCACCCTATCCGTGGGCGGGTTCCGCTGGCTCGTGAACATTCGTCCAGGCTATCACATTCTCTGGACGGGTCCGTGTGCTATATGAAGCCTTATCTCCTTAGTCATTTTGCCCACCAGTTTGGGTACGACCAATTGTACGTGGGGAATATCAACCCCAAGCTGCATTATGAGGGAGGGTTGGTTGACGGAGCACGTGGGTGGTTTTGGACCCACGTGGGAGGCACCAACGCGTGGTTCGACTTGCCGCTTAGGGATCGCGCTCTCCATCATACCCTCAAATATTGTAAGAGGTATAGGAGTGTGAGTGCAGCTTCGGAGGGGTTAGATCCCCATGAATCTTGTTTGATAGTGCAAAGGCATTGATCTAGAGCCGTCCCTCGCGCACCGAGGTGAGGAGGTCACCGTCAAGTCGAAGAGCCCGAAGTAGCTCTTATTGAAGAGGCTACCCGAGAAGATTGGGTGTTGGGAACATGGTTGATGTTACAATATCTCTTGTATTTTGATGATAACAAATCATTATTTATCTAACATATTTTACTGCAGATTCAAGATATATATCTCAAAGCAACAATCAAATTATCAAGGCTATTTCGAAGATCAAAAGATGAAGATGTAAAATTTTATCTTTTCTTTTAGAATTTTTGTACAAGCCTTGATCACACACACAACACACATTATTTACTTAGAAAATCATAAAAAATATTCTAAGTATAATCCTAATTTTAATCAACATATAAATAAGTTATTAAACTATTAAAAATATCAAAAATATGGTTTTTGGCCGACCAAAGATAGGTCTGGTCGACCAGATATAACTGCCAGATACAGAGATTCAGAAAAATCTCTGTCTGGTCGACCATATATGGATCTGGTCGACCAGAGGCTCCAGATTCGACCAGGAAATTTTCCAGAAAGCTTTTTTGGTCGACCAGGCATCAATCTGGTCGACCAGACAGTTCTTCCAACAGCTATTTTTTTCAAATGAATATGAACGTTTTGTGAACGTTTTTGGCAGTTATTTTTGAATGTTTTTGAACAAAAATTATACCTATAAATAGGTGTTAAGTTCTGAAATTTCATTACTCAATTCCTTTATATAAACTGGAGTTTTTCTTGACTTCTTAAGATCATTTTGAAGAGAAAAACTGCATGAAAATTTTAGTTTTGTTCTTGATAAAAGTTCCACTACTCTAGAACAAAAATCATCCCTATAGCCTATTGTAATTCACTCACATCTACACATCAAGGCTTATAGGAAGAGAAAGTTGTACCATCTTGTTTTTGATTTGATAATCTCTTGAAAGAAGAGATTGTTGTGGCATTGGCAATTGAAAATTGTCGAAGTTGTACTGTTTGCTTGCGGGTTGCAAGTGCTTGCGGTTTTGCAAGTGGAAATAGTGGAGAAATCTCAAGCGAGGCTTGGGGACTGGATGTAGGTCTGGAGGACCGAACCAGTATAAATCCTTGTGTTTGCGTATGCAATTTTCTGTGATTGTCTCCATATTGGTTTGATATTTCTTACTCTTTGTGTTAATATTTTATTGAAATTTAAAGTTTCCGCATTAGATTTCATAAACACTATTCAACCCCCCCTTCTAGTGTTTGAGTGCCATTGCAGCGATCCTACATTGGGGAGATGAGATGTATGGGGGGTTGGTAAATTTTCTCCCAACCCAATATGAACCCTCTCGACCAGGACTCAGCGGAGAGCAAGAGGCAACCTTGGAGTTGGCTAGGGTTGAAGAGCGCTTGGAGCAGACCAGGGGCTCCATTGCTAAACGAATGCAGACTCCGACCTTTGCTCCTGACCTCCTAATTTTACCGAAACATCAATGGGAGGCAGACATTGGGATTTCTGATGAAGAGGTGGCTAAGAAGGCCCGCCATGATGAGGCGGTAACAACTGACAAAGCGGGGGAGGGTCACGCCATACCTGATCCTGAACCAAGCTCAGGAGTGACTCTTCCCCTTGCCGCGATTCCCTCTACCGCCGAGGTCAAAGATGTTCCACCGATCATTCCGAGAGGTATAAATTCTTTCTATCCCTCTCTTAATCATAAAGTTGAATCCGATAATCTCATGTTTGTTTCGACTTTATGCAAGGCGATAGATGTTACTGCCATCGTCTCTCCTGAAAACGAAGAGGAGGAGAAGGAGGACGTCGATCACCCCGGCGATAGTGACGTCGTCGTGGATGACGCCTTCCGGGATCATGATGAGGATGGGTCAGATTTTCCTCCTACTCTGGAGGTTGAACCTCCTCGTGAACCGGCCTTTGAGATTACAACTCCTGTCTCAGGTATTCTGAATTGTTAACTTTTGATTTTATGGATGTCATTTCAGTATGTAAACTAACGCTTGTTTTGTCGATCTTGTTGCAATCGGGATGACTCCCGAGGCCGTCGACCAATGGACCAATCTGCTAACATTTGTGCGTGCGGAGGTCACCGCCTCACCTCGTCCACATGGTACTCGACAGGTGGGCTCCCCTATCAAGCCTCCAGTTATTTAATCCAATCGCCACCTACATCATATCTCCTATACAATCCCTACAACACCCACAAGAAAAAAGAAGAAAAAAAAGGCAGACGCCAGAAGGAAAAAAAAAAAGCAAACAAAATCCTCAAGAGAAAACGAAGGTGCGCAGCCTCCATCAGAAGAAATTCGCTTCCCTTACATCCTCTTCAACATGTCCAGCCATTAGCCACCAACAAATCAAGCCATTAGCCAACAAATAAGAAAGAAAAAGGAAAAAAGCAAAGGGGGTTTTAGCAAAAAAAAAAAATCTTCGTCCCATTGCCTTCGTCCAACAAAAGAAAGAAAATATCAAACAACAAAGCGATTAACATCCGAGCCATCGTGTTCAACTCGAGTCATCGTACTCACCCGAGGCATCATCCTCCACCCAAATCACCGCACTCACCCGGGTCACCATAGTCACCCGAGGCACCGTCCTCACCCGGGTCACCATAGTCACCCGAGGCACCGTCCTCACCCTGAACCATCGTGCTTAACCTTCGAGACATTGTCCTCACCCGAGATCGAGTATTCCTTTTCATGTTATTTTTGGAAGCGATGCAAATCATTGCATGAACTCAACGTGGATTTTGCATGAATTCAATGGATTAAACAAATAACAAAATAAAAATGGATTTTTGCATGAATTCACGTGATCAGTTAAAAAGAGAGAGAGAGAGAGAAACAGGAAGACACATACAGGGTATTCAACTCTTTAAAGAAATGTATGCAAAAAGGTCCCTTTACGAATTCTGAATATCACAAAGAATCCCTCCAACCTTGGTAATGATGAGAAGCTTGGGGGTTCAGTTCTCACTAAGGCTGATTTCATTGACTTCAGGGATTTCATCTATGATTACCATCTCAACCATCTAAATTCAGATGTTTCTACACCTGGAATAACAAATAGGAAGCAAATTCTAGGATCTGGTGCTGGCTGGACAGAGCATTGGTTAATGATTCTTGGCTGAATAAGTTTAATTCCAGCCAGATTGAGTATCTTCTCCCAAGTTTCGCAGATCACTCTCCAGCTATGGTGTCTATTTTTGAAGAAAGTGTGCAAAGCAAAAGACCATTTAAATTCTTTAACATGTGGTGCAAGCATGTTATTTCTTACCTACAGTTGAAAGCACTTGGCATACTGAGAAATCACAGGTTTCAAGATGTACTCAGTCTGTACAAAACTGAAAATGTTGAGAAGTGCTCTCAAGGATCTAAACAAGAGACATTTTAGCAATATAAGTGAAAAAGTCCTAAGAGCTAAACATGACTTGGAGGTAGTTCAAGGGAACCTTCAGATTAACCCTCTTAGTCAATCTTTCATCAGCAAGGAAAAAGAATGTATAGCTTTGTATAACAAGTTGTTGGACTCTGAAATGTCCTTTTATCAACAAAAAGCAAGCCTGGAATATCAAAGGTGATAGGTGCACAAATCTTTTTCATTCCATTATTAATATCAACAGGCATCATAACAAAGTGATGGTCCTATACAATGGATTGGGGCAAAGGATTACTAATGGTGATGAGATTGCTAAAGAATTTGTATCCTATTACATGAATCTCATGGGGAGAGCAACTGAAACAATTGATCCAGACATTGAAGTCATAAAATCTGGACCCTGTTTGATAGATTCTCATGTCAGCTTTCTTTCAAAACCAATATCCAAAAAAGAAATTAGAGAAGTAATATTCTCTATACCTGATAACAAATCTCCAGGCCCTGATGGATATGGTATTTCCTTTTTCAAATCAGCATGGTCAATTGTGGGTGATGAAGTCACTATAGCCATTGAAGAATTTTTTAAATCTTGCAAGCTTTTGGGGGTGGTTAATTCTACCTCAATCACTCTTATTCCAAAGGTGCAATGTCCTAAAACACCCTCTGATTTTAGGCCCATCTCTTGTTGCAATTGCCTATATAAAATTATATCTAAAGTCTTGGCAAATAGATTAAAATCAGTCATGGGTTATTTGGTGAATGAGGCGCAGTGTGCCTTTGTTAATGGCAGACAAATAACTAGCAATATCGTGTTAGCACATGAATTAGTCAAAGGCTATGGCAGAAAACATATTTCACCTAGAGTCATGTTAAAAATTAACATTAAAAAGGCCTTTGATACCATCAGTTGGAGATTTTTGGAAAATATGCTTAAGGGACTGGGATTTCCTGACTTGTTGATTGGCAAGATTATGGTGTGCATTTCATGTCATAAGTTTTCCATTTTCCTAAATGGTTCCCTCCATGGATATTTCAAAAGTGAAAGAGGCTTGAGACAAGGTGATCCTGATATGGATGTATCTTCTCTTCGAAAAAGCGATCCTCATGGGAGCTTGAGGATAGGTGATTCTCATGATATCTTAACAATAGTGGTGTGAAGCGACACGGCGGAGCATAGGATGGAGCGTGGAACGAGACGACGAGCAGATGATTCGAAGAATCCAGTTTTTAGCTCGTGAGTCGACTCATACATGAACATGAGTCAACTCATCAGGTTGAGTCGATTCATGACTGTCATGAGTCGACTCACGAAACCCAGCTGTTTTGTCAAAAGTTTCTGCTCGGTCGACTCATCAGTTTATGAGTCGACTCATCAGTCATGAGTCGACTCATATGCAGTTTTGAGTCAACTCATCGATGGTTTCCTGGTTCGTTTGGGTTTCTGTTCACACGAATTCCTGTTGGTTTGGGGCTTGGTTATTTACCAGATTGCCATCCACGTTGTAAACCCTATAAATAGGGATTGTTTAGGGTTCTAAAAGGAGGTTAGAGGCCAAGATATAGATCTAAAGGGTTTTAGGTCTAAGTGAGATCCTAATCAAAAGGATTAGGGTTTAGATTGTGAGGATTTATGAGATCTTAGATCAGAGGTAATTAAGAGAGATTCTAATCATTGTATTAGGGTTTAGAGAGGATTGAGAGGTTGTTCTCGATTCTAGTGAGATTGTGAGGGAGAGATTTATAATAATTGATTCTTCATAATCTAGAGAAGGTATTTTTCTTCGCCATACCGAATTGTTCTTGTGTTTTAGTTGTCTTCTTCTCAACCCACCTTTTGGTAATTCCGCGACCAAAGGGTGCTCGCACGGTGACTCGTATTAAGTTGGTATCAGAGTAATCAGATCCAGTGAATGGGCATCCTATGTATGGTCCTGACTCAATCACAGTACAAGAAGCTTAGCGAGATCCTTTTCTTTGGAAGGAGTTCAGAGATTAATGAAGAAGAAGATGACTGAAGTCAACAAAGATGGAGGGGCTCGAGAGTTTCCTCAGCTGAAGTTTTAACTTGAATGGGACTTCAAGTTTTCTAAAGGGGGGACCCATGATACGGGTGTATCTTCTCTTCGGAAAAGCGATCCTCATGGGAGCTTGAGGATAGGTGATTCTCATGAAATCTTGAGAATAGTGGTGTGAAGCGACACAGCGGAGCACAGGATGGAGCGTGGAATGAGACGACGAGCAGCAGATTTGAAGAATCCAGTTTTCAGCTCGTGAGTCGACTCATACATGAACATGAGTCGACTCATCAGGTTGAGTCGACTCATGACTGTCATGAGTCGACTCACGAAACCCAGCCGTTTTGTCAAAAGTTTCTGCTCGGTCGACTCATCAGTTTATGAGTCGACTCATCAATCATAAGTCGACTCATTGATGGTTTCCTGGTTCGTTTGGGTTTCTGTTCACACGAATTCCTATTGGTTTTGGGCTTGGTTATTTACCAGATTGCCATCCATATTGTAAACCATATAAATAGGGATTATTTAGGGTTCTAAAAGGAGGTTAGAGGCCAAGATGTAGATCTAAAGGGTTTTAGGTCTAAGTGAGATCCTAATCAAAAGGATTAGGGTTTAGATTGTGAGGATCTATGAGATCTTAGATTAGAGGTAATTAAGAGAGATTCTAATCATTGTATTAGGGTTTAGAGAGGATTGAGAGGTTGTTCTCGATTCTAGTAAGATTGTGATGGAGAGATTTGTAATAATTGATTCTTCATAATCTAGAGAAGGTATTTTCCTTCGCCATACTGAATTGTTCTTGTGTTTTAGTTGTCTTCTTCGCAACCCACCTTTTGGTAATTCCGCGACCAAAGGGTGCTCGCACGGCGACTCGTATCAGATCCACTCTCTCCCTATCTCTTAATTTTGGGCATGGAATATCTATCTAGATGCTTGGATATGTTAAAGAAGGATAGGCTTTTCAAATTTCACCCTAAGTGTAATAAACTTAAAATCACCCATCTCATTTTTGCTGATGGCCTGCTGCTGTTTGGTAAAGGAGATATTGAAAACACCCTAATGCTACTAGGAAAGAAACCTAGAGGGGTGGGGGTGGGGGGGGGGGGGGTGAAAAGGTTTATACTAATCTAATCCAATTTAATACCAAATTAAAACTATTAACAAATATATCCTAGCAAATGTGATATAAACAATATATGTGCAACGATATACAAACTAAGGGTGATATAAACATGCAACAATGGTATTATAACAATATGCAAGAATAAATGCGCTAATGCTAAAGTCAAACACAAGAAAATGATCACAGAGTTCGGACCTTCCGTCCTACGTCTTCGTTCCCTACTCCTGGGGAGAAATCCACTATCACACAAGGTTTTTAAGGATCACCCGAAAATATTTACACCACACAATATCGGTTTTTAATGCCCACCAATCAACGTTCACAATCTCACAATGTAACTACACAAATCTCACCTCAAGTGTTGGCCTCTCACGTGTCTCCCTCAAGTGCTCGAAATTACGACCCACCCTCTAGGCATTACCACTGACCCCACTCCTCTTGGGACCGACCACGTCTCTCACCTCTTTACTCCTCTTGGTGTATTTGTGCAATACAAAGTGAATCATCACAATTAAGCTCGCTAACAACAAATGATTTATTCTCTAAACAAGGTGAGAACACAATATAAACTCACTCTCTAAGTCACTAACCCACAACCCCAAATTATACTATATATGCAAATACAATAAGCTCAATGTGGGTATGTGTAACAAAGAGATTAAATAGAATAAACTAAACTCAATATAAATTGAGCTTATGGAAATTATAAACAAAATAATAAATAGCTAGAATGAGTTTAGAAAAACTTCTCTATGATGACAAGAGAGAGAGGGAGATGAGTTGAATGCCCAAACACAATTGATGATCTCCTCAAGCCCTTATGAAATTTTTTTCACAAAACAATTCTTGTAAACACTCTTTTAAACAAACACAAAACACCCTTAAACTTGTTTAAACAATTATCTTGGATGGTTTCGAAGTATGAGGGCATGGGGTATTTATAGGGTTATGAAACAACCCCAAAAACCATTAAAAATCCAAGAAAAATCATAAAAATATAAAATCTGGAAAACTAACCATTATAGGCTGAAAACATATCATCAGTCGACTGATGATGTCATCAGTCAACTAATAAAGTCAACTGTTGAAAGTTTTGACAGATTCTAGAATATTTGTGTAGCTGGTTTTATAAAATCAATTAAAAATAGTAAATCAATTCAAAAAATTATGAAATTTTGAGTAAAGGTTCTAGACATGTATATGCACATGTTAGAGAAAGAATTTCTAAAATATATCTTCCCATTTGTAAGAAATAAATATTTAAAAATAGATATTCTAGATTGTAAAAACTACTGAAACACTTGATATTGTAAAATCAATTCAGTATAGTAATTCAACTCCAAAAATGATAAAAATTTGGAACATGGTTATAAAAATGTAATAGAATATATTAAAAAAAGAAATTTTAAATTTTCATTTTCCATTTGTGAAAACTCATCTATTTTAAATACCCGGTTGCGTCATAAATACCCGCACTGGATTAACGTTAGAGATAACGTAAATCGTCTATCCGACCAAGTAATGCCGTATCTTTTGTACTGCGAATACCAATGCGAGACATTCCTTCTCAATCATCGGATATCGGGATTCGGCACCTACCAATGTCCGACTTAGGTAATAGACTGCCTGTTCGTGACCATTATCATCGTCTTGTGCTAACAAAGCCCTTATCGAATGGTTCATCGCCTTAATGTAAATCAAGAACGGTTTACCTGATTTTGGTGCGACAAGAACAGGAGGATTTGTCAGATATGTCTTGATATCTTCGAGTGCTTTTTGGTAGGCGTCGTCCCAAATAAATGACACACCTTTCTTGTTTAGTTTAGAGAAAGGTTGGCACTTCCCAGAGAGATTTGAGATGAACCGCCGGATGTAAGCTAAACGCCCTTGCAATCCTCTGAGTTCTCTTAGATTTCTCAGGGGTTGCAATTCATTTATCGCCTTCACCTTGTCAGGGTCGATATGTATACCTTTAGTGGTGACGACGAATCCAAGGAATTTTCCGCTGGACATTCCAAGGAAGGATTTAGTGGGGTTCATCTTCAATTGGTGACTCCGTATGAGATCGAACATCGTCTTCAAGTCCTTGATGTGATCTTCTTTGTTGCGGCTTTTTACAACCAAATCATCAACGTAGCACTCGACCATTTTCCTGAGGTGCTTTTGGAAAATATTAGTCATCGCTCGTTGGTATGTGGCGCCTGCATTCTTTAGACTGAAAGGCATTACCGTGTAGCAGAAAACACCGAGGGGCGTTCTAAATGCTGTATGCTTCTCGTCATCGGGATGCATCTTGATTTGGTTATATCCCGAAAAACCATCCATAAAAGACATTCTCTTGAATCCGCATGTATTGTCGATAATGACATCCGTGATTAGAAGAGGAAAATCATCTTTTGGACATGCCGCATTCAGGTCCCTGAAGTCAATGCAAATCCTGATTTTACCGTTCTTCTTCATGACTGGAACGATATTGGCTAGCCAATCTGGATGTTGCTCCTCTCGGATAAATCCTGAATCGATCAATTTTTTAACCTCTGCCTCAATGGCTTCCATAATCTGCGGACGAAACCGTCTTTGATATTGCTTGACAGGTTTGGCATCCGACTTGATATCGAGGCGGTGCATTGCCACATTGGGGTCGAGCCCTGGCATGTCTTCATAGTTCCAGGCGAAAACGTCAATATATTCTCTAATGAGAGCAATTAACTCCTCCTTTTCATTTGGGGGAAGACTATCGCTGATGAATATGGGCTTTGGGTTGGCTTCATCGCCCATATTAACTTGGACTATTTTGTCTTCAGTGGGGGGTTCCCTCTGTTCAAACCTATCGCCGTACTGCATGTTTAGGTGATGAACCCATGGGTCTTCCCACGTTGGCATTTGATCATCGTCCTCCATCGTAGATGAATCAGCTATAGTCATGTTCGTCATTAGGGCTTTAAATACTTCTCCTAAACTTGTATCGGGGTCCCATTCTGAGGAATCTGATAAGTACCCATCTTTAGCTTTGTTAGCAATTTGATCGATAATTTGCCAACCACATTCATCATCAGACGAGGAAGCGTAGCCTAAGCCTCTTTTGTGACGGTAATAATCATCCGGTTTCCCTTTTGGTACATATGCCGCTTTGACTGGGATACGGGAACCTCGATCGAAGTATAAACCTTCTCCGAGTGTGAAATCATATCCCTGTTTTTCCATGAGCTTGCGCGCTTCCGGACTATACTAAGATAAATGCAGACCAGATTTGTCATCATCCTCATCTTCTCTTAGGAAATGATCTGGCAACGGAAGATTTTCTCCTTTACCGTAAACCACTTCTTTCTCGCCTCCTACTTTGGCAGGAACGATCAGGGTTGTTCCGAAAGAATGCTGGAGGTGTTTCTTTGTTACATAAGACGATCTGAGCGGTGTATACAAATCAGGATTATCATATAATCCCTTTATCGCATCATCAAGAGACAGTGAGTACTCTAAATCATCTTTTATTTCACTATTGGCAAGTTGCCAGTTACAACTGCCATCTGACGATTGTTCATCGTCAAGATTGATTATAAAGGGTACAATGTCATTAAAAACAAAACCTCCATTGTAATCGAATCCGGCTTCGGAATCAGTTTCTTCTCCGCTGTCCGTGCCTTGGGCCGATGGTTCAGTATCGAATTCGTTACCATAAAGGAGAGAATCAGTGAAATAATTCTCAAACCCTTTAAATGGTTGCTTATCCGCGACCACCATCCTGACCCTCCCCTCAGTGTCGACATATTTCAGACACTGATGTAGGGTGGAGGGAACTATAACGTTACTATGGATCTAAGGCCGACCCAATAGTAAGTTATATGATGTCTCAGAATCAATCACGTAACACGTGACCTCCGTCTTCAGATCACCCATTTGGCATTTTATCCGGATCTTTCCCAAAGGCCTTGACCCGCTGGTGTTGAATCCGTAAATGACCGTGCCTGTAGATGCCAATTTACTGACTGGAATGCCAAGGCTATGCATCAGGCGAAGCGGCATAATACTCACAGCGGAACCCGGATCCACTTGGATTCGGTTGACTTCGCTGGAGCCAATGTATCCGATGAAGTATAGGGGTCGATCATGATTCGAATTCTTCGTCTGCATGTCCTCTTTGGTGAAGGTAATGCAGGGAAGGTTCTTAGCCGCTACATTGCATTGTTGAGCTAACAGTTCTGGCTCTTCAGGTGCCGGCTTGATCCGAGTGAGGAACGCTTCTGAATCGGCCAAGGCCTCTTGTAAGGCTTCCCTGGTCTCCTTGGACAACCGCAGCAACTCATACAGCGTTATCCGCGCTGAGATATTAGCTAATTGAGCCATAATATTGAAAATACACGGAGTTTTTGAGCTCTACGGTTTATCTCTTCCAATCGGACGATTGAAACGAGACTGCTTCGGATTCTGCACTTCTTGGGTTCTCTTTTCTTTCTGCTTATCCACCGGATGCCGTCGAGCCTCCTCAACCAGTTTAGGAACTGCAATCACCCCTAGCTCTGTGAGAGTTTTGGCTGGTCCCCGTTTGGTCACCCCCTGCTCAGCTAACTGCTCACTAGGTGACGGATAGTTGAAGTGGTACTGGTTTCCGCTTCTGGTGGCGAAGACTTCTTATTCTTCTTCGGAGAGCGGGAAGGTAGGAGCTTCATTACCATTCTCTTCGAAGATTGCAGACGTAGCATTGCAGGCCTTGCCTTTCCCCTTTCTTTTCGAGGAGGTCGCCCACTGCTCATCTTCAATGAGATCCGGATGAACCCAGAGGATTTCACCGTTCGGGGCTGTGTGTGGTACAAGTCCCTTTTGGCGCTGTCCGTGTGGGTCATCATTCACCGTCTTCATTCCTACTTTGGTTACACGTCTCGGCTCGAACCATGTTGTGGGCACCGATCCAAAGCTGATTGACATTGCGTTCGCTCCTACATTCTTGGCAGGCTTCGGGGTTATGACGCCCACATCAATTAACGCCTGGATCTTGTCCTTGAGGTGGTAGCATGACCTCGTAGGGTGATGGACAGCTCTATGGTACGCGCAGTACTTTGGATCCGTCACTTTGCTGGCCCCTTCTTGATCTACGATCGCCGGCAGCTGGATTTTGTTGTTCTCCAACAAGTACTTGAAGATGCAGGGAACTTCATCATCTTTGAAGGAGTAAACTTTGGGAAACCTTAGCTCCGAAGATTTCTGCTTCTGAGGCCGTTGTTGCCGTTGCTGCTGTTGCTGCTATTGCTGAGGTTGCAATTGGAAAGTTTGGTTAGCGTCAACTGCATTAGCATGTGCCTTACCTTTCCCCCTTTGGTTGAAATTCTGCGCTGGAGCATTCGCCGCTTGTTGGCCTCTCTCCGCTTTCTTTCTCCTGAGGAAACACTCAGCTTGCTCCCCTCGAACCTTCAGATCCTTCCACGTTTTGGATGGTGCTGTCCCCATTGCTTCCAACACGTCCAAGGAAAGATTGTTGTGGCAGGTCTGGAGGATGAACTCCTCAGTGATTGGGTCCCGGCAATTCATCGCCTTGTTCCGGAACCTTTTGACAAAGGTATCGACTAACTCCCCGTCCTTCTGCTTCTCATCGAGCAACGATCCGATAGATATCTCGGTGTCGTCGTCGAAGAAATTTGTGAGGAACTTAGTCTCCATGTCGTCCCAACTGTTTATGCTACCTGGCTTGAGGCGGCGATACCAATCGAAGGCGGCTCCGCGAAGAGTGCCAACGAATGACCGCACCATCAGAGGCTCATTGCCGGAGATTACCCCCAGGTGTGATTTGAAGTAAATCAAATGCTGAGTGGGTGAACCCATCCCATTAAACGGCGTGAAGTTAATTAGACTGAACTTCGCCGGATATGGGATTGATTCCCACTCTCTCGAGTTTGGACAAGGAATGCCCGTCTTTTTCGTCTCTTGAGCGGAAATCAATGTATTGATTTTTCTCTCGAGGTTTTTAATTTTTAGGCTTTCACCTATGTCTTCGCTAGCATTCTCGTTACCACCCCCTGCGTTGATGGGAGGATTATTGGCATTATGAGCTCCATTCGTATCCGTGTGCTCCTCTTCCTGAACAACCTGGTTACGGCGGCTTGGGTCGCCTTGCTGGTTCGTTATTGCCTGGATTTGTTGTTCATGCATTTCTCTCATATTCTGCATGGCCATCTGCATTTCGAACCTGAAGCTCTCCTGTTGTTTGGCCATGGCATCTTTGAGCATCTTGGCCACCTGTTCCGCGCTTATCATGAATGACTCGCGAGGTTGCCCTTCACTGGATACGGTATTGTCAGATGCAACTGCCGAGCCAGCATCTGATTCTTCATCTCCCGAAGGTAATCTTGTCCGAACCCTACCATACGTTGCACGAATAATAGCTCCGGACTGCAGACGAGTTACACGACGGGGTACCTCTGGAATCGCCTCGGGATTGTCCTGAGCCGATGTTCCCTTGCTGGTCATATTGGCGGTGACCCTCGGAAATTCTCCATCACCGACCACCGTTCTTCTTCGCCGAAAACGCCTATGCTTTGCTTTTGGCGTATCGGTACTAAACCTTTCGAACACTGAAACTCTCTCGGGGACTGCCTTGATGCAGTTGCACTCAGACAATACCGCCCGGATAAGTTTGGAACATGGGCATTGAGTTTCTAGCCTTCGAGGACTTCTCTTTCTGGCTTTGCTCGTACCCCCAACACGATAGTACAACTCGTCCGTTTGAACGTCGGAGCAACCTATCGTGTGTTGGCACGATTTCCCAGGTATAACGTCCTCGTCATCAGACGAGAATGTTTCCTTCTGAGGGCGAATTGCCTTCTTCGGGCTTTCGAGAGTCACGCGCCTCGAAACGCGCCTTTGTGGGCGTGAATTTTCAGCGGGCTCCTGAACTTCAATGCGCAAAGTAGTGCGCTTGGGTGCCATGATTTCTTTGTCATGTTGAGGGTTGCGGCGACCCCCAGCATGTTAATTCGTTCGGGACTTTCTTAGTGGGCCCAAACGTTCTTGGATTGGAGCTTTGCTTCGCTCCTCGGGAAGTGGACCGAGGCGCTCCAAGACTGACTTCCTTTTCTGGGATGGTCCTGCGGGATCTCCCGGAGCAGTTGTGGAAATCATCGGCGGTTTGGATCGATTCGCCGAAAATTGAACTTTCGGAGGCTGCAGCTGTTGCTCCTTAGTCTGAATCACCGCTTCAGACTTCGGCCTCCAAACTTTGCGGGTTGATGGCGACTTCTTGGCCACCTCTTTCTGCAACTTCCTACGGGCTTCTTCAGCTTGAGCCCGTGCCTGCGCTGATAGTGCGCGGCGCTTGCGAATGCGCTCCTCCAGTGTTGAACGATTTCGTTTGACACGAACCCATTCCATCGTTGGTGGCTTGGAAGAGCCGCCGTTCATTTGTTGTTGAGGCTGTTTGCCTCTCTTGTTCTTCAGATCCGTGTTGTAGCGGATCCCGTCAACGGACTCCATGGCCTTTGCGAATTGTTTCGCAAGGTGTTGACGTTGCCTTTGGCGGGCTCTCTTCGAGAGAGTCACCATGCCCTCTGCGGCAGAAGGGTTGGCCAGAGCAGATCTGACCTGGTTGGGAATTGGAGGAATCTCACCCGATGCAACTTTGGCATCCAGCGGGGCGAGATCTTCGTTGGTGTTTTCAACATCTTCATACCAACGAGTTTTTCTCCTGGAGGAGAACTTCTTGGACTTACGGGGGGAGGTTTATCCGGACGAGGACGACAAGTACTCCTCGAACTTCTGCTGGTCGAACTCGTATTCGACCTCCTCCACGACCGGGATTGAGATCCGTGGCTGCGACGCTCCGATCTCGGCAGCGAGATCGGCGGCTCCCACTGTGGTCGCCAGATTGTTCGCGGTGAAAATCGTGTCTTTCTTCATTGTTGATTCCATTGTCATCTTAGATAACAGCTTTTTGAGTTACAAAGATCCGATCTTTTTATAAGATCCGGTTACAATGAAAATCAAAGAAAATAAAAAATAGATTACAACTTTTTTCTTTTGCCGAACAAATCACGAGCTCCTGTTTTACGGTCGCTCGCTTGCGTGGGTTGTTTGCCTGCGCCGGGGTTTATCCGTTGACCACCGCGAGATCTAGATCCGGTCGGATCTATGCAGTACGACGGGTATTATTTCACCAAGGAAATAATAGCCGGGGGGGATTAATTCACCAAGGAAATAATCGCCCTATTCTCGGGATCAAAGGCCAAGCTTTGATCCAGAGTATGCCTGCGTAGATCTGAGATCCGGTCCTCTCGAACTCTTGCCTTATTTGGCGTTGACGATCGCTGAGCACCAGATCTGGATGAGCAAGTCCTCGAAGTCCCAAAGCTTGAATCTTTTTAAGTTCTGAGCCTCGAATCCTGCAGAGCTTCGCCTCTCCAAATTTTCCAACCCCTGAAAATGAACATAGCCCCTCCTATTTATAGGCAACCAGATCTGTGCCTTGGCACAGATCTGGGTCGGCTACCCATAGGTGGCCGGCCACCCATAGGTGTCTCGGTTGCCGAGCCACCATGGGGTGGCTCGGCCACCCCATTGGGTGGCTCGGCCATGGCCGAGCCACCTCCGGGTGGCTCGGCCTCCGAGCCACCCTAGGGTGGCTCGGAGGCCACCGAGCCACCATGGGGTGGCTCGGCCACCCCATGGGGTGGCTCGGCCGCCGAGCCACCTGGGTGGTTCGGCTTTGGCCGAGTAGCCCGGGTGTGGCGCCGCTGTGTCCGTTGTCCGGTTCTGTCCGTGATTCGGTTATGTGGTTGATTTGTCCGTACTCGATTCGTTGACCTGATTTGGTAGTAAATCCGGATCCTGATTTGGCGGTAAATCCACTTTTGAGTTCGAGTCCGAAACTGATCTTGATTCGATCTCGATTCGTCCGAGTCCGCTCTTGGTTGGATGACTCGTTGATTCACCAAGCTGTTAGCTTGATTCCGTACGCGAGTGGATTTTATTCCGTTGTTTGCGTGCAGTTCGTCAGCCTCGTAGCTTCGTTAATCCGCTTCGTCGCCTATCGCTTGGCTTCGGTGTTGTGGACTAACGATCGTGTTTGCGTACGTCGCCCGATGGTTGGTTTGTCGAATTGACGTCGTCGAGCTGTGTTAAGGGACCTATAGGCAGTTTTATACGCCTACAACTATATAGGATAATATGTGTTATCCTAAACACTCTTTCATTGGATGGTTAGCAGTTCAAAAGACATTGCTCACTAAAGATAGGTTGATGAACAGAGGGGTCATCAATGCTAACAAATGTTGCTTTTGCTCAGATGAAGTCTTGGAAAGCCGTAACCATTTATTCTTTGATTGTAGATTCTTTGGTTTCAATTTAATTGGAAGTCTTGTGATTGGAGGCTTCTACTAGACTGGTATTGCACCAGGGTGAGGGATAAAGGATTCAAGCAAAGAATTAGATGAATGGCACTATTGGCAACAATCTACAGAATTTGGATTGAGAGAAACACCAAGATATTTCAACAAAAATGCAGAAGTTTGGAACATTTGGTAAGGGGTATTAAGATGGATATATTATTTGCTAATCTAAATATGCCTTTATTAGATGAAAATAGAGATTGGTTACTCTCTTTGTAAAGTTCTATATGTAGAGGTTATTCTTTAGAGATTGGTTTTCAGTTTTGATAACTCATATGTTACAATGAGATCCTTGATGTACATATAACTCTCTATTTGGTGAATGAATAAAATCTTTTCATTGACCAAAAAAAAAACCTTGGTAAGTAACAAAACCCCTCCTTAAAAAAAATCAGAATTGTAGCTTTGTTCAAAAAAAGGAAATTACCTTCAGTCCCTGGAATTCCTAAAAAACTAAAAATCAGTCTAGAAATTGCATTTTAGTCCTGGAATTACTAAAAACTACAAATCAGTCCAAAAATTACTGTTCTGTTCCTGAAAATAAAAAAACTACAAATCAGTCTAGAAATTAAATTCCAGTCCCTGAAAAGTCCAGAAACTATAAAACAGCCAAGAATTAATATTTACACCATGAATTAATTGCAAAAATTACATTTAAGTCTAGAAACTATAAAACAACCTAGAATTTATAGTTTACACCCCTAGAAAATTATAGAAATTATATTTTAAATCTAGTTTCGCAATCAAGCCTATAATTTATAGTTTACACCTTAAAAAATTATAGAACATTTCAGTCCAACCTTGCGATTCAATCTAAAAATTATAGCTTGCTTCCAACTATAAATTCAAAAATTGTAGAAATTGCATGTTCATCCTTAAAATTCTATAATTTCAAATTAATCCATGAAAATATTAAAGAATTACAAAGACAAAATACCACGGACCTCTACGTCCCCAAACTAGATGAAAGTATATTTTGTGTAAAAAGAAACGCACTTGAAATAACCTGGTGAAAAAACATGCGCCATAAGTTCAATTGTGTCGACCCCCTAAGTCGTTAAACTAGTCCAAATACACAATACAGATTTAAAATTTCTAAATTCGAGCTCTACGTCGTTAAACTAGAATAAATTCCAAATTCGACCACTATGTCATTAAACTAGGAGCAAATTCCAAATTTGACCTCTATGTCACTAAACTGGATTTAAAATTAAAATTGACCTCTACGCCGTTAAACTGGACCCAAAATCTAATTTGACCTCCACATCGTTAAACTAGGCCGAATTCCAAATTTAACCTCTAAGTTGTTAAACTGGATAAATTTCTAGATTTGACCCCTATGTCACTAAACTAGAGCAAAATATCAATATTGACCTCTACGTCCCTAAACTGGAAAATACCAAAATTGGCCCCTAAGTCATTAAAATGGAAAGTACTAAGCTCGACCTCTACATCGTTAAATTGTAATAAATTTCAAATTAAACCTCCACGTCGTTAAACTGGAATAAATTCCAAATTTGACATCTACGTCGTTAAATTAGAATAAATTCTAAATTTCACTATTACGTCGTTAAATTGGAACAAATTTCCAAATCCGACCTCTACATTATTAAAATGGGCCAAATTCTAAATTTGACATCCATGTCGTTAAATTGGGCTGAATTCCAGATATGACCACTATGTCGCTAAACTGGATTCAAAACCCAAATTCTATTTCACGTCTCCAAGTTAGACCTAAACCCAAGTTTCAACTGCCATATCTCTAGTCTAGGAATTTATACAAAAAATTGTACACTAGGGGTATGCCTCTGGTTAGGCCATGTATGTGATCAAAAAATATATAATATTATTGCATTTTTCTTGCTTTGTGAGTTTTCTCTTATTTTTGATGATTTTTTTTGACTCTTAATTGAAAGTTCCTTTCATTAATGACGGTAATTAACAATAGACTCTTGAGTCTATTAGAAACTATGAATCCACATAAAAATAAAACCCTCTCCCGTAGGGTGTATTTGACGAGAACGATATATAAAACAAAGTTATCTAACTTAATTGGATGCCTTTGTACACAACTAATTTAGATAGACAAATTTGACCCCACACTGAGCTTAGTGAAAATGATTTACAATTCGAGCCCAGGACGACCATAAAAGATCAAGCTTTGGCTGACTTCTTAATAGAGTCATCCATAGCAGATGACGACCCATCTCCACTCATACCAGTCCTCTCACCAGAATCTCCGACCCACAAGACGACCAAGGCGCTTCCTTCTCAAAAGTGCTCTAATCGAGTTCTCCTTATAGTGGTTATTGAAGGTAGACAAATCCTCTGGAGAAGGTGGCAGCGGAGTGGGAGTAGTCATATGTGGCCTTGATGAGTCCATACATGAATACCCCTCGCCTTTGAGTTTCCAGCCTCAAACAATGAGGTCGAGTATAAAGCCCTCTTGGTAGGACTCTGAGTCACCTAGCAGTTAAGGCCAGGCTCGTCTACATCCTGGCCGACTCCCAACTTACCATCTATCAAGTAAGGTGAGATTATGAAGCCAAAGACTCAAGAACGGTCCAATATTTGTAGGCAGTCAAGAAGCTCTTAAACAACTTTAAAGATTTTAGAATCGCTCAAGTCCCCCATGCCCTCAACGCTCGGGCGGACGCCTTATCCAAGCTCGGGTCATCTAGCTCAGGGAATAGTCAGAGACCCATGTATATGGACACCCTCAAGAACCTTAGTGTAGGTTGTCTAAAAATCACTGCAGGTAGCTGATCCCCCATCAAACATCGATGATGGAAGTTACAATTTGATGACTTCCAGAAGGCTATAATTTTAATACTTTCACATAGATCGATGAAGGTTACAATCTGACGACCTTCGCAACAACTAATGAAAGCTCTAATCAACAGCCTTCACAATCAACATCGGGAGTTACAATCTGACGACTCTCATATTTTTAAGGAGCCAAGAAGAAGATTACAAGATGATGATCTTTGTAATGCTCTAGCAAAAGATACCACAAATTGATGGTCTCCTCACATCAAAATACAGAGGTCAGACCTGCGTTGCAACATCAAAATGCAGAGGTCCTCCCTGTGTTGCAACATCCAAATGCAGACTTCATTGCTGTGTTTTTAGTCCAAAATGCAGAACCAAACTCTACGTTCCAAATCCAAATGCATAGTTCATTCCTACATCTCAGACTCAAAATGCAGAGCGACCTATGCATTCTCAGCCACCAAAACATGCCAAACTCTGTGTTTTAGTTCTAAAATGCAGAGTTCGGGCCCAGAACACCATTTTCGGCATTTGACTCATTCAAACACGAGCTGAACGGTTTTAGGAACCATTTTTTTCCTACGTTTAGAGCGATTTCCGCCCCACTTAGGAGCGAATTAAGGGGGGGCAGTTGCACCCCTTAATCCCTTATAAGTACCTCAAAACCCAGAAGAGTTCAGGATGAGTTTTTTGGGCAGATCAAGATTGGAGACCATTGAACATCTTCTGGCATAAAATTGCAAAGGGGGAGATCGACGTTCATCCTTCAGCGATGTTCAACAACTAGGAGCTTTCACCCTTGGCTATTAACTAATTATCGGTTCAAATCAACTATTTTTCAAGAGTTTAAACTCGCTCTGAGTTATCAACTTGTTCAGAGTTCCAAACTTTCCACACAAGTTATCCTCAATATCAATCAAGAGGATTCAACCACGTTCAACGAGTTAAAGACGTTCAGATCGTCAATGAGAAGCAAACTTGACGCGAGCATTCGAGGGAGGCATCTCATTGCTACCGTGAAGAACCTAGACTTAAACAAATGGAAGGATCTCCGTCGATCTTCTTCTCTTTTGTAATCAGGAATTCAAATTATAATCGAGATTGAGTGAGTTGTAAACATTCTTTTTCTAAGTAGTTAGAGAGAATAAATCAAATTCAATTCTTTTATTTTTCTTATTACAAATTTCCCCACAAACAAAAGATGGCGACTCCGCTGGGGATGAGATTTTTCACCAATGAAGAAGTGGTGGTGTAATCCAACATCAATCTCGCTGGAACAACTATCGAAACTCTCATCATAGAGTTCGATCAGGCCAAGTAAGAGGAAGCCCTCTCCTCTGGATCGCTTAGCCTCAAGGCTAGGCCCAACATCCGCAAGATCTCCAAAGAGATCAAAACTCTAACTATTGCTACAATGCCGAAGAAAGTCCTCTCCTTTGACCAAGATTACTTAAACAGCCCCTCCTCCGAAGTAGTGGGCTCAGCTTCTACCAAACTCGTCCACTGAGTTGAAGATTCTGCACCCCCGCCAAAGCGATGGGTATCAGGTCACAAAAGGCCCATCACAGTGACCAACTCTGTCAATACTCATGACATCGATGCAAAGGTCTTAAAATAGGCCAAGAAGAACACCGCTCGACAAAGGAGAAGATCCATATAACGAGCACAACTCTGAGAAAGCCGATCTGTCGATCAACACGAGTTTCGTGTTTGCGAGCCTAAACGCAATTCTGAGACCGCGCTTCTACTTCAGAGCACGGGCCTCGCGATTATGAGCCCAAACATAGGCTCTATGTGAACAAGACAAAATGTGAACCTCAGATTCGTGTTGTATAATCAAAACGTAGACCTCAGATCTACGTTGTCCAATCTAAACACAGACTTCAGTTCTGCATTGCCCAGTCAAAACACAACCCATAACGGAGCATTTCATCAGCCAAGCACAACCCTCAAGGGAGCGTTTCCCAAATAAAACATAGTCCCCAAGACTGCGTTGATCAACTCAAATGCAGCCCTCAATGCAACCCTGAGAGGTGCGTTACTCCAATAGAACGCGACCCTCAGAAGCACGTTTTACAACCAGAATGCAGCACTGAGAGGCGTGTTGCTCCAGTAGAACGTAGCCCTAAGAGGTGCATTTCACCAGTAGAACGCAACCCTGAGAGGTGCGTTTCACCAGCAGAATGCAGCCCTGAAAGGCGCATTACTCCAACACAACACGACCCTCAAGCTTGCGTTAAACTAACATAACGCGACCTTCGCATTTCTCATCACGATGTGATTCGTCGTGTTCAAAAGGACCAACATGGATTCACAATTCACGTTCACCAGGAACCAGTTCCGTCCAATCATAGGCAGAGGGTTCCAATTCCAACCTCACAATTAGTGAGTAATTCTTCTCGAGTTTTTAAAACAGACTTGAGAGAGTTCATATCAAGAGAAAGACTGATACGAGTCACTCGTTTATGCCAATGCGAATGACTGATTTCTATGGTCCTCTTGGGATCTCAATGTTGCTCACGTGCGGCCAAAACGTTAGGGTTTGACCAATCAACGAACGTTGCTTTGTCCAATCAACAACGATGTTCGCCCATGAAGAAAAAGGCTTCGGAGACCGAGTATCCTGATGTCACTATCAATGTAATTAGTAAAGGGAAATCGTTAGTCCCTGGTTTTGATGAGTCAGAGACGGAACGTTCTCAAGCGTCAAAGAAATTGCTAACGAGTTTGAAGGAATCTACCAATGCACTAGGACTTAAATAGGAGCTATTCCTCCGGTTAACTATCGAAGATTATCCAGATGAACCAATTCTAAGGATGAATACTCAGCCATTGCGGAGTCCCAATCATCAAGCTCTTTCGTTGGGCATGAGAGCTTTGCTCACATGGTAGAAAATTCTGAAGATCTTTCAAAGAGGAAGCTGAGCAGGAGGCCATGCTCCGAGCATAGCAGGAAACCATCAATCAACTTTGGGATATGATGGCTCAGATCATTACAAATAGAGCCAATTTCTAGAAAGCTGAGTCAATACCTCGGCCGGAATCCTCTCGGAAAGGAGGATCATCCATATCAAAGGGGAAACAAAGAGTGAATGAGACTGCTGAGCAAGAAACCTATCACGAAGAATCATCCCCCTAAGAAGAGACTGAGAATGAGCAGAATCTCCAGTCTGCCAAAATGGAAGAATTGGAAGCCGTCTCAATGCCATTGCTAACAAAAGCGAGCTCCAAGATGAGGGAGTTGCCAGGCCTTTTCCTACCAAATAGGATGTAGCCCCTTATCCTCCAAAGTTTGAAGTGTCGACGCTATAAACTTTTAACGGCACAGGATCACCGAATCAACATATCAATTATTTCTAGTCACAAACTGGGAATGTGATATCAAACAACGCCATAATGGCTTAATTATTCATTAGCACCCTTAAGGGAGTTGCCTTTGAATGGTTCAGGAAACTGCTTGCTGGATATATCCAAAAGTGGGCGGATCTAGAGAGACTCTTCATGTTAAGATTCTTTAAAGACGATACAGAAGTCTCCATCCATAACCTTCTCGCCACTAAGCAGAAGAATAGGAAACCCTCAAAAGCTTCGTCAAGAGGTTCCGAAACATAATTCTTCGATGTTCGTCAGGTATGACACAATCTAACTTAGTGGAGACCTATCAACACAACTTGCAAACCAACCTTCTAGTACAAATGAGGGTTGTAGAATACCGTTCCTGGAGACAACTAATTTCTCAAGGCGAATAGGCTCAAAAAATTATTGTCAGGATCAAAGCTGAAGAACAAAGTAGACATGATCAACCTGAGCAATCGAACCAAGCCCAATCTTCTCAGTCAGAATGGGAAGATACTACAACTACTGAAGCCAATCATTTTCAATAGGATGGCGGGTCCACAAAAGCTATCACGTTGACAGTTACCTCTGGTAGCCAAACTCTTTAGATAGGAGCCCACTAGGAAATGTACCATGTCTACCTCTTTTTCCCCCATTCACTTGTTCAAGACTGGGGGTTGGTTTATTTGTAGTCCACTGGGTTTTGATTAATAAAATTTCTGAGTTGTCATAGTTAATAGAATATCTCTGTCAACCACAAAATTCACAAAAAGTCGTCCAGTTAACATTACACTTCTTACAATTAACATCCCTACGGAGTATGAATTCAGCTTGCATCACTCTCAATTTGTCATGTTAACAATATACTCTGACAGTCAACGTATCAATCCTTATCAGTAGACTGATAGGTCCTCAAAATTGCTCAAATCACAATCTTTGCCAGCAAGACTTTAAGTCTTCAAAATCTTGTTCAAATCACAAGTACAAACTCTTGACACATTAATATTACATCTCTGATAATCTACTTATCAATCCTCTTCAATAGTATGATAAGTCCTCAAAGTTGCTCTAATCGCAATAAAAAATCCTATCACATTAATATCACACCTCTGACAAAATCTATTTATCAATCATCGTCAATAAGATGATAAGTCCACAAAGTTGCTCCAATCGCAACACAAATCCTATCACGTTAATATCACACATCTGACAAAATCAACTTACCGACTTTCGTCAATAGGATGATAAGTCCACAAAGTTGTTCCAATCACAATACAAATCCTATCACGTTAATATCACACCTCTGACAAAATCAACTTATCAACTCTCGTCAATAGAGCGATAAGTCCACAAAGTTACTCCAATCGCAATAAAATTGATGTCACGTTAACATCACACTTCTGACGACCAAATCAACTTATCGACTCTCATCAATAGAGTGATAAAATCCACAAAGTTGCTCCAATCGCAATAAAATTCATGTCACATTAACATCACACCTCTGACGATCAAATCAACTTATCGACTCTTGTTAATAGAGCGATAAGTCCACAAAGTTGCTCTGATTGCAATAAATTTCTGTTATGTTAATATCACACCTCTGACAAAATCAACTTATCGACTCTCTTCAATAGAGCGATAGGTCCATAAATCCATCAAGTTAATATCACACATCTGACGATCAAATCAACTTATCGACTCTTGTCAATAGAGCGATAAGTCCACAAAGTTGTTCCAATCATAACAAAATTCATGTCACGTTAACATCATACCTCTGACAACCAATCATCTTATCAATCCTCTTCAATAGGATGATAAGTCCTAAAAGTTTCTCCAATTGCAATATAATTTTGTCACGTTAATATCATACCTCTGACAATCCACTTATCGACTCTCTTTCATAGAGCGATAGGTCCACAAACCTGTCAAGTTAACATCACACCTCTGACGACCAAATCAACTTATCGACTCTCTTTAATAGAGCGATGGGCCCATTAAATACTGTTAGGTTAATATCACACCTCTAACAGTCAAACCCTTCCAATGAACTTGTTAAATCTTTTTTCAATAAGAATAGCAAGTTTTCATTATAAAATCCCCAGCGGATTAAATATTTTATGGAATTATCCTAGTGCTAATGAAGAAAATTTTTGAATTTCACTCTAAGTGAAAATTCATGCCAAGTTAATACTACACCTCTGGTACTTTTAACTTTCTTTTAGTGTTTTAAGTGAAAACATAACACATAAAGAAACAACGACAAAGCCTACGCCTAACAAGCGTTGCCGGTTAGTCTTTTGTCGCGAAAAAGACACTAGAATCCACGTCTGGGGGACTGTATCTTGATTCCTAAATAGAGATAAGTCTATACCTAACATGCATCGCTGGGCAAAAGACCACATATTTAACATCGTGGCAGGTTGTTATAAATAACGTCGAAATCCATGCCTTACATGCATGGGGGACTTTATCTTGATCCCTAAATAGAGATAAGCCTGCATCTAACACATGCTGCCGGGTGGCCTATTCCCGCAATAATGGTGAAGTCTACGTATTCAATATCATAGCACCGAAATCCATGCCTCACACGCATGTGAGACTTTATCTCGATCCGTAATTAGAGATAAGTCTACACCTAACACGCGTTGCCAGGTAGTCCATTCCCGTGAAAATAACAAAGTCTATGTATTCAAAATTATAGCATCAAGTCTAAGAGGGTTCATTCTCTTAGCATAACATTACATGTGAAACAGATTCAAATAATTCACATGCTAGCCTGACTCAAATAGTAGTCGGTAAAGGTTTATCAAATTTGTTGATGGCTGAGGGTTTGCCAAAAATCCTATGCATGTTTACAAGCCCATGACTTGAAACAGATGAGCTAAAGACAAGTCTTAAAGACTTAGTCAAAGATGCATGAAAGCCACCTCCGTGTCTCAAGTCAAAACGCCAAGGTCAGACCCGCGTTGCAAAAACCACAACACCAAGGTCACACCCTGGTTACAAATTTAAAACACAAGGGTGAAACCCACGTCTCATGTTCGAAATGCAGGGATCCACCCCCGCATTCCAGAAGGAGGATTACGATGCATCCTTCACACAGGTCCTACGTAGCAAATCCCTTCAACCAAGATGCCTTCGAAGTGAGTGCAGAGAACAACTCCTTTACAACAAGAAATCAACAGCTCCAAGATCAGAGTTGAGATCCAAAATATTCTGAAAATTCGTCCCAGTCAACAACGAAGTTTTAAAAACTTTGTAGGGGGTTCTGTAGGTTGTTTAAAAATTACTGTAGATAGTTGATCCCCCATAAAACACCAATGATGGAGGTTACAATTTGATGGCTTCCAGAAGGCTACAATTTAAAAACTTTTACGTAGATCAATAAATATTACAATCTGACGACCTTCACAACAACTGATAAAAGCTCTAATCAACAGCCTTCACAATCAACATCGGGAGTTACAATTAGATGACTCTCATATTTTCAAGGAGCCAAGAAGAAGATTACAAGATGATGATCATTGCAAAGCTCTAGCAAAAGATACCACAAATTAATGGTCTCCTCACATCAAAACGCAGAGGTCAGACCTGCGTTGCAACATCAAAACGCAGAGGTCCTCCCAACGTTACAACATCCAAACGCAGACTTTATTGCTGTATTTTTAGCCCAAAATGTAGAACCAAACTCTACGTTCCAGATCCAAATGCAGAGTTCATTCCTACGTCTCAAACTCAAAATGTAGAGTGACCTATGTGTTCTCAGCTGCCAAAACATGCCTAACTCTGTGTTTCGGTTATAAAATGTAGAGTTCGGGCCCAGAACGCCATTTTCGACGTTTGACTCGTTAAACACGAGCTGAATGGTTTCAGGAACCATTTTATCCCCACGTTTAGAGGGATTTCCGCCCCACTTAGGAGTGAATTAAGGGGGCAGTTACACCCATTAATCCCTTATAAATCTTCAAAACTCAGAAGAGTTTGGGATAATCTTTTTTAGGCAGATCAAGATTGGAGACCATTGAGCAGCTTCTGGCATAAAATCACAAAAGGGGAGATCAACGTTCATCCTTCAGCGATGTTCAACAACAGGGAGCTTTCATCCTTGGCTATTAACTGATTTTCGATTCAAATCAACTTTTTTTCAAGAGTTTAAACTCGCTCTGAGTTATCAACTCATTCAGAGTTCTAAACTTGCCACGCAAGTTATCCTCAACATCAATCAAGAGGATTCAACCGTGTTCAACGAGTTCAAGATGTTTGGATCATCAAGGAGAAGCAAACTCGACATGAGTATTTGAGGGAGCATCTCATCACTACCGTGAAGAATCCAGACTTAAACAAAGGGGAGGATCTCCGTCGATCTTCTTATCTTTTGTAATCGAGAATTCAAATTATAATCAAGATTGAGAGAGTTATAAATATTCTTTTTCTAAGCAGTTAGAGAGAATAAATCAAATTCAATTCTTTCATTTTCTTATTATAAATTTCCCCACAAACACCTAGCATCGTGGAAGCTCCAAACAACTCAATCATGCAAGCTAAAACATCAAAGAAACACTATTGGATGGATCCACTCATCCAGTATCTTACAGGAGGGACCTCACTAGAGAATGCTACTAAATTAAGAAGTCTACAAAGGAATGATCAAAGATATCTTATGATCGATGTAGGCATCAAAAATTGCCTATAGATTATCGTACATAGCTCAAGATAGAGAGAAGGCGATAAATGTCATCACCTGAGTGGCAGAAGATCATTCAAAGCTAAAAATCAACTAAAGAATGCACAAAAAGTGTAGCTCTAGTTTCTAGGCGCAAGACGTATCTCAGAAGCATGAAGGAAATCAACAGCTTCCGGGATAGTTACAACTGTTTTGGAATTTCCGAGACACTTACGACTGTCTCGGAACTTCCGAGGCACTTACGACTATCTTGGAACTTCTGAGGCACTAACGACTATCTCGGAACTCCTGAGGCACTTACGACTATCTCGAAACTTCCCAGACGGTTATAACTATCTTGGAACTTCCGAGGCACTTACGACTGACTCAGAGATGTCCGAGACACTATAACTGTCTCGCAACTTCCGAGATACTTACAACTATCTCGGAAGATAAGCTGAACTAAGTGATGGTTTTCTCAAGATTTGAGCATGCCCGTGGCTCCATAAACTGCCAGAGATCGTGTGGGAACGTAGGGAACAGTTACAAGCTAAAATCATGCCCATAACTACAGGAATAATGGCAATTGAATTTTTTAAAAAGCAGTTACAAAACTACTAGGAGGAAGCTATGCTTCCAAGACAGTTGTAACTGTCCCGGAAATGAGAATTCATGTACGTTTTTGAGACAGTTACAACTATCTCACAAATAGAAGTTTATCGACACGACTTATTTTCAACTTCTGACTTCAATTACTATTCCTAAGGGCTATAAATACCCCCTAGGACCATTATTGAGGAGGATCTAAGCAGAGAGAGCAGATTGAGCAGAGAACTTGAGCATTTTGAAGTGTTCATCTCAAGAGAGAGAGAATCTTCATCAAATTTGAGTACAACCAGTAACTTTAGAATTCCTTAAGATCTAAGCTTCGACTTGATCTTGAGAAGAGTGGTCATCTTACATCGATAAGATATTCACTTACCTTTTTCTTACTTCTAAATGAAGCAAGAATCCCCAAATAGCCTTCACGGTTCAATCAAAATCTGTGAATCGGTGGTCCACGGGCTAACGCACCCCCGGCACAGGCAAAGATCTCGCAAGCAGCGATCCAAACAATGATCTTGCGTGTGTTTCTAAGGAGCTTGTAATTTGGTTTTTGTTGTAAAGAGTAGTTTTACAAAGCACTAAGCTCACTTTTTTGTATTCATTATAATCGATAAACAGTTGTAATGAATTCTACAACAGAACTTGTTCCTGACGCAAACAATCGATAACCAGCTTTATCGGATCTCGTACTCCTGCAGCAATATAGGGCCCTATCTCTGATGTCTTTGGCTAATAGAAGCCAGTTATATTCTTAAAGAGATTCATAAGGGAACTTGTGGGAACCACTAATAGCAAGAACTCTAGCTTGGAAGGTGATTCAGCAAGGCTACTATGAGCCTACCATCTTACCCGAGTCCAAGAGACTCTAGATGCAAGACTTGTCAGTTCTTCTCAAGTATATCATGAGCTTTAGCAACTAAACTCACTCCCTTCATAAGCCTAATTTCTTTTACTCAATGGGGTCTGGATTTATTGGGGCCTCTCTCAATAGCTTCAAGGCAATAAATATTTTTAATTGTTGTCATAGACTATTTCACAAAGTGAATAGAAGCTGAGCCCTTGGCTAGAATCCGTGAAATCAACACCACCAATTTTGTGTGGAAATCAATCGATTGTAGGTTTGGAGTTCCCACTTTATTCATCATAGACAATGACACTCAATTTGATAGTAAAGGCTTCCACAGCTTCTGTGAGGAATGGATGATATAGCTCAAATTCACTTCAATTACACACCCAAAATGCAATGGGCTTGCAGAAGCTGCTAACAAATGCATACTTCAAGCTCTAAAGAAGAAGGTAGACAAGACAGTTGGCAATTGGGTTGAGGAACTCCCTGGGATTTTGTGGTCATATAGAACCACCCATTAAAACTCCACAAGGGAAACCATGTCCAAGCTAACATATGAAGCCGAAGCAGTTGTCCCAGTAGAAGTTGGCATGCCAACCATCTGACTGTAACATTTCAACAAAGAGTCGAACTCAGCTAGACTACAAGGCGGAGTCGACCTTATTAATGTAGTTTGAGAAAACTCACTCAGATCCCAACTCATCAATCAATAGTACATAGCCTAGCATTACAACAGCAAGGTCCAGCCTCAAAGATTTAGTGTTGGCAACTTCGTCCTTCAAAAGGCTATCTTCAACAGAGATAACAGGTGTGGATAATTAGCCACTACCTAGGAGGGGCTGTACATAGTTATTAAAGAGGTACATCCTAGCACGTATTGGTTGCAAAGCCCGGACGTAAGGATCCTACAACACTCCCAATGGCAGACTTGTGGATAGGGGTCGAGTACGACTTCGACCAAGCAAAGTTTGAGGAATATCTGTCATCTTCATCCTCAAAGTATTCCTCTCCTTGCAAATACAGGAAGATTTCGTCTTCTAAAAAGGTGTTAAAGTTTTCGACTTCGTCGAATGCTACGGGTGAAGACTCTCACCCGATTGTTGCTGAGGATTCTACTCGTAACACCTCTACTCATAATGACTCTTATCTTGTTAAAGAGTCATTGAATCAAAGCCCTACGACACTGACAAAGAGAGCTCATCAGAGACAACGTCAGCGTCGCGCTCGCCAAATGGCAAAGAACTTGGAACAAATCGACGGGGTTCACTATTATGTGGATCAAGAGTTGAGAAAATATCGAGTGGTCCAGTTGCCTCAACGACCAACCACTCACATCTCTCCTAAACTTACAATAGAGGAATGGACTTTTGTTAAAAGGGCTCATTCGATCCTTAAAGAACGCATACAAAAGCGTCGTACAAACACCACTCGTGCCCATGCCCTTCGTCAAAAAATGCAAGAAGGGAAGAAGAAAATGGTGATCAAAGAATCACCAAAGAATCGCAAAGTTTGGGTTCCTAAATCTGAGCTTGTGCAAAAATCAGATCTGCGAGATACGATCTTCAACCGAGATAGTTGTAACTATCTCGGCCAAAGAAGTTATATTCGAGACACTTGTAAGTGTCTTGGCCAAAGGGGTTGTGTCCAAGACACTTACAACTATCTCGAACAAAGCAGCCTTACTCGAGATAGTTACAACTGTCTCAGCCAAAGAAGAGCTTCTAAGGCCTCTTATTCGACAACGTTGACATCCATTCTTAGTCCGTCTACTGCAACCACATCTACTACATCACCAATAAAGCCGTGGGTCAGTCCCGACCTGTCAAAATTCAAGATCACAATGGCGGATCGCCTCGGTCCTTTATCTGATGAACGAGGCAAAGCTCAGGTCAAGGAACGCTTGGGTCCGGTGAATGAATCCCGAGTGGATTCTTGCACTGGGGTGTTGGCCTCTTTGTTTTGATGATGTTTTAGAAACAATTTATTACTAATATTGTTTGTCTAGTGTTTATTTTTATCTATTTATTATAGACAAATAACATGTTGGAGGAAGGATGGAATCGAGCATTCACGATCATATCCAATGGAGGTTGGCTGAATTGTGGAGTGAAGCAATACAATTCAAGTTAAAGATTCAAGTTCAAGCTTCATCTGTAAGTTTACCAAGAAGAGCTTCAATGAAGATCTATCAAGCTTGGGTAATTTAGTTTTAGATTTATACTTGTGTGTAGATACTTTAAGCTCATATATTAATCACACACACGTATTTATTGATTATGTTGATTTTATCAAAATATAGGTGTTTTTATGAAAATATTGTTTCATTTGGTTATAGACTTCAATATCAGTTTATACATACTTTATTAAGTTTATAAAATCACTTTATAAAGTTTTAAAACATGGTTTAGTCAAAATGACAAAAAACAAGTGTTGTTGTATTTTCATGTTTTGGACTATTTTGCAAAATGATGATATTTTACAAATGTGAAGTGAAATTCTAAAAATTCTTTTTGTAACATTTTCATTTACATGTTTACAATAATTTTCCAAAGTTTTACATTTTTTAGAATTTATTTGCTATATTTTAAGGTACTTTAAAAATCAGATTTTCTGTTTCAATCAGGCTGATATAGTGTTATCAGTCGACTGATGGAATTTATCAGTCGACTGATGAAAATCATTGGTTTTTTCAAAACCTCTGTTTCTTTTCATTTTACTAATCATTCAACTAATAAGGTCATCGGTCGACTGATCAGTTGACTGATAAGCTCATAACGACTAGTTTTGTACTATTTCCAGATTTTTAGTTTTTAACCAGTTTACTAAATAATTTATTTCTCTCAAATGAGAAGTGATATTCACGAAATGCTTCTCTAACATGTTCATCTACATGTTTAGAAATTTTCCTCAAAATTTTATGATTTTTAGAATTGGTTTACTATTTTTAATAGATTTTTTGAAATCAGATACGTAAAATTCCAGAATCTGTCAAATCTGAAACTGTCGACTTCATCAGTTGACCGACGCACTGTAGTCAGTCGACTGATGACCACTTTTCATCCTATAATGGCTGGTTTTCTAGATTTTGTCTTTTTGTGATTTTTCTTGAGTTTTTACTGGTTTTTGGGGTTGTTTCATGAGCCTATTGTAGGCGTCTAAAAATGCCTATTGGTGTCCGTACACAGCTCGAGACGGAAAGAAGACAACAAACGTCGTTATCCGAGTCTAAGAGGATTATCTATCATTGACAAGCATATGACACAAAACAACGAACCGAGTGGCCCACGCGTATCAATCAGCTCGCGCGCGTCGGTCAACACGCGCGCGTCAATCAGCTCGCGTGCATCGGTCAACACGCCCGCGTCAATCAATTCGTGCACGTCGGTCAACACGCACTCATCAATCAGCTCGCGCGCGTCGGTCAACACGTGCGCGTCAATCAGTTCGTGCGTGTCGGTCAACACGCGCGCATTAATCAACACGCGCACGTCAACCAACACGCGCATGTCAACCAACGCGCGTTCGACGGTCAGTCCCGCAATGAAGCGTGCAAGACGGTCAAATACGCAAAACGGTGGAGAAACAAGTCCCAGAAAATCGGAAAACACCAAAGGCCAAAAAAGTACGCGCGCGACCCAACCCGCGCCCGCGCGGGTCGGATCGTGCCGCCCCGCGCCCATTCGCGCAGATTTGACCTAAAAACGTGTTTTTGGCGGTTTTGATCAGTTTTCACGAGATCTTTTCAGTTCCAGAGATTCCTAACTACCTAAATCCTATCTCTAAATGTGGTTAATTATTTATTAACTGAAAATATGGAGGAATCCATCGTTCTTATCCCAAAACCCGTATCCGGAGCCCTATAAATACAAGTCTATGGCCTCCTTTCAGAGGGCGGATTAATTATCAAGACGGGGAGGTGCTGCCGAGTTGAAGAGCAAGGGAGCACGAATTTCAGCAAGGGCTAGCGAGATCCCGGTGAATCCCGGCATAAAGAAGGAGCAATTTGAAGGATCTGAAGCCCGTTCCCGTCTGTTCCTCGAGATTAGGCTTGGTCTTAATCTCGAGAAGAGCTACTGATTTCGCTTGGTCGATTTCAGCGTTTTAAGCAAATACCTCCTTGGTGAGGTAGGAGCTATGCTGAATTTTCAACAATCGGATCTGATCAAAGATGGTCCACGAATAAACCCCGACACAGGCGAAGACACCCACGCAAGCAGGAGACGATAAACGGATCTTGTATTTATTTTCAAGAGAATTGTATCTTTTATTTTCATTGTGTAAAGGTCTTATAAAAAGACCGATCTTTTTGAACTTATTGTAACGATCAAAGTTGTAATGAGTTATACAATAAAGAAAACAATTTTTGACGCAAATAAACTGGCGACCACAGTGGGAGCCAATGGTCTCGCTGCAGAGGCCATCGTGTCGCAACCGATGATTAAGATCCCGATTGAAGAGGTGGTCGAATACGAGTTCGACCAACAGAAGTACGAAGAATACCTCTCGTCCTCCTCCTCCAGATCCTCCGCTTCTCGCAAACGCAGGAAGATCAACGCCCCTGTTGCTACGGTAGCTAAACCTTGCAACGCCCTTCCGGCCTCTAACGAGTCTGGATCTACAGATCTGAACTCCTCCTCAATCAAGGAGTTGAATACAGAAGGCACACCCACTTTATCGAAGAGAGCTCGCCAAAGGCAGCGCCAACGCCATGTGCACTAACTCGTTAGGGCTTTGGAGTCAATTGACGGGATCCGTTACGAAGCGAATCTGAAAATTAGGCAACGCCAAGCACCCCAACAGCGGACAAATGACCCCTCCTCCAAATCACCAACAAGTGAATGGGTACAAGTCAAAAGGACCCGTTCAACTCTTGAAGAGCGGATCAAAAAGCACTGCGCACTGCTTGCGCACGCGCGAATTCTTGCGCAAGAGGCCAAAAGGTTGTAGAGGGAAAAAGTGGAAAAGAAGCCACAAAAACTGCACAAAGTTTGGAGGCACAAGTCCAAGACGGCGACCGAAAAGATCGAAAAACGCGGGTCATTCGAATCCGACCCGCTAATTTGCGGGTCACTCAAATCCGACCTGCCGAAACGCGGGTCACTCGAATCCGACCCGCCAATTCGCGGGTCACTCAAATCCGACCCGTCGAATCACGGATCACTCGAATCCGATCTGCCAATTCGTAGGTCACTCGAATCGGACCCGCCAATTCGTAGGTCACCCAGATCCGACCCTCCAAGCTGCGGGTCACCCAAATCCGACCATCCAAGCTGCGGGTCACCCAAATCCGACCCTCCGTCCTGCGGGTCACCTAAATCTGACCCGTGCCAGGGTCAAGTCAGAAGTCATTCTGCACCTATTTCGTCGATCCCTTCGAGTTCCGCACCTCCGGTAGAGCACCGCGATAGCATGGATTTGTCCCGATTTAAGATCATGGATCATCTTGGCTCTTCACACGCGGGTTGAGGCAAATCCCCAGTCAAAGAACGCTTGGGTCGGGTGACTAAATCCTGAGCAATTACTCGAGCTGGGGGTCACACACGAAAAACTCCTGTAATTGACCGCTTCGGACGGCGAATTGGAGTCCAAGAGCCCGTCAAGAGTTCACGCTTACAAATGCATGACTTTAAACACGTGACTCTTAAGAATGCCAACAAGACGATAAATCCCCTGAAAGAAATGTATTCATCTGATAATGACAATGTTATACCAGGGAAGTCAGGCCAACACACGATAGGTTGCTCCGGTCATCTGACTGATGAGTTGTACTATCAGGCTAGGGGTACGAACAAGTCTCGGAAGAGAAGTACCCACGAATCGGAGTCTCACTGCCTGTGCGCCAAGCTAATCAGGGTAGTATTATCAGCATGTAGCTGCCCCAAGACTACTCCGCAAAGGGTCTCGATATTTGAGAGGATCTCTAAGGAAGTGACTAAGTCCAAGCCAAAATATTTTTGCAAGAAACAATCGACCGTTCAAGGTGACGAACTTCTGGAAGTCATAATAAATATGGCTTATAAGGGAAAGTCAATTCGACCTTCTAGCTCTGACCCGCTTATATCGCATCGTCTAACACGGTTGTGATCGGGAACTATTAGACAAAGGGATTATCAGAGAATGCAGAGGGGATTATCCTCCGATGATGAAGCATCACATGCTAACTCTGTAGTCGCTTCTGACAAAACGGTGTCCACCCCAGGACAATCGCACGAGGCATTCATGATCAACACCGAGCAAATTGCCAAAATTCTCGAGGATGCTCTAACTAAGCAGAAAGAGGCATTCAAGATCGAAATGGAAATGACTATGCTACGAATGAGGGAAGAGCATGACCAACAAATTTGGGCTCTGTCCAATCAATTCGGTAAATCCAGCCGTCGCAACCTTGCTGACCAAGTAGGTAGCGATTCAGATGTGGATGAACGTCTCGATGCTGAGAACCCTCCCGTTGACCAAAACGTTGGGGGTGGTCCTACCAATAATGACAACACTTGGGGTGGCCCTGTTATTCCTCTTAAGAATCGTCCAAGCCCCGATACGAGCAAGGATGAGAAAATGAAAGATCTCGAGAGTAAAATCAACGCTCTGATATCTGCTCTAGAGGTGAAAAAGACCGGCATTCCATGTTCCTATCCAAGAGAGTGGGATTCAAGAGCATACCCGGCGAAGTTCAACTTGATTAACTTCACACCATTTGACGGGAAGGGTTCGCCTACTCAACACCTGATCTACTTCATATCCCACTTGGGTATGATCTCCGGTAACGAAGCCTTGATGGTTCGGTCATTCGTTGGCACCCTTCGTGGGCCTACCTTTGATTGGTACTACCGTCTCAAGTCTGCAAGCATCAATAGCTAGGACGACCTAGAGAATCTGTTCCTCGTTCACTTCTTTGATGATGACGTCGAGGTGTCAATCAGAACACTCTTCGATGAGAAACAGGAGGACGACGAGAAGGTCGATGACTTTGTCAAGCGCTTCCGGAATAAGGCGATGAATTGCCGAGATTCGATCACGAAGGATTTCATCTTACAAACCTGTCACAACAACCTCTCCTTGGACGTGTTGGAAGTTATGGGAGTAGCACCGTCCAACACCTGGAAAGAGTTGAAGATGCGTGGAGAGCGGGCCGAACGATTCCTCCGAAGGAAGAAGGCCAAGAGGAGCCAACCGACGGTTAACCCTCTGAAATCAAATTTCTCCTCCCGTGGTAAAGGAAAAGCACATGCAGCAGTTGTTGACGCTAACCAGACGTCGCAACAGCAAACCCGAAGACAGTAGAAGACTTCGCGTTCGAGACTCCAAAAAGAGTACTCCTTCAAGGACGAAGACGTTCCAGCCATCTTCGAATCCCTCCTTGAAAACAACAAGATCAAGCTACCACCTGTCATAAATCAGGAGGAAGCTGACAACACTGCGGATCCGAAATACTGTGAGTACCACAGGAGGATCCTTCATCCTACCAAGGTTTGCTTCGCTCTCAAGAATAACATCCAAACCTTGGTTGAAGCTGGCGTTATATCGCTCAATTAAGTCGAATGAAGACTCTGACAAGTATAAGAGTATAAACTGCTCCTTCTCACACTCCAAAGAGTATACGAGTATAAACTGCTTCTCGGTCATCCAACTAAGTACAATGTTAGACCCGGTTTCGCAAATGAACCTGGGGGTGGATGATTTATGTAATGGGAAGTTCCTAGAGAATTTTATATTCTTAAGGATAACCCGAACATGCGACTGAGGATAACGTACTCCTCGTTACACCCAGTTTTGCAAAGAAAGCTAGGGGTGGATAATTCATGTAACGGGAAGTTCCCGGAAGAATGTTAAATGTAATATTCTTAGGGATAACCCGATCATTACGAACAAAGTGATAAATACTAAACTCCTACTGTGATTTCCGAACACTCTTTTGTTGATGACTCACAGCCGTCCACCACAAAATCCCCTACCGATCAGACTAATTGACGGTGGGACCACCAAAACTCCTTTCGTTTGAATCCACTCAAACTTTTGATGCGTCTGTGCACTTAACATTGACGATTGTCAAACCCTTTTGTGTTAAGTATTTGTCACTTAACATTAGGAACCTCCTCTGAGTGATTTGTACAAGTCAACACTCTCACTGTGATTTGTACTCTCACTCTCGCTATCCACTTGGTCAAACCTTCCTACAGTTAGGACCACAACCAAAATCCCCTCTCGATTTCTCTAATGAACGAGAGGTCCACAAATCGAGTGATTAAACCTTCCTACAGTTAGGATCGTCTCAAACCTCCCACTCCCACTGTTTACCTGGTCAAACCTTCCTACAGTTAGGACCAAAACCAAAATCCCCTCATGATTTCTCCAATGAACGAGAGGTCCACTTTCAAATCGAGTGATCAAACCTTCCTACAGTTAGGGTCACCTCAAACTCCCGCTTGGTCAAACCTTCCTACAGTTAGGGCCAAAACTACAATTCACTCTCGATAAACGAGAAATTCACCTTTACTTCGATAATCAAACCTTCCGACAGTTAGGATTATCTGAATCTTTTTAATTCTCGGAGTGGAGATTTTACTCCTAGTTTCACTCTTTAGATTCTCAAAGTGGAGATCCCACCTTGAGTTTCTTCTGCACTGAAGATAGAATATAAAATTCTTCCTCTTCGGTTTCGGGAGATAGAATATAAAATTCTTCCTCTCCTATTTTGGGTTCATCTTTGCCCCAAGAGAAGACACAATATTTCAATATTATAACTTCAAAATCCGCGCCTTACACGCACGGGGAATTTTATCCCGAAGCCTAAATAGTGATAAGTTGGCGCTTAATACGCGTTGCCGGTTAGTTCTTAACCGTAAAAAGAACAAAAACCCACATATTCAACATTATGGCAGGTTGTTATTCATAACACCAAAATCCGTGCTTCACACGCACGGGGAATTTTATCCCGACGCCTAAGTAGGGATAAGTCGGCGCTTAATACGCGTTGCCGGTTAGTTCTTAACCGTAAAAAAAAGAACAAAAGCCCACATATTCAACATTGTGGCATGTTGTTATTCATAACACCAAAATCTGTGCTTCACACGCACGGAGAATTTTATCCCGAATCCTGAGCAGGGATAAGTCAATGCCTAACACGCGTTGCTGGTTAGTTTTTAGCCGTAAAAAGAACAAAAGCTCACATATTCGATATTATGGCAGGTTGTTATTAATAACACCATAATTCGTGCCTTACACGTGCGGGGAAGTTTATCCCGAATCCTAAGTAAGGATAAGTCAGCGCCTAACATGCGTTGCCGGTTTAGTCTTTTACCGATTGAAAAGGACATCAGAATCCAAGTCTGGGGATTTTTATCCCAAAGCCTCAGTAGAGATAAGTCTGCGCCTGACACGCGTTGCCGGGTAGTCTATTCCCGTGAGAAGGAATAAGTCTACGTATTTAATATCGTAGCAATAAGAGAGTTAACTCTCTTAGCATAATGCCACATGCGGAATGGACTTAAACAATCCGCATGCAAGCCCGATTCAAACGGTAATCGGTAAAGGTACATCAAATCCGTTAAAGGCTTAGGATTTGCCAAAAATCCTAAGTCTACGCCTAATACGCGTCGCCGTTTAGTCTTTTCACATGAGAAAGACGAAGTCTACGTATTCAATATCGTAGCACTAAAAGAGTTAACTCTTTTAACATAACGTTGCATGCGCAACGGACTTAAACAATCCACATGCTAGCCCGACTCAAACGATAGTCGGTAAAGGCTCATAAAACCCGTTGATAGCTGAGAATTTGCCAAAAATTCTATAATTACAAGTCATTGACGCATCAGCTTCATTAGTTGGTCTCATGACTTGATAATCCAGCGACTTCGGGATAAGATCCCTATCTGCAAACGAAACAACTTTAATAGTTAGTCCTGTAGCCTAGAATTTGGGACCGTCACGCTCTAATGCCTTAAGAGCTTAAACTGTGTAGACTCTAGCAAACATACGAGTATAAACTGTGTTAACGCCGGTCAACGTGTTACAGTAAAGATCGATGCCGATCAACGTATCAGCAATCTTGCCAAAATAAGGCAAACGATGATTTCAGGGAGTTCAATCGGATTCAGATATGAATTTTTGACGAAGATGATCAGTTCAAAGTCAACTCAATGACACGAGCTAAGTTCAGAAACCTACACACCAACTTCAATTCAAGATTTCGACAACGGTCAGACGATAAATGCAGCGTCAGAAGAACTTTATCTATTCGACAAAATAATGAATAGACTGAAGGCTGAAGAAGTCAAAAATTAAAGCAGTTCACAGGTCCCTCTACAAAATTGAGAAAAAGGCCTATCTTATCCAAAGCCTTCCAGTCTCTTCTATAAAAGAAATGAGTCTGAAATGCTTTGGAGGAGGGTATCTGTAGGCGTCAAAAAATACCTATAGGTGTCCGTACACAGCTCGAGACGGAAAGAAGACAACGAACGTCGTTATCCAAGTCTAAGAGGATTATCTGTCGTCGACAAGCACATGAAGTAAAAGGACAAACCGAGTGGCCCGTGCGTATCAATCAGCTCACGCGCGTCGGTCAACACACGCGCGTCAATCAGCTCGTGTGCGTCGGTCAACACGCATGTGTCAATCAGTTCGCGCACGCCGGTCAACACGCGCTCATCAATCAGCTCGTGTGCGTCGGTCTACACGTGCACGCCAATCAGTTTGTGCGCGTCGGTTAACACGTGCACATCAATCAACACACGCACGTCAACCAACGCGCGCATGTCAAACAACACGCGTTCGATGGTCCGTCTCGCAATGAAACGTGTAAGACGGTCAAATACGCAAAACGGTAGAGAATACAAGTCCCGGAAAACCGAAAAACACCAAAGGCTAAAAAAGCGCGCGAGTGACCCAACCCGCGCCCGCGCGGGTCGGACGAATCCAACCCGCGTCGGATCGTGCCGCCCCGCGCCCCTTCGCGCAGATTTGACCCGAAAATGCGTTTTTGGTAGTTTCGACGGGTTTTCACGAGATCTTTTCAGTTCCAGAGGTTTCTAACTGCCTAAATCCTATCTCTAAACATGATTAATCAGTTATTAACTGAGGATAAGGAGGAATCCATCGTTCTTATCCTAAAACCCGTATCCGAAGCCCTATAAATACAAGCCTAGGGCCTCCTTTCAGAGGGCGGATTAATTATCAAGACGGGGAGGTGCTGCCGAGTTGGAGAGCAAGGGAGCACGAATTTCAGCAAGGGCTAACGAGATCCTAGCGAATCCCGGCATAAAGAAGGAGCAATTCGAAGGATCTGAAGCTCGTTCCCATCTGTTCCTCGAGATTAGGCTTGGTCTTAATCTCGAGAAGAGCTACTGATTTCACTTGGTCGATTTTAGTGCTTTAAGCAAATACCTCCTTGGTGAGGTAGGAGCTCTGTCGAATTTTTAGCAACCGGATCTGATCAAAGGTGGTCCACGGATAAAACCCGGCACAAGCGAAGACACCCACGCAAGCAGGAGACGATAAACGGATCTTGCATTTATTTTCAAGAGAATTGTATCTTTTATTTTCATTGTGTAAAGGTCTTATAAAAAGACCGATCTTTTTGAACTTATTATAACGATCAAAGTTATAATGAGTTATACAATAAAGAAAACAATTTTCAACACAAACACCTATATATACCCCCCTTGCTCTCATCTCTCAATATATTATCTAAGAAGTTTTTAAACAAGGTTTAACAAGGGTTTAAGTTTTGTTTAGTTTTGTTTCAAGTTTAGTTTGTAAAGATTGTTTCACAAGAAGAGGAGATCATCTTTGGTTTGAGCTTTCCACTTCACATCTTCATCTCTCTTGTTCTAGAGAAGTTTTCTTAACTCAATTATCTAGCTTGTTTATATTTACATTGTCATATTTATACTTGCTAGACTTTAATTGAGTTTGATTTTATTTCTCTTTGTTTACACACACAACCATTGAGCTTATAGTATTTATATTCATAGTATAATTTGGGGTTGTGGGATTGTGACATTGAGAGTGAGCTTACACTTAGTTCTCATCTTGTATTAGAGAACAAACATTGTATTTGTGCCTTCATTGTGAGATATACTTTGTAATACACTTGTACACCGAGAGGAGTGGTTGGTGAGAGACGGGGTCAATTGTAAGAGAAGTGGCATCGGTTGTAAAGCCTAGAGAGAGTTTGTAAATCTGAGCACTTGAGGAAGAGGACACGGGCTAGGCCAACACTTAGAGGGTGTAAAGTGTGATTTCAAGAGTGTGAGATTGTAGAGTTTTCGGTTAGTTAGTAAACCGTATTGTGTGGTGTAAACGTTATTCAGGTGAGCGTAGAAAACCCGTTGTGATAGTGGAGATCCCTTCAAGGTGAGGAGCAGAGATGTAGGTCGTGGAGACCAAACTCCGTGATCATATCTTTTGTTTGTGATTGCATTGGCGTACTTATTCTTGTATTCATATCTTATATCGCCTTTGTGTATTACTTTTTATATTGCCCTATCACATTTGTAAATTATTTATTTCACCCTTGTATTAGTTTATATATCGTTGCATATAATTTACCATATATCTCTTTACTAGGATATATCCATTTGCTCATATTGGTTATTCTTGCTCATAACACATTGTATATCTATCTTGCAAGAATAATTTGTTGAATTAGTTTTAATTGGCATAAATTTGTATTAGATTAGCATAAGACCCTAATCACCCCTCTCTAGGGTCTAACATGAGGGTCGTAAGTATTCTCCTATTAGGACAAAACAATCCCAGGAGGGAAAAAATTCAATTTCTTCTCGTTTGGGGCCTGTAAGGACTCCATGCCCGCAAGGGAGTGGATCTAAACATATAACTTTGGATCGCTCAGAGGCGACGACAAGTCATCCTGAGTATGTAGACAAGGTGCAAGCACAAAAACAGAAGATAGGTTGCTCTAATCACCATACTAACGAGTTGTACTATCAAACTAAGGGTGGAAACAAATCACGAAAAGGACCGTTCGAGAAACAAGCCCTCATTATGTATGTGAAAAGTTTATCAAAGCAATGTTATCTGAATGTAGCTGCTCTAAAGTCAAACCGCCAAGAGTTTCTGTATTCCAGAGACTTTCTACCAAAACGTCAAAGCCCATGCCAAGGCGTTTCTGCAAAAGAATATCTACCGTTCAACGTAATGAGCTTCCAGAAGTCACCATCTTCAATCAATTCTGACCCTGATTTTTCTCCGGGGGGGGGGGGGGGAAGTTGATCAGGGCCTCTCTTAAAGAATATCACGGCTACAACAAAGGGCCACTAGATGCGGAGATTATTGAAAATTGCATGAAGGGTTATCTTCAGATGAGGAACTCTCAGATACTTGTTCTGTAGTTGCCTCTGATGACATAATGTCCAGTGTAGGACAAGCCAGGGAATCATTTATAATTACACCTGATTAGTTGGCCTAAATGTTGCAGTAAGCATTGGCCAAGCAACGGGAAGAAATCAGAGCTGATATAAAGATAGAGATGGAGTTGACAATGCAACAGATGAGGGATTTGCAGGCTCAACAACATCCACAATAGCCGGAATCAAGTCAAAAGGCTGAGTCTAGCAGGCATAATACTATACCTGTTTGGATAACGAAGGTTGATAGTGACGAAGAAGTGGAGGAAACTATCTTGGCTAATTCTCCTCCTAATAAAGATAAATCTGATAGTGGTCTGATCAAATCGTCTACCAAACCTTCTCAAACTCACACTAAGAAGGATATAGACGAGGACAAGAAAATGTAAGACCTCGAGAACAAAATCAATGCCCTGATGACGGTTCAATAAGTAAAGAAGACGGGCATTCCATACCCATATCCCAGGGAGTGGGACTCAATTCCTTATTCCCTGAAATTCAATTTAATTAACTTTATTCTTTTTGATGGTAGGGGTTCACCCACTCAACATCTGATTTATTTCAAGTCTTATCTTGGTGTAATTTCCGAAAACGAAGCTTTGATGGTCCGGTCATTCGTATGGACCCTTCGTAGGCCTACCTTCGATTGATACCAACATCTTAAGCCTAGAAGTATCAACAGTTAGGATGATATGGAAAGATTGTTTCTTACCAATTTCTTCGATAATGACACCAAGGTCTCAATTGGTACTTTGTTGGATGAGAAACAGAAGGATGGAGAAACCGTAGATGTCTTCGTTGAACGGTTCTGAAACAAAGCGGTAAATTGCTGAGATCCGCTCACTAAAGAGTTCATCCTCTAGACATGTCACAACAATCTTCCTTTGGTTGTCCTAAAAGTCATGGGGGTTGTGACCTCCAAGACTTGGAAAGAATTGAAGGTACAAGGTGAACAGGCCGAACGCTTTCTTAAGAGGAAGAAGCTGGAGAGAGGTCAGCCACCGGCTATTCCTCAAAAGCAGAATTACAATCCTCGAGGTAAAGAGAAGGGAGTCGCGGCTGCTGTTGATGCTCACTAGACGTCACAACAACCACAATAACAACAACAACAACCATAACAGTCATCTTTCTAACTGCCACACCAATCACAACAATCTCCAAGGCAACCTAAGACCTCAGAACCTAGATTTCCAAAAGAATATTCCTTCAGGGATGATGAAGTATCGGTTATCTTTAAATATTTTTTAGACAATAACAAGATCAAACTTCCACCGGTTATGAATCAGAAAGAAGCTAAGAAGACTACAGACCTGAAATATTATGCATATCACAGAAGGGTCCATCATCCCACCAAGGCGTGTTATGTCTTAAAAGACAAAATACAAACCTTGATCGATGTCAGTATCGTGATCGCGAAGCTGAAAGAGAAGAAAGTAAGCGCGAATACAGTATCCATTAGCTTCGGTTCAGTTTCTTTGTCATGGTATCAACCCAAACCTGTGTCAAAGGTTAAAATGCAAATTGTCAATGATGACCCTCATGGACAGCACCAAAAGGGACTTGTGTCACATATAGCTCCAAATGGTGAAATCCTTTGGGTTCATCCTAATCTGCTTAAAGATGAACAATGGATGACATCCACACCCAAGAAGAGGATGAAAGGCAAAATAAAAGAGAAATCTAGTTACGAGGCCTCGGCAATTCCTGAAGAAAATGATGAAGAAATTCCAACTTTACCGCTTTCAAAGGAAGAGCATGAAGCCTTTGCTACGAGGAGTGGAAATGAATATTGTTTTAACTATCCATATGCTTCCGAACAATTAGCTGAGCAGGGGATGGTAAAGACCACACCTTCCAAAACCCTAGCCAAGCTGGGGGTGGTTGTAACTCCCCCTATATCGGCTGAAAGGCCTCAAAAATTAGCTAAGCAAAAAGAGAAGGAACCTTAACACAAATAAATTCAAATTCCGAAGTAGTCTCGTTTCAATCGACCGATTGGAAGAGAAGAACCGGAAAGTGTGAACGCTCCCTACCGTTTTAATGTCATGGCTTAGTTAGCCAATATCCCAGCAAGGATCACTTTGTACGAGTTGCTACATCTTTCAAAAGATATCAGGGAAGCTTTGCAAGAAGTCTTAGCTAATTCTGATGTGTTTCCCACTCAGATTAGGCTGATCCCTGAAGAGTCGGAGTCATCAGTTCAACACTATAACTTGGCGGCCACGAAATTTCCTTGTATTGCTTTTATCAAAGAGGATATGCATGTGAAGAATTCGAAGCATGATAGGCCTTTATACTTGTAGGCGTATAAAACTGCCTAAAGGTCCCTTAACACAGTTCGGCAAGGTGATTCAACCAACCAACAAACCATCGGGCGATATATCCAAGTGTGATCATTAGACCACAACACCGAAGCCAAGTGAGACGCGACGAAGCGGATTAACGGGGCGACGAGGTTAACGAGTTACACGCAAACAACGGAATACTCCCAATCGCGTGCCTAATCAAGCTAACAGGTCGATGAATCAACGAATCATCCAACCATAGAGTCCACATCAATCAAGATCGGGAACGGACTCGAACTCAAACACCAAAGCGGATTTACTGCCAAATCAGGATCCGAACTGCCAAATCAGAGTTCAGATCAACAAATCAGAGTTCGGATAAACCGGAAAATGAAAAAAACCAACATTTGGAGGACTCGGCCAAAACCGAGCCACCTCTAGGTAGCTCGGTGGCCGAGCCACCAATTGGTGGCTCGGCCAAGGCCGAGCCACCTTTTGGTGGCTCGGTGCCTCGGCCACCTGGGCCAAGGCACAGCTCTGAGTGCCTATAAATAGGACTTGAGGGCTCATTTTTGAGAGGTTGGACTTTTGGGAGGAAACTCTGTCGGATTAAAGCCTCGAAACTAAAAAAAGATTAGAGGTTTGGAGATTTGAAAACTTGGACTTTCAGATCTGATTCTTGGCGATCATCCACGCCAAATAAGGCAGGAGTTCGAGAGAATTCAGATCTGAGATCTACACGATCATCCTCCGGATCAAAGCTTGGTCTTTGATCCCGAGAAGAGTCTCGATTTCGCTTGGTCGATTTCGATTACTTCGGGCGATTATTTCCTTGGTGAATTAATCCCTCCCGGCTATTATTCCCTTTGTGAAATAATACCCGTTATATCGTGTAGATCCGACCGGATCTAGATCACACGGTGGTCCATGGATAAACCCCGGCGCAGGCAAAGAACCCACAAAAGCAAGAGACCGCAAAACAGGATCTTGCGATTTGTTCGACAAAAAAGGAAGGTTGTAATTTTTTATTTTTGTTGATTTCGTTGTAACCGGATCTTATAAAAAGACCGGATCTTTTGTAATTGATAAACAGTTATTTAAGAAAGCAATGAATTCAATGAAGAAAGCAATTTTTCCCGCGAACAATACTTCACCGGATATATTGGCTCAAGCATTATCAACCGGATCAAAGTTGATCCGGGTTTCGCTGTCAGTATCATGCCACTTCGGTTGATGTACCACCTTGGAATTCCCGCCAACAAATTAGCCTTCATAGGACCCGTTATCTACGGATTTAATACCAGTGGGTCTAGGCCATTGGGAAAAATCCAGATGAAGTGTCAACTCGAAGACTTAAAGTCAGAGGTCACTTGTTATGTGATTCATACAGAGACTTCTTATAACTTGATGTTGGGTCACCCTTGGATCCATAGTAATGTTATAGTTCCCTCCACACTCCATCAGTGTCTGAAATATGTTGACACTAATAACAAGGTCAAGACGGTGGTCGCGGATAAGCAACCATTTAAGGGGTTAGAAAATTACTTTACCGACTCCCTTCTTTATGGTGCTGAATCTGATACCGAACCATCGGTTCATGGTATGGACAGCAGAAAAGGAGCTGATACCAAAGCCGTGCTCAATTATAGTGAAGATCTTGTATTAAATGACATTGAACCTCTTATAATCGATCATGACGGTAGTGAATCGTCGGATGAAAGTTGTAACTGGCAACTTGTCGATAAAATAATAAATGATGATTTAGAGTACTCGCATTGTCTCCATGATGAGATGCAGAGATTATATGATAATCTCGATATACACATGCCGCTTAGGTCATCTTGTACAACAAAGAAGTGCATTCAGGATTCCATCGGAACAACCCTAGTCCTACCTGCAAAAGCAGGGGGTGGAAAAGAAATAATCTTTGGTAAAGGATAATCATCCCCACCCTTCGATCTCTTCTTGGAAACCAATACTGATGATGAAGGGCATGGACGACATTTTTTCAGATATAGTTCACACGCAAGCAACTACATGAAGAAGCAAGGATACGACCTCACGCTCGGTGAAGGTCTTCGTTTTGGTCAGGGTACCCGGGTACCACCCCGTCCTGCCTATGTACCAAAAAAACCTGATAATTATTACAACCATAGAAGAGGTTTGGGCTATGTCTCGTTATTTGATGACGAATGTTGCTTACAAGTCATCAACCAACTAACAAATAAAAATGGGCATTCGTCTGATTCCTCAAATTAGGATTCTGACATTAGCATTGGAGAAATGTTTAAAGTCTTAATGTCGAACATGGCCATGGTCGATTCTTCTATAACAAAAGAAGATGATCAATTGCCCACTTGGGAAGATCCCTGGATACATTACATGAATATTCAATATGGTGATCGATTCGAACAGAGGGAACCTCCTAGTGAAGATAAAGTAGTCTAATTTAATATGGGTGACGAAGTCAATCCGAAACCCATATTTATTAGCGACAATCTTCCGTCAGATTAGAAAGAAGAATTAATCGCCCTCATTAGAGAATATATTGACATTTTCGCTTGGAATTATGAAGATATGCCGGGACTTGATCCAAATGTGGCAATGCATAGCCTTAATATAAGACCGGATGTTAAACCTGTCAAACAACAACAGAGATGGTTTTGCCCATAACTTATGGAAGCGATAGAAGCAGAAGTCAAGAAATTGATTGATATAGGCTTCATCAGGGAAGAACAACATCCTGATTGGTTGGAAAATATTATCCTGGTCCTCAAAAAGAAAGGGAAAATTAGAATTTGTATTGACTTCAGAGATCTAAACACCGCCTGCCCTAAAGACGACTTCCCCCTACCAATTACAGATGTCATCATTAACAACACATGCGGGTTCGAGAGAATGTCATTTATGGACCGATTTTCAGGATATAATCAAATTAAGATGCATCCGGATGATGGAAAAGCATACCGTGTTCAGGACAGCCCTAGGTGTTTTCTGTTATACAATCATGCATTTTGGCTTAAAGAACGCTAGCACTACATACCAACGAGCAATGATGAAGATCTTCCAAGAACACATTCGGAAGACCGTCGAATGCTATGTTAATGATCTGGTTGTTTAAGAGCCGTGATAAGAATGATCACATTAATGATTTGAAGATTATGTTCGATCTTATGAGGAATCATCAATTGAAAATGAACCCTACTAAATCCTTCCTTGGAATGTCCAACAGTAAATTTCTTGAATTTGTCATCACTACAAGAGGTATCCACATCGATCCCGACAAGGTGAAAGCGATACATGAGTTGCAACCCCCGAGAAATTTTAAAGAACTCAGAGGATTGCAGGGACGATTGGCTTATATTCGTCGATTCATATCAAACCTTTCAGGAAAATGTCAGCCATTCTCTAAACTCACAAAGAAAGGTGTATCATTCATTTGGGATGAAGCCTATCAAAAAGCATTCAAAGATATCAAAACATATCTAGCGAATCTGCCTATTCTCATTACACCAAAGTCGGGCAGACCGTTTTTGATTTATGTCAAAGTGACAAGTCATTCGTTAAGTGCATTGCTTGCACAAGATGACGATAACGGTCACGAGCAAGCAGTATATTATCTAAGCCGTACGTTAGTAGGCGCCAAATCTCGATACCCGTTGATTGAGAAGGAATACCTCACCTTAGTGTTTGTAATTCAGAAAATATGACATTATCTAGTTGGACAGATAATTTATGTCATTTCCAATGTGAACCCAATTCAAGTGTTCATGACCCAACCAGCCTCTATGAATTGGTGTTTAGCCAGGTGGGCTCTACTCTTATCCCAGTACGACCTACATTTCAAACAGCAGAAATCAGTCAAAGGTCAAGCAATTTACGATGTTTTGATGGTTAATCCTATAAAAGATATAGCTGAATTGTACGAAGATTTGCCGGATGAAACTCACAAAGTTAACATCACTTCACATTAGTAAGTGTTGCAATTATACTTTGATAAAGCTTCTAGAGTAATCAATATAGCTAGTACTCCCGGATGTTCAAAAATATCTTTAGGTGTTGGAGTCGTACTAGTTTCCCCAGAGAAACATGTATTGCCTCGAGCCTATTCATTGACCGAACCATGCTCCAATAATGTGGCTGAGTACAACGTATTAATAATTAGACTTAATTTTGCTAAAGAGTTGGGGATCGAATATCTTGAAGCTTTTGGTGATTCTCAACTGATAGTCAATCAGATACGAGGAGAGTATGAGGTCAGAAATCAAGATCTAATTCCATACCACCAGGAAGCCATTGAAATGGCGGACTCGTTTGAAGAATTTTTTATCGAGTATATTCCAAGTCTCCAAAATGTATATACAGATGCATTGGCGGCATTATCTGCATCTTTAGCACAGCCTCCCGAGACAGAACAATTAATTACAGTGAGAACACACCAGTATATCGTGCCAATTTACGATTCGATTGTTAAAGAGGCACATTCAACGAGAATTGAACTCGAAGCTCGAGATTGACGTTTCCCTATCATCGATTACATCCTACATGGTATTTTACCTAAAGATGTAAAATAAAAGGATTCGGTTTGGCGAAGAGCGCCAAGATTTTACTACAACGCTACAACACAGATATTGTATCAGCATTCGTATGATGGTCTATTACTCCATTGTCTATCTAGTAGAGAAGCGGAAGAGGCACTCAAAGAAGCACACGATGGAACATATGGTGCGCACCAACCCGGTCCCAAACTCTGTGATCGACTTAGAAGAATGGGATATTACTGGCTAACCATGGTAAAGGACTCGGTAGACTACCCTCGATGGTGTCATGCATGTCAAATACATACAAACTATATGCACCAACCTCCATAGCATTTGCACCCATGAGCGACATCATGGCCATTCGAAACATGGAGAATGAACATAGTAGGTCCTATTTTCCCACTTTCAGTCAAAGGTGACCGTTTCATTCTGACAATCACCGATTATTTCTCAAAATGGGTCGAAGCAGTTCCGCTTAGAGAAATAAAGACAAGCGATGTTGTCAAATTCATTAAACACCATATCATATATCGATATGGTATCCCGAGATGAATAGTACATGACAATGACTAGGCCTGTCCAAAAAGCCCGCCGACATCATCCAATCAGTCGTTACACTCATACGTTCCAGAACGATTTAATCTGGTATGTGCATATTTTCTTAGAAAAATCAATGGGTAGTAGCCTACCATGTGATGGCTTCTATATCAATCAATCGTCATACTCCTACGTCCCTGAACGATTTGATTATCCTAACACCATCATTTTCACAAATGACGTTGTTCATCGATAACGGCCTACCAAACGATGTGCCTTATCGATTCCCGAATAGCAACCTACCAAGCGATTAGTCGTTATTCAGACCCTCTCCCGGTCGCTCACGCAAGTGATCAGTCATTTCGGGCTAAGTTATTACACTTAACAACATTGCCCAACCTAATTACGACTTAACGGTTGTAATTAACTCAACCCGATGCCTCGAACGGCTAAGGGTAGAGAAGAAATTTTGGCATTAAGTCTAAAATAAACTTTTCGACAACTCATCATACTAAGGGGAATAGTATGGCTAGCCTGATTCAAATGATAATCAGTAAAGGCAGATCAAATCTGTTGATAGCTGAGGGTTTGCTAAAAATCCTAAGAGAGGAAAGAGAAAAGAAATATATGCACAAAAAGCATTGAAAGCAATAAGCAGACAATGAAAGCATAATTTCATTCATCAGAAGAGTTTTGACAACACATTCGAACAAAGTTACTGCAAAACTTTCGAATAAAGTTTAAAAAAATACATCCGAGCCAGGTCAAAACCTCTTCAGTCGTGACTCGGCATCTCGAATTGCTCTCTTGTGCTCCCTATCCAAGGTGATGAGGACCTTCCGACGAATGTCTTCCTCGGTGAGCAAGACGACGTTGTGGAGTTTATACCTTATCGCTTCCAGAGCTTGACTTTTCTCCTCAAAGTCGGCAATACTTTCGACGCCCATTCGTGAGCCGACTCCTTAACAACAAAAAAGGCTTGTAGTTTGGCGATGGTGTGCTTTGCATTAGATATGGATTAGGTTGTGTCTGCCAAAAAGGCGCTGGTCTTCCAGTGCTCCTTAGCCACCTCCTTGCCTACTACAATAGCTCGCTCTACCTCTTTCGAAAGCCTGGTCTCATCGGCCATGGTCTCATCTAAGAATTGTTCTTGTTCCTTCATAAGAGATCGACCATTTTCAGTAACCAGGGAAACCATATCCTTAGGACGAAGGGTGAGTAATATTTGGACGTTCCTTACCGCTACTTCCAAGCGCCTTTGGAATGGAGAAGCCGCATCTACACCCGTCAGCACGCGTAGTTTGTCCAGGTACATGTGCAAGTACGGCCTGAACTGGTCGAAAGATTATCCTTCATCTAAAACCATTTGGATGCTATCACAGAGGCAGGTTTGGAAATTCTCGATGGTCTGCTCCATGACTCTTTTGTTGAAATGGGAAGCAGGAGAAAGAGGAACATCTTCGGCAGGCTGAACTTGGACCTGAATGTCGGACGCGACGATCATCCTTGTTGACGTTTCTCCTTAAGTGGCCTCCTCATCTAGAATCGCCACGTCTCCTCAGGTCAGTGCTGCTCCTTGGTATGAGGCCCCCTCTCCCTGAATAGGCACCTCTTCGCTAGTCAAGGACCCCTCTCCCTGAGTAGGTGCCTCTTCTTGAATCGGCGCCTCTTCTCCTTGAGTAGGCACCTCTTCTTGAATCGGCACCTCTTCTCCTTGAGTAGGTGCCTCTTCTTGAATCGACACCTCTTCTCCCTGAGTGGGTGCCTCTTCTTGAATTGGCACCTCCTCTACCTGAGTGGGTGCTTCTTTTTGAATCAATGACTCCTCTTCCAAAAATGAAGTCTCCTCTCGAATAGATGCCTCATCTTCTCGAAGGGAAGCCTCTTCTCGAATTGACACCTCCCCTTCCTCAAAAGGATCCTCTTCTAGAAATGGCCCCTCCTATCCCTGAATCGACGCCTTCCCTAGAATCGGCGCCTCCTCTTATCGAACCGGCACCTCTTCAGTAGGAAGTGGAGGCTTGATAGGGGAGCCCACTTGTCGAGTACCATGTGGATGAGGTGAGGCGGTGACCCCCGTACGCATAGATGTTAGCAGATTAGTCCATTTGGTCGACGGCTTCGGGAGTCATCCCGACTGCAATGAGATCGACAGAGCAAGCGTTAGTCTACATACTGAAATGACATCTATAAAATCAAAAGTTAACAATTCAAAATACCTGAGACGGGAGTCATAATCCCCAAGGCTGGTTCATGAGGAGGTTCAACCTCCATAATAGGAGGAAAAGCTGACCCATCATCATCATGATCCCAAAAGGCATCATCCATAACAACATCACTATCGCCAGGGTGATCGACGTCCTCCTTCTCCCCCTCTTTGTCTTCAGAAGAGACAATAGCAGTAACATATATCGCCCCTGCATAAAGTCAAAACAAACATGAGATGATCGAATTCAACTTTATGATTAAGAGAGGGATAGAAATAATTTATACCTCCCAAAATGATCGATGGAACATCTTTGGCCTTGGTGGTCAAGGGAATTGTGGTGACGGGAGGAGTCACTCCCGAGCTTGGTTCAGGATCAGGTATGGTGTGACCCTCCCCCATTTCACCAGTTGTCGCCGCCTCATCGTGGCGAGCCTTCTTAGCCACCTCTTCATCAGAAGTCGCAACATCTGCCTTCCCTTGATGTTTTGGTAAAATTGGGAGGTTAGAAGCAAAGGTCGAAGTCTGCATTCGTTCAACAATAGAACCCCTGGTCTACCCCAGGAACTCTTCAACCCTAGCCAACTCCAAGGTTTCCTCTTGCTCTTCGCTGAGTCCCGGCTAAGAAGGATCATATTGGATTGGGAGAAAATTCACCAAATCCCTATATAGCTCATCTCCCCAATCTTCTCGGGTAGCCTCTTTAGTAAGAGCTACTTTGGGCTCTTCAACTTAACGGTGACCTCCTCACCTCGGTGCATGAGGAACGGCTCTAGATCGACGCCTTTGCAGTATCAGACAAGATTCATGGGAATTGAACCCCTCCGGAGCTGCGCTCGTGCTCCGATACCGTTTACAATAGGTGAGGGTATGATGGAGAGCATGATCCCTGAGTGACAAGTCGAACCATGCGTTAGTGCATCTTGCGTGAGGTCAAAACTACCCATGTGCTCCGTCAACTAACCCTCCCTCATAATGTAGCTTGGGGTTGATGTTCCCCACGTACAATTAGTCGTACCCGAACTGTTCGCGAGAAAAATCGTATTCTTCATTTATTCCATTGCTATCTTAAATAATCGTTTATCAATTACAAAGATCCGGTCTTTTTTAAGATCCGGTTACAATGAAATCAAATAAAAAAAGAAAATTACAACCTTCCTTTTCTGGAACAAAACGCAAGATCCTATTTTGCGGTCTCTTGCTTGTGCGGGTTCTTTGCCTGCGTCGGGGTTTATCCGTGGACCACCGCGTGATCTAGATCCGGTCGGATCTACACGATAATGACGGGTGTTATTTCACAAAGGAAATAACAGCTGGGGAGAATTATTTCACCAAGGAAATAATCGTCTGAAGTAATCGAAATCGACCAAGCGAGATCGATACTCTTCTCGGGATCAAAGACCAAGCTTTGATCCGGAGGTTGATCGTGTAGATCTCAGATCTGACTTCTCTCGAACTCCTGCCTTATTTGGCGTGGACGATCGCTAAGAATCAGATCTAAAAATTTAGTCCAAGTCTTCGAGGCTCCGACGATTTGAGGTTGAGTTCTCAATTCGGCAGAGTTTTCTCTCCAGAGTTTCAAAAGTCCTTTCCAATGAGCCATCCCTCTTTTATTTATAGGTTTTCAAATCAGATCTGGGCTCAGATCTGGGCCCAGATCTGATCTGAGCCCAGGTGGCTCGGCCACCGAGCTACCTCAAGGTGGCTCGGCCTTGGCCGAGCCACCAAGAGGTGGCTCGGCTGCCAAGCCACCTCATGAGGTGGCTCGGCTACCGAGCCACCAAGAGGTGGCTCGGTTTCGGCCGAGTCTCTCTTGGTGTTGGTTTTTCGCCATTTTCCGGTTCTGTGGTTGGTTTATCCGGACTTCATTCGTTGACCTGATTTGGCAGTAAATCCGGATCCTGATTTGGCAGTAAATCCACTTTTGAGTTCGAGTCCGAAAGTGATCTTGATTCGATCTTGATTCGTTCGAGTCCGTTCTTGGTTGGATGACTCGTTGATTCCTCGACCCGTTAGCTTGCGTATGGTTCATTAACCTCGTCGCTTCGTTAACCCGCTTCATCGCGTCTCACTTAGCTTCGAACACGCTTGGATATATCGTTCGATGGTTCGTTGGTTTGTCGAATCACCATGCCGAGCTGTGTTAAGGGACCTATAAGCAGTTTTATACGCCTACAGATACCCCCTCCAAAGTTTTCCAGCCTCGTTCTTTTATAGAAGAGTCTGGAATACTTTGGATATGATTGTCCCAACCTTCACTCGGTTATGACGGGATGTTTGGAATGGCTTCTATTCTTGATTCCTTCGACCCTCCAGGCTATTCGGTGCTTTGTCGAATGTATGCAAGGGTTCCGGTGCTCCATTTATTGTCTGACCGTTGTCAGAATTTCGAACTTGAAGCTAATTCCTGATTTTCTGATCTTTAGCTCGTGTTTGTTGTTTCAACATAGAACTGACCATCGATTGTTGGCGTTGAGTCTTCATTTGTAACACGTTGTTCGGCGTTTGAGCTTCCTTGTGACGCGTAGTCCGGCGTTTGAGCTTCCTTGTGACGCGTTGTCTGGCGTCCGAGCTTCATTGCGACGCGTTGTCCGGCGTTCGACACAGTTTATACTCGTACGTCTGCTGGAGTATACACAGTTTTAGGCTCTTAAGGTATTGGAGCGTGGCGGATACTCGAGTCACGAGACCAATCTACGGAGTTGATACATCAATGACTCATATTTATAGAATTTTTGGTAAATTCTCAGCCATCAACGGGTTTGATGAGCCTTTACCGACTACCGTTTGAGTCGGGCTAGCATGCGGATTGTTTAAGTCCGTTCCGCATGTGACGTTAAGCTAAAAGAGTTAACCCTTTTAGTGCTACGATATTGAATACGTAGACTTCATCTTTCTCCTGTGAAAAGACTAAACAGCGACGTGTATGAGACGTTGACTCAGGATTTTTGGCAAATCCTCAGCCCTCAACGGATTTGACATGCTCTTACCGATTACCGTTTGAATCGGGCTTACATGCGGATTGTTTTAATCCGTTCCACATGTGACGTTGTGCTAAAGGAATGAACTCCCTTATACTTTATACTATGATGTTGAATACATAGGCTTTACCATTTGTTATGGGAATAGGCTACCCGGCGACGTGTGTTAGGCGTTGACTTTAGGATTTTTGGCTAACCCCCAGCCTTCAACGGATTTGATTAGCCTTTACCGACTACCGTTTGAGTCGGGATAGCATGCAGATTGTCTAAATCCGTTCCGCATGTAACGTTGTGCTAACGGAATGAACTCCCTTAGACTTTTTGCTACGACTTTGAATACGTAGACTTTACCATTGTTACGGGAATAGGCTATCCGGCAACGTGTATTAGACGCTGACTTATCCTTATTTAGGTTTCAGGATAAGATACCCCAGAATCGAACTCTGGTATCTTTTTCTACGGAGAAAGACTAAACCGGCGGCGCGTGTTAGGCATCGGCATATCCTTTCTTAGGATTCAGGATGAAATTCCCCATGCGTGTAAGGCATGGATTTTGGTGTTATTAATAACAACCTGCCACAATATTGAATATGTGGGCGAGTGTTCTTTTTAACGGTTAAGAACTAACCGGCAGCGCGGGTTAGGTGCAGACTTATCCCTTCTTAGGTTTCAGGATAGAATACCCCAGAATCAAACTCTGGTGTCTTCTTCTACGGAGAAAGACTAAACCGGCAGCGCGTGTTAGGCGCAGACTTATCCCTGCTTAGGATTCGGGATAAACTTCCTAGGATGAATCCTAAATTTGATAAATTCTTGGAAAAAGGGTTGGTGTGGAAAAGGAAGAATTTTATATTCTATTCCCCGAACAAGGAAGGAAGAATTTTATATTCTATTTCTTGATATTGGAAAGGAAGAATTTTATATTCTATTTCCAGTGCAAGAAAGAAACTAGAAGTGGGATCTCCACTCCGAGAATCCGGAAGATCTAGATATGCTTACCTTTTATAGGATTGGTTATCTAGATGAGTTTTTCGTTTATCGAAATGAAATTTCAACTTTGGTTATAACCATGAAGAGGTTTTAACCAAAGAGAAAAGAAGGGAGTTCTTTTGTTTATCGAAAGGAGGCTCTGAATTGAAAGTGGACCTCTTGTTCGTGGAAAGAATCAAGAGGGGAATTTGTTGGTGGCTTGGACCAGAAAGACACTTTTGGTGGACTCACTGTCAATTGAAATTGATCAGTGAGGGATTTTGGTGGTAGAAACAATTTTGGGTTATCCTCTAGAATATTAAGTGTAATATTCTTCAAGGAACTTCCCGATAAATGGGTTATCCTGAATGTACTAGGGATAGTATTTTTTTAGGAACTTCCCATTTATTGGCATTAATTGCCTGACGCCCTCTAGAGAAATTAGGCGATAAGCGCCATTTGAGTAGACTGTGTCTATCACAAACGACCCTCCCCATTTGGGTTCAAATTTACCTTTCTTCTTGGAGTTGAGGATTATCGGTCGGCGAGCAGGGAGGACCAGCTCTCCTTCCTTGAAGCTTCTCTGTCGGACTCTTTTGTTAAAAGCCCTAGATATTCTGGTTTGATAAAACTCAATGTGTTGTTGAGCTTCCAAGTGCTTTTCATCCAGCATCTCGAGCTCTCTGAGACGTTTCTGATGTTGCTCTTCTATCGTCATCTCAGTTGCGAGGGCGATCCGAAGGGATGGAATTTGGATTTCCAATGGTAACACAGCTTCACATCCGTATACCAACGAATATGGGGTAGCCCCTGTAGGTGTGCGTATGGTGGTACGATAAGCCCAGAGTGCCTCACCGAGTTTGTCGTCCTAATCTCGTTTATTGGTCTTCACGAGCTTTGACAGGATCTTAATGATCGTCTTGTTGAAGGCCTCAGCTAATCCGTTTGCGACGGGATAATAAGCTGTTGACGAAATATCTTGAATCTTAAATTTGTCACAAAACCTAACGAAGGCGTTGCTTATGAACTGTGGACCATTGTCATGAATGATCCGTCTCGGCACGCCATGTCGGTATATGACATGATGCTTGATGAAATGGATGACGTTGTTCGTCTTCACTTCTTTAAGCGGAATCGCTTCAGCCCACTTTGAAAGTAGTAGTCCGTGATTGCGAGAATGAACCGATCACCTTTGACCGAAGGGGGAAAGATAGGACCGATAATGTCCATACCCCATGTCTCGAACGGCTACGATGTGGTTGACGTGTGTAAATGCTCCGGTGGTTGGTGCATATAATTTGCATGTACTTGACAGGCATGACATTCCCGGGCGTACTCGATTGCATCCCGAACCATTGTTGGCCAAAAATATCCCATTCTCCTGATGCGATCATACAATTTGGGACCCGGCTGATGCGCACCATATTCTCCTTTGTGCGCTTCCTTAAGAACTTCTTCTGCTTCTTTGTTTGAAAGGCATCGGAGTAACAAACCATCGTACCCTCGACGGTATAATATATGGGTCTCGGTATTATAGAAGAATCTTGGTGCTCTTCGGCGAATTGATTCCCTCTCTTTTACATCCTCCGGCAAAATACCATATTGGACGTAGTCAATGATAGGAAAACACCAATCTCGGGACTCAGGCTCAATTTGAGTTGAGTTCACCTCCTTGGCGCTTATGTTTTTATCATCTTCCTCTTCAATATCCATATTGTATATGGGTATGCAGAGCTAATGCGATCTTACTGTGACTAGCAGTTCAGTTTCGGGAGGCTGTGCAAGTGATACTGCTAGTGCTGCCAGTGTATCCGCATAAGCGTTCTGGAGACGAGGGATGTATTCAATATAGAATTCTTCAAAAGAATCTGCCATTCTGATGGCCTCCTGGTGGTACGGGATCAGGTCTGGGTTCCTAACTTCATACTCTCCACGGACTTGGTTGACTATCAATTGAGAATCCCCAAAAGCTTCGAGATATTCGACCCCCAGCTCTTTGGTGAAACTGAGTCCAATGAGAAGCGCGTTGTACTCGGCTACGTTATTGGAACATGGATCAGTCAATGAATATGCTCGAGGCATCACATGCTTCCCCGGAGAAACTAAAACAACTCCAACTCCGGAGGAGACTCTAGAACATCCAGGGGTTATTGCCACATTAGCTGCTCTTGAAGCACCATCGAAGTACAATTGCCATACTTGTTGATGCGATGTAGTGTTAACCTCGTGGGTTTCATCTGGCAAGTCATCATATACTTCTGCCGTATCCGCGGTCGGGTTTGCCGCCAAAAGATCACAAATTGCTTGTCCTTTGATCGACTTCTGCTGTTTGAAGTGCAAATCATACTGGGACAAGAGAAGGGCCCACTTCGCTAACCGTCAATTCATCGAACCTGGTTGCGTCATAAATACCCGTACTGGATTAACATTAGAAATAACGTAAATCGTCTGTCCAACTAAGTAATGCCGCATCTTTTGTACTGCGAATACTAATGCGAGGCATTCTTTCTCAATCATCGGGTATCGAGACTCGGCGCCTACCAAAGTCCGACTTAGGTAATAGACTGCCTATTCGTGACCATTATCATCGTCTTGTGCTAGTAAAGCACTTATCGAATGGTTCATCGCCTTGATGTAAATCAAGAACGGTTTACCTGATTTTGGTGCGACGAGAACAGGAGGATTGGTCAGATATGTTTTGATATCTTCGAGTGCTTTTTGGCAGGCGTCGTCCCATATAAATGACACACCCTTCTTGTTTAGCTTAGAGAATGGTTGGCACTTCCCAGAAAGATTTGAGATGAACCGTCGGATGTAAGCTAAACGACCTTGCAATCCTCTGAGTTCTCTTAGATTTCTAGGGGGTTGCAGTTCGTGTATCGCCTTCACCTTATCAGGATCGATATGTATACCTGTCGTGGTGACGACGAATCTGAGGAATTTTCCGCTGGACATTCTAAGGAAGGATTTAGTGGGGTTCATCTTCAACTGATGACTCCGCATGAGATCGAACATCGTCTTCAAGTCCTTGATGTGATCTTCTTTGTTGCGGCTTTTCACAACCAAATCATCAACGTAGCACTCAACCGTTTTCCTGAGATGTTCTTGGAAAATCTTAGTCATTGCTCACTGGTACGTGGCGCCTGCATTCTTTAGACCGAAAGGCATCACCGTGTAGCAAAAGACACCGAGGGGCGTTCTCAACACTGTATGCTTCTCGTCATCTGGGTGCATCTTGATTTGGTTATATCCCGAAAAGCCATCCATAAAAGACATTCTCTCAAATCCGCATGTATTATCGATAATGACATCCGTGATTGGGAGAGGAAAGTCGTCTTTTGGATATGCCGCGTTCAGGTTCCTGAAATCGATGCAAATCCTGATTTTACCGTTCTTCTTCATGACTGGAACAATATTGGCTAGCCAGTCTGGATGTTGCTCCTCTCGGATGAATCCTGAGTCGATCAATTTCTTAACCTCTGCCTCAATGGCTTCCATAATCTGTGGACGAAACCGTCTTTGCTGTTGTTTGACAGGTTTAGCATCCGACTTGATATCGAGGCGATGCACTGCCACATTGGGATCGAGCCCTGGCATGTCTTCATAGTTCCAGGCGAAGATGTCAATATACTCCCTGATGAGAGCAATCAATTCCTCCTTCTCATCTGGAGGAAGACTATCGCTGATGAATATAGGCTTTGGGTTGACCTCATCGCCCATGTTAATTTGGACTACTTTATCTTCAGTGGGGGGTTCCCTCTGTTCAAACCTATCACCATACTGCATGTTCAGGTGATGAACCCATGGGTCTTCCCACGTCAGCATTTCATCGTCGTCCTCCATTGTGGACGGGTCAGCTGTAGCCATGTTCGTCATTAGGGCTTTGAATGCTTCACCCAGACTTGTATCGGAATCCCATTCCGAGGAATCCGATGAGTACCCATTTTTGCATTGCTTAGATGATTGGTTATTGGTTAACCAGCAACATTCATCTTCTGAGGAAGAGACGTACCCTAATCCTCGCCTGAATTTATAATAATCGTCTGGTTTCCCTTTTGGTACATATGCCGCTTTAGCTAGAGTACGGGGACCTCGATCGAAGTATAAACCTTCTCCGAGTGTGAAATCATATCCCTGTTTTTCCATGAGCTTGCGCGCTTCCGGACTATATTTAGACAAATGTAGGCCAGGTTTGTCATCATTTTCATCTTCCCTTAAGAAATGATCTGGTATTGAAACACTCCGTCCTTTACCGTAAATCACTTCTTTTTCCCCTCTTGTTTTGGCAGGGATAACCAGGGTCGTCCCGAAAGAATGCTGGAGGCGTTTCTTTGTCATGTAGGACGATCGAAGCGGCATATATAAATCGGGATTATCATATAATCCTTTCATCACATCATCAAGAGACAGTGAGTACTCTAAATCATCATTTATTTCATTATTGGCAAGTTGCCAGTTACAACTTCCATCTGACGATTGTTCATCGTCAAGATTGATTACAAAGGGTACAATGTCATTTAAAACAAAACCTCCATCGTAATCGAATCCGGCTTCTGTATCAGCTTCTTCTCCGCTGTCCGTGCCATGGATCGATGGTTCAGTGTCGGATTCGTTACCATAAAGGAGAGAATCAGTGAAGTAATTCTCATACCCTTTGAATGGTTGCTTATTCGCGACCACCGTCCTCACTTTATTATCAGTGTCGACATATTTCAAACACTGATGGAGAGTAGAGGGGATTATAACGTTACTATGGATCCAAGGTCTACCCAATAGTAAGTTATATGAAGTCTCGGCATCGATCACATAACACGTGACTTCCGACTTCAAATCACCCATTTGACACTTTATCCGGATCTTACCCAAGGGTCTTGACCCGCTAGTATTAAATCCATATATAACCGTGCCTGTGGACGCCAACTTGCTGGCTAGAATGCCGAGGCTATGCATCAAGCGAAGCGGCATAATACTCACAGCGGAACCCGGATCCACTTGGATTCGGTTGACTTCGCTGGAGCCAATGTACCCAACGAAATATAAGGGTCGATCGTGGTTTGAATTCTTCGTCTGTATATCCTCTTTGGTGAAGGTAATGCAGGGAAGGTTTTTGGCCGCTATATTACAGTATTGAATTAGCGGTTCTGGCTGTTCAGGTACCGATTTGACCCGAGTAAGGAATACCTCTGAATTGGCCAAGGCTTCTTACAGGGCTTCCCTGGTGTCTTTGGACAACCGCAGCAACTCATACAACGTTATCCGTGCTGGAATGTTGGCTAGTTGAGCTATGATATCGAAGCTGGGCGGAGTGTTCGAGCTTTCCGGTTTGTCTCTTCCAATCGGACGATTGAAACGGGACTGCTTCGGGTTCTGAACCTCCTGGGTCTTCTTTTCTTTCTGTTTGTTAACCGGCTGTTGTCGAGCTTCTTCAACCGGTCTAGGAGTTGTAATCACCCCCAGCTCTGTGAGCGTCTTGGTTAGTCCCGACTTAGTCACCCCCTACTCAGCTAACTGATCACTAGGTGACGGATAGTTGAAGTGGTACTGGTTTCCGCTTCTGGTGGAAAAGACTTCTTGTTCTTCTTCGAAGAGCAGGAAGGTAGGAGCTTCATCACCATCCTCTTCGAAGATTGCAGAAGTAGCATTGCAGGACTTGCCTTTACCCTTCTTGGTCGAGGAAGTCGCCCACTGATCATCTTCAATAAGATCCGGATGAACCCAGAGGATTTCGCCATTTGGGGCTGTGTGTGGCACAAGTCCCTTTTGGCACTGTCCATATGGGTCATCATTCACCATCTTCATTCCTACTTTGGTGACACGTTTTGGTTCGAACCATGTTGTGGGCACCGATCCAAAGCTGATTGACATTGTATTTACTCCTACATTCTTAGCAGGCTTCGGGGTTATGACCCCTACGTCAATTAACGCCTGGATCTTATCCTTGAGGTGGAAGCATGACTTCGTAGGGTGGTGGACCGCTCTATGGTATGCGCAATACTTCGGATCCGTCACTTTGCTTGCCCCTTCTTGATCCACGATCGACGGCAGCTGGATTTTGTTGTTCTCCAACAGGTACTTGAAGATGCCGGGCACCTCGTCATCTTTAAAAGAGTACACTTTAGGAACCTCGGCTCCGAAGATTTCTGCTTCTGAGGCCGTTGTTGCCAATGCGGCTGCGATTGTTGTGGCGCTCGCTGCTGCGGCTGTTGCTGAGGTTGCAATTGGAAAGTTTGATTAGCATCAACTGCATTAGCATGTGCCTTACCTTTCCCTCGTGGGTTGAAATTCTGTGTTGGAGCATTCGTCGCCTGTTGGCCTCTCTCCGCCTTCTTCCTCCTGAGGAATCGCTCAGCTTGCTCTCCTCGGACCTTCAGATCCTTCCATGTTTTGGACGGTGCTGTCCCCATTGCTTCCAACACGTCCAATGAAAGATTGTTGTGGCAGGTCTGGAGAATGAACTCCTCAGTGATCGGGTCCCGGCAGTTCATCGCCTTGTTCCGGAACCTTTTGACGAAGGTGTTGGCTAACTCCCCGTCTTTCTGTTTCTTGTCCAGCAACGATCCGATAGATATCTCGGTGTCGTCGTCGAAGAAATTGGTGAGGAACTTAGTCTCCATATCGTCCTAGTTATTCACGCTACCTGGCTTGAGGCGGCGATACCAATCGAAGGCGGCTCCGCGAAGAGTGCCAACGAAGGACCGTACCATCAGAGGCTCATTGCCAGAGATAACCCCCAGATGTGATTTGAAGTAAATCAAATGCTGGGTGGGTGAACCCTTCCCATCAAACGGCGTGAAGTTAATTAAATTGAACTTCGCCGGATATGGGATTGATTCCCATTCTCTTGGGTATAGACAAGGAATGCCCGTTTTCTTCACCTCTTGAGCAGAAATCAACGTATTGATCTTGCTCTCGAGGTTTTTGATCTTCAAACTTTCACCTGTGTTTTCGTTAGCACGATTCTGAGGTGGAAGTGTGGCGTTGTGACTAGCATTCTCATTACCACCCCCTGCATTGACGGGAGGATTATTGGCATTGTGAGCTTCATCCGTATCCGTGTGCTCATCTTCCTGAATAACCTGGTTACGGCGGCTTGGTTCGCCTTGCTGGTTCGTCAGTGCCTGGATTTGTTGTTCATGCATTTCTCTCATATTCTGCATGGCCATCTGCATTTTGAACCTGAAGCTCTCCTGTTGTTTGGCCATGGCTTCTTCGAGCATCTTGGCCACTTGTTCTGCGCTTATCATGAATGACTCGCGGGGTTGTCCTTCGCTGGATACGGTATTGTCAGATGCAACCGCCGAGCCGGCATCTGATTCTTCATCTCCTGAAGGTAATCTTGTCCAAACCTTACCATATGTTGCATGAATGATAGCTCCGGATTGCAGACGAGTTACACGTCAGGGCACCTCTGGAATCACCTCGGGATTATCCTGAGCCGATGTTCCTTTGCTGGTCATGTTGGTGGTGACCCTCGAAAATTCTCCATCTTTGACCACCGTTCTTCTTCGTCGGAAACGCCTATGCCTTGGTTTTGGCGTTTTAGCAGTGAGTCTTTCGAAAACCGAAATTCTCTCGGGGACTGTATTGGCGCAGTTGCACTCAGACAATACTGCCCGAATGAGTTTGGAACAAGGACATTGAGTTGTCAATTCTTGAGGACTCCTTTTCCTTGTTTTACTCGTACCCCCAACACGATAGTACAACTCATCGGTTTGTAGGTCGGAGTAACCTATCGTGTGTTGGCACGATTTCTCAGGTATAACGCCATCGTCATCAGACGACAATGTTTCCTTCTGAGGGTGAATTGCCTTCTTCGGGCTTTCAAGAGTCACGTGCCTCGAAACACGCCTTTGTGGGCGTGAATTCTCAGTGGGCTCCTGGACTTCAATGCGCAAAGTGGTGCGCTTGGGTGCCATGAACTCCTTGTCATGTTGAGGGTGGCGGCGACTCCTAACATGTTGATTCGTTCGGGGCTTCTTTAGTGGGCCCAAACGTTCTTGGACTGGAGCTTTGCTTCGCTCCTCGGGAAGTGGACCGAGGCGCTCCAAGACTGACTTCCTTCTTTGGGATGGTCCTGCGGGATCTCCCGGAGCAGTTGTGGAAATCATCGGCGATTTGGGTTGGTTCGCCGGATGTTGAACCTTTGAAGGCTGCAGTTGTTGTTCCTTAGCCTGAATCGCCACTTCAGACTTCGGCCTCCAAACTTTGCGGGTTGGTGGCGGCTTCTTGGCCACTTCCTTCTGCAGTCTTCTACGGGTTTCTTGGACTTGAGCCCGTGCCTGCGCTGACAGTACGCGGTGCTTGCGAATGCGCTCCTCGAGCGTTGAACGATTCTGTTTGACACGGACCCATTCGTTCGTTGGCGGCTTGGAGAAGCTACCATTCATTGGTTGTTGAGGCTGTTTGCCTCTCTTGTTCTTCAGATCCGCGTTGTAGCGGATTCCGTCAACGGACTCCATTGCCTTTGCGAATTGTCTCGCAAGGCGTTGACGTTGCCTTTGGCGGGCTCTCTTAGAGAGAGTCACCACGCCTTCAGTGGTGGATTTGACCTGCTTGGAGGCCGGTGGAACTTCACCCGATGCGACTTCGGCATCAGTTGGGGTGAGATCTGCGTTGGTATTCTCCATTTCTTCATACCAACGGACTTTCCTCTTGGAGGAGAACTTCTTGGACTTTCGGGGGTAGGTGGATCCGGACGAGGATGATAGGTACTCCTCGAACTTCTGCTGATTGAATTCATATTCGACCTCCTCCTCGACCGGGATTGAGATCCGCGGCTGCGACGCATCGATCTTGGTAGCAAGATCGGTGGCTCCCACTGTGGTCGCCAGTTTGTTCGCGAGAAAAATCGAATTCTTCATTGATTCCATTGCTATCTTAAATAATCCTTTATTAATTACAAAGATCCGGTCTTTTTATAAGATCCGGTTACAATGAAATCAAATAAAAAAAGAAAATTACAACCTTCCTTTTCTGGAACAAAACGCAAGATCCTGTTTTGTGGTCTCTTGCTTGTGCGGGTTCTTTGCCTGCGTCGGGGTTTATCCGTGGACCACCGCGTGATCTAGATTCGGTCGGATCTACACGATAATGACGGGTGTTATTTCACGAAGGAAATAACAGCCGGGGAGAATTATTTCACCAAGGAAATAATCGTCTGAAGTAATCGAAATCGACCAAGCGAGATCGATACTCTTCTCGGGATCAAAGACCAAGCTTTGATCCGGAGGTTGATCGTATAGATCTCAAATCCGATTTCTCTCGAACTCCTGCCTTATTTGGCGTGGACGATCGCTAAGAATCAGATCTGAAAATTTAGTCCAAGTCTTCGAGGCTCCGACGATTCGAGGTTGAGTTCTCAATTCGGCAGAGTTTTCTCTCCAGAGTTTCAAAAGTCCTTTCCAATGAGCCATCCCTCTCCTATTTATAGGTTTTCAAATCAGATCAGGGCTCAGATCTGGGCCCAGATCTGATCTGAGCCCAGGTGGCTCAGCCTTGGCCGAGCCACCTCATGAGGTGGCTCGGCCACCGAGCCACCTTAAGGTGGCTCGGCCACCGAGCTACCTCAAGGTGGCTCGGCTTTGGCCGAGCCACCAAGAGGTGGCTCGGTTTTGGCCGAGTCTCTCTTGGTGTTGGTTTTTCGCCGTTTTCCGGTTCTGTGGTTGATTTATCCGGACTTCATTCGTTGACCTGATTTGTCAGTAAATCCGGATCCTGATTTGGTAGTAAATCCACTTTTGAGTTCGAGTCCGAAACTGATCTTGATTCGATCTTGATTCGTTCGAGTCCGCTCTTGGTTGGATGACTCGTTGATTCCTCGACCCGTTAGCTTGCGTATGGTTCATTAACCTCGTCGCTTCGTTAACCCGCTTCATCGCGTCTCACTTAGCTTCGAACACGCTTGGATATATCGTCCGATGGTTCGTTGGTTTGTCGAATCACCATGCCGAGCTGTGTTAAGGGACCTATAAGCAGTTTTATACGCCTACACGAACTAGCGGGCAAAACGACTAGGGAGAAAAGGCTCCATGTAGTACACGAAGCCTATCCAGAGAATGTGATAACCCGGACGAATGTTCACAAGCCAGCAAAACCCGCCCACGAATAGGGAGGTTAAATTATTATCTGTTGACACGTCATGGAGGGAATCAGCATATCCTCCCTCCTCAAAGAACGGAAAGCACTGGTAGAAGTCATAATTTCTAAAAAAGTACAATGCCTTTCTCATATCAACAATGTCTCTGAACCTCCAGGTTGACGTCTCCAACCTCTGAACAAAAAGGACCAGCAGCCCTTCCTGACGCGCCGCTGGCATGCTCATCAAGCACTCACAGTGCTGTACAAACTATGCCATCAAATATGTGTATGGCAGGCTGATGTGAGGGTTGGTAGTTTTAGCAACTTCTTCTCCTCCCTCCTTCTTGATAAACGACACTCTACAAAAGTGTGTCGCCAAGGTCCGGAGACAACTCTGTATACACGCCACCATTAACGGCACCAGCGCATATGATCGTACATACGCCAAGCGGACTGCAGGATAAATGACCTCCACATGGATCACCTCAGAAGAGTGTGTGGGAACCACACATCTTTTCAGCCACAACATCAAATATCCGACAAACAGAGCCTTGACAGATATCAGAAACTTGGCTTAGTGGTGGAACGATGCAAGAGTCTTTCCCACTTTAAACTCTCCCTCATCATATTTGAGTGTTTCCAGACCCCCACTTTCAGCTATCCTCTTCTCTACCATCGCTTGATCACAAGGGTACAACGACAGGATGGACAACTTTTTATCATCAGTATGTTGAAAGAGGTAATCAGCCTAATTCTTGTGGCTGATCCCTGGGGGTCCTCTTCTTCTTGCCTTTATGATCTACCACCCCGACATTGTTCAGGCAAATGTAATAGTGGTAGAGAAGTTCCCAGAAGGTCGCAACTACTTGAGGAAGCTTTTCAGAGAGGTTATCGATCTCTCACTGGCTCTGGACATCTTCTTCATAGGGGAATCCCCTATCGGCAACCCCGACACTTTGTACATTTCATGAAGTGTCAAACCCAATTCATCGTTGGGTGTGAAGAAGGTGCCATTGTCCGAGCAATATAGTTCCAAAATGCTTTGGAATGAGGGGCATACTGAGTAGCTCTGACGGCATAGTACAATTCTAAACCCTACATGTCGGAGTTCTCTTCCAGAATAAACTCCGTGATCCTGTACCACCACGGGCTATTGCCAGTAGAGGAGTGGATCCACCCCGAGGCTCTAAAGTCTTTCGGAGGGAATTTCCCCCCGACTCTGAAGAAACGGTAACGGAAGGTCTCCGCTACCACAACAATTTCCCCTATAAGTAACTCACTCTGCAGTAGGCCGGGGTGCAGAGCTGTTACACATTTGCAAGTATTGTCACTACCATATCCAGCCTTGGAACCTGTGAAGATTTCGCAGGTCACCCCATCCTGAGTAGGTGTCAGATCCCAGCTCATCATCCTCGGGACAGAAAGCGAGCGCAACTTGACGATCGAAAACCCCCTCATCATGCTAGGGATGGAATAGTGGACCCCATCTACAACTCAGAGCCATCTGCTCTCTCCGAGCAGTAGAGCTAAGGGGTCAGCTATAGCATCACCAAAGAGAAATTAGGGCTTTCTCAACTCTCTCCTCATTATATCCCTCAGTGCTCGTTGATGGTCTATTCGCGTAGCGTCAAATAGTGTCCCTCAGACACTTTCCTTATCAGCTCAGCGGATCTATGTAGTACACGAATTCGTTAAGCTCGCCTAAAGCCTATCTGGAGATAGAACTCCATGTAGTACACGAAGCCTATCCGGAGATAAGGCTCTATGTAGTACACGAACTGGCGGGAAAAAAGACTAGGGAGATAAGGCTCTATGTAGTACATGAAGCCTATCTGGAGAATGTGATAACCCGAAGATAAGACTCGAGCTCGCCTACACTTCGTTAAGCTCGCCTAAAGAGCTCAATTCAACTAAGGGGCTCATATTGGCCCAAACCAATGAGCAGTAATCCTCTTCATTTAAAGTGTTTCAGACCACATACAACCTGATTTAGGTCGAAAAACTTTAAAAGGGGTTTTGTAGGGAATAAAAATTTCCTTTACACAAGAGAGCTCAAACCACACCCATTAGAGCTCGCCTACGTGCTCAAAGCAAGAAAAAGGCCAAACAGAGCTCGCTTGCAAAGCCAAAGCTCGCCTGCAGTACAAGAAAAGTTTGCCTTCATTGCTTGACTTTCCAGCACAAGTCAAGCTCACCTGCATTCAAAAGGCCAAGAAGATCTCGCCTGTAAGCCAAAGCTCGCCAACACGCAGAGCTCGCCTGCAAGCCAAAGCTCACCTATTTGTTTGGCTTTCCTGCACATGCCAAACCTCGCTAATCTTGCCTATTTGCTTGACTTGCCAGCATGAGTCAAGCTCGCCTGATTATCAAGCTTGCCAGCACGAGCTCGACCTTGCTTGAACACCTTGCTTGCTCGCATGAGTCAAGCTCGCCTGCAGTGAGTTCGTCCGCACGAACCCAGCTTGCTAACGAACGCCAGCTCACACGCTCGAGGGGCTCGCTAGCCGACCTCGCTTGTTCACCAAGCTTTCCTGTAAGCTTGCTTGAACATTCAAGCAGCTCTCGAGCTCGCCTATAAACCTGCCAGTCTCGCCTAAACAGTGCAAGTAGCTACTTGCTTGTGGGAGTAGGCCTACCCACTTCCTACGTCTGGGTAATGAGGCATGGCTCCCATCACCCCTATAGTGGTCACATCACATAGCTATAGGGAGAGTATGCTACTCCTTACTCCTATCAGTGGTCACATCCCACAAATCAAGGGATGGTCCATGCTATCCCTTGCCTATTTATAGGACCTCTTTGCCAACATAAAAGAGAGTCAGCAGAAGGGGATCTGGAGGCTCAGTTCAGTGAGCTTGCATCTTGCTGCTGGCAATATTTCTTTAAGAAAGCTTGTCATCTCCAAGGCTCTTCCAATAGAGACTCTCTCTCATTGGCTTGCTTGGTAGAACTCTCCTAGCTTTTTGCTTGGATTGTTGAAGTAGACTCAATCTGAACTCTCAGTTTTGAGATTCTCGGCTCTTTGCAAACTCTTGCATATTAGCCTTCTCCAAGCATTCAGTCTTGATACTCATCAAGCTTGGGTATATTCGAACTCAATCACCCTAGAGCTTCAACTGCATACTGAAGCTCAACCGCAATTTCAACCGGTTCGTCCAAGGGAAGCAAACTCGACACAAGAATCGAGGGAGGCATCCTATCAAGACCGAAGAACCTACGTTAAACAAGGAGGGCCTTTTCTCTACTTTTGTTGTAAATCTTGTATTTTATTAATTTGTAATAAGCTATTCTTATCAACACAAATCTTGTATCTGAGACCTAATTTTTACTCCCCTACACTTATCCGGTCATCCCGCTCATGAAGTTCATGCTCAAGATAACTGAGGTCTTCCCGGAGCTTGTCTATCTCGAACGACTTCTTTCTGATTAACCCCTTTAAGCCCCTAACTATGGCATCTCGCATCTCCAGATCTAGGTGCCACATGCACTCGCTCCGCCTCCAGGCGAGCAACTAAGCCTCCTCGGCAACATCGTTCTTCTCAGCCTCTTTCCATGCTGACTATTCGGCATCTAACCCTTCATGGATCTTAGAGGGGAGGCCTAGCTTGTGCTTGAACTGAGAAAATAGCTCTTTCTTGGGTACAGCCCTTCACAGCAAATAATCTTTGAAGGCCTAGTAGAGGACAACATCTGGCATGTGTGATAGGATCTCATCATCCTAAGGCAGGTAAAACTGTTCTAGAGCCCTCGACTGAGTGAGTCGGGACTCCAGAACTGACCCACTCTTGTAGAGACGTCACCTAGGGGTGAATCTAAATTCCTCAGACGAGTCCCTATCATAATGAGGGCCTTCTCTAGATGACCCCATCAGTAGCATCCTCAACTCTCCCAATGTGTCCAGCTCGAACTCATCAATACAATGAGGGTAGGGTCCTCTAAATCCTAGAGCAGGAGTCGTCTCCTCTGCCATCGGCTCTTCAGTAGCTGGCTCCTTACCTAGATGATGGGCTGATTTGGCAATAGGCGCAGAGACCATCTCCTCCTCGGTCCAAGCCTAGAACCCAATAGGTTCGACCACCACCATCTTGCCCCCTTCAGCTCGCGTAGGAGACTCCTCGTCGACCACAACAATCTCAGCCAACTCAACCCAAGCAACCTCTGGGAGAGGGCGATATAGATTTCTCCTTCCTCAGCTTCTTGATCAAGAGCAGGAATAGTCGCCTCTACTACGGCCACCTCCTTGCCCCTTGTTGGTTCAGCACTCTCAGAGGAGCCTTGGCTGCCCACTCTCCTTAGCCACCTTCTCTTCCTTTTAGGCTTCTCGACCTAGACGGTAGAAGAGCTTGGCCCATCCAGCTGAGCGGCAATCTTAGCAGTGTTTGATGAAATCTTGTTAGCCTATTCTAGGGCCAAGTCAGACCACAAATGCTTTAGGATCTTGCAATAGAACCCGCCTGAGGTGCATTGGATTCCGCCAATGGCTGTACCAGCACTGCCGCTCGAACCTTATCCTCCTCAGATGGAGGAATGCGGGAGATGCCAACGACTCGCAAGCCGTAGGGTCAAATAGATCGTTGATCTATATCATCTGGGATAATCCTGAATCCTCTCGAGCCCACGCTCCTAATCATTTGAGAGCAGGCCGGGCCTCAGAACATCTTTATTGATCTCAGGCAAATCCAAGCAAGATAGAAGCAGGACCGCCCCAAAGACCCAGATGAACCTCTCCTTCTAGTCCTTATTCTACTCAGGAGGGTTCAAGATGACTTTGAAGCTGCCCAAATTCTAGAAATAAAAATGGCCCTCATTCTTCCTAACTTTAACGCTGAGAAGATGGCTAAGGATCCGAAGAGTCGATTTGACTCTCACTCGAAGGCAACTCACTACGAACCTCACCAGTGTGGAGATGGACTTTGGCTTGATCTAAGAAGGCGAGACCCCCCAGGCATTGAAAGTACGACAGAGAAACAGATTAAGCGGGAGGCGAAGACTATACTCCAAGTATCTGATGTACACTGGAGTGATCACACCACTATGATCATACACCACCTAATTCCTCTACGGCGGTGATAATGTGAATGCCCAAGGGATGTCGAAGCGGTCGTAATAGGCCTCTAACTCCATTGAATACATATTGAACTGTAACTTGCACAACAGATTGATTCTATCCTCATTACGAACAACGACAATAGTAGAAGATGAAGCTATTTATGGGTTATGAGTCTTGAGTGAAGAAGATCGCCGGAAGATGGAGAGAGTGGTCGGAGATCGCTCAAGTGCAGAGAATTCTAGGGCTCAAGATAACAAGTGAATTAACCCCTCTGAGGAGCAAATATATATATAGGAAAAGAAGAGGGTGTGTGGCTGTATCACAATGGTCGACACAATTCTTAATATACGGCTAGGATTAGCCCCAAAATTTAGAATGACCGATCAAGAACCAAGGCGACGCTGGCACATGATCTCCCTTGATGTCAGAACATCACATCAATAGCAACTCGCTAATGACCCCTCATAAATGTGGCTCAAAATGCCACCAGGCGACTATTCAATTTCACTCGGTCTCGACCACTCGAGTTTGAGTAAAAGGGGCCAATATTATATCATGAAATAGCTTAGTGTTAAAAAAGCAAGTGTTAATCCTCCCTTAGGAGTCGACACTTGCCTCATATTAACTAAGCACCAGATCGTCCTCACCCTTTGTAAGACGACTCGAGTGCTCTCAACACTTGACCCGTTCCAGGAGGGTCGAGTTAAAAGGCGTCCTTACTCGAATCTCGTTGTTAGGATTAACCACACGCCTCATCATTCTATGAGGTCAGGTCGAGAGCTTCCGAGTCCAAGATGGTCGAATAAAAAGGTGTTATTTATCAGCCCGCTCGTAAGGCCGAGACAAATGGTTGTTCACCCTTGAATTTCCCGCTAACATTCCATCACCATGCATTGAATTCATTGTCGGAATTATCATTGCTCCAGACCAAAAGTCTTTATGACACATTGGACTTTGTCAACACCATGCTTCCCTTGTCACCATCGCATTAAACACATAGATGACTCCTCCCATCTGAAGTCGATACCTGTAAAGTATCTATTGACTGAGCCACTTGCTTGGACTCTTCAAAGTTATGCAACTGCCCCATCTCGACCTAGTATAAATGAAGGCACTATCTGTAGCACAAGGGTAAGCAATCTCTCGCAAAGAAACACACTATCACCATATTTCTTCTTCACTCAAGCCTATTACTGATTTGATCGTCGGAGTAACCCCTGGAGATCCCAACTCCAATCCTCTCACGTGTTGTTCATGTGCAGGACTGGATTCTCTGCTCAAGAACCAACTAAAGAATATTGAGGAACCCTGATACACTAAAAAAATCCATATTTAGTCCACTGTTTGATAATTGACATCAATATAAGCCTACTGAATCAGATTGTGATTCAAGAGAACTCAAGATAGGGTGAACGTAGGATTGTTATCTAGACCACCATAAAATTTTGTGTTTCTTGGTTGGATTTTTCGCTTTTATTTTATTTTTTCCGCTGAATATTCTACGTTTCAAGCAAAAAAAACTATAACAATCCTATTCAACCCTCTCTAGACTTGCATCTTAGATCTAACATATTCATGTTTTTATAGCACTGAAAACAGAATTAAAAAAATCATTACCATGTTTATTAGGGTGCGTTTGGTTACCAATGTGTTTTTATTGTTGTGTTTTTCTAGAAAAACACATTGGTGTTTGGTTTTTCTCCCAAAAGTGTTTGCAATCGTTTGAAAAACACATTGGATCGGATGGATCAGATGGTTTTTCTAAAACAATCATATATTCAGCAAAAAAGGAAAATTAATCATATATTAATTAATATTAATATATTAATATATTAATATATTAATATTAATATATTAATATTAATTAATATATTAATATTAATTAATAGTAATTAATATATTAATATTAATTAATATATTAATTAATATTAATATTAATATTAATTAATATTAATATTAATTAATATATTAATTAATAT
>BQKN01065092.1:429370-440245 GCA_022839385.1 Asparagus kiusianus
ACACTGAGCTGTGTGCGGGGACCTATCGGCACTTTTCGATGCCTACAAGCTAGTAAGCATTTATAAAAAGTACTTCTAGTTAATATATATATAGTTTGAAAACTTATTTTGGAAAGTGGTTTTGACCAAAAAATCCAACAACCTTTTTCCTCCTAACATGTTTAGTCTCCCAAGCTTTCTCTTTACTATATTTGAAGTTAATATCATGCTCTTCCCTTTTTTTCCTAAAATTTACTTTTTTATAGTAAACTCAACATTCTTGCATACAATTGAGCATAGTTATTATCCTTATACTAATGTACCAAATAATCTTCTAGTACCTTTCTCATGAAAAATATAAGATAGTACTAATAGTATCAGGTGACGTTTCACGACTTTTTTATTTAGCAGTGAAGTTTAAGGTCTAGTTGCATATTTGACTCAGAAAAAATACTAAACTGTTACTATAATTAGAAAAATACTAATATGATGAAAAGGGGTGTACAAAAAATAGGAAAAATACTAAACTGTTACTATAATTAGAAAAATACTAATATGCTGAAAGGGTTGTACAAAAAATAGTAATCTCATAATTAGCCATTTGGAAAGTGCAGAATCAATGAAGCTTCCTTAACGGATGATTTGGTGTTGACATAAATCGTCCACAACTTCAACGAAGCTATAACTTTTGATTCACACATTTAATAAGAAAATGAAAATTTGTGATGTTCTTATATACATCTTGATATTATCTCGATGCAAAACTTTCCATGTAGATCATATTTTTGTATGGATTTAAATCATTCACTATAAAAAAAAGTAGTAGAGTGACCACAAAATTAATCACATTCATTATTTTAAGTAGTGGATAATTATAATTTATTTAATATTTAGTACTCATCATACCCTAATGAATTGCACTATTTTCCTAATTTATACTCAAAGCCAAACCACAACCATTCACTAAATAATTCAATGGTTGTGATATTACAATGCTCTCTCCACTTAATAGTGGAGAGGATTTGAATTGTTTTTGTGTCCCACTCTTCCACACTTGTTATCATATGAACTAAGGTTCTATTGTCCCTAAAACAAAGCTTGTTATTGTTATTAAACTATTCAATTTGTACCTCAAAACCCTCTGATCATTCAATTTAGCCAATGGATCATTGATAGTCAAGATCGAGGACATCCTTGATGGTCAGTTTGATCATTGAGGAGAAAAATAGAAATGAGATTTTGAACCATCGATGGACTGTAGGAGATCATCAGTGGTTGTGTTTGACCATCGATGATTATGATGTTGATTGTAGTTTTGATGATTTAATTACAGCCGTTCTTTTTTCTTTTGATCTCTAACTTCTACCAAGTTTTAATACCTCTTTTCTAATCTATTATGGTTTCCATTATATTAAAATAGAGAGAGTTTAGATTAGGATTGGATCATGAGAATATGAGAGTTTGGTAAGAAGAGATTGAGGGTTTAGGTCATTGCCTTGTTCTTGTACTTCTTTCTCTTTTAATAGTGGAATTTCTCTGATGCCTCTGCCGTGGATGTAACACAAATTGGATGAACCACGTAAATCTCTATGTTTACGATTGCTTGTTCTTTATTCTCGCACTTGTTCCTCAATATTATTTCCACTTTATTATGCACTTATTTTAACAAACTAGTATTAGAACTTCGATTGTGATTTATTTTGTGCACAAAGAAGATGTCTATGAAATACAAGATTGAGAAGTTCGACCATGATGTAAATTTTGGTCTTTGACAAGTGAAGAACCAGACTATTCTTATTCAACAAGGATTACCAAAAGCTTTGTAGGGAAAAGATAAGATGCTGACGTTGATGATAGATGATAAAAAGTTCGAGATGGATGAAAAGGCATTAACTTCAATCCAATTATGTTTGTCGAATGAGGTTCTTCGAGAAGTCATGCATGACAAGACCGTAGCAGGCCTATGGCTCAAATTAGAATCTCTTTATATGACAAAAACCCTTGCCAACTGACTACACTTGAAACAATGATTATTTACGCTTTGCATGATGGAAGGTATATCTATTAAATCATATCTTGGTGAATTTATATTTATTATTATGGATTTAGAGAATGCAGATGTGAAGGTAGAAGATGAAGATTAGGCTTTGTTATTGTTATGTTCGTTACCACCCCCCTTACAAACACTTTACGGAACTATGATAGATGATAGAGAATATATCTCGATGGAAGATGTGAAATCATCTTTATTCTTGAAAGAGTTATTAGATAAAGAGTTGACTGGATCCAATGATGGTAAAGTCAAAACCCTACATGTTCAAGGTAAAAACATGGAGCATGGTTTTAATAACAAAAACAAGTCGAGATTGGAGACGAAGACTAAGAGCAAATTCTGTAACTATTGCAAGGAGAAAGGTCATGTCATGAATGAGTATTGGAATCTTCAAAATAAAGAAAAGAATAAAAATCAGGTCAAAAAAGATGCTATGAAGGCTAGTATTGTCGAGGATGATTCTGATAGTTTTATTCTCTTAGCTACAAATTTAGGTAGATCCAAGGATGATTGGATCTTAGACTCTGGTTGTACTTATCACACGTGCTCCAATAGAAATTGGTTTTCCACCTACAAATCAGTTGAAGGTAGAATTGTCCTAATGAGAAATGCTTCTCATTGTAAAGTGATTGGCATTAGTATAATTGAAGTTAGAATGCATGATAGTATTGGAATCTCATCTCTCTAGGCACTCTTGAAGCTAACGGGCTTAAGTATTCAGTTGAATGTGGAGTTTTGACAGTTTTCAGAGGTGCTCTAGTTATCATGAAAGCAAAAAAGTTAGGAAATTTCTATATCTTGTAAGGAAAGATACTTACATGTGTTGCTGCGGTTACTGCATCATCACTGTCAGAGACCAATGCCACCAAGTTGTAGCATATGAGATTGGGTCATATGAGCAAGAGGGGCATGACTATACTTAGCAAGAGGGGGATTCTTAATGGTCAAAGTATAGGAAAGATGAATATTTGTGAGTATTGTGTTCTTGGTAAGAAAAAGCGTGTCAGTTTCAGTACGACTGTACATAGAATTAAAAGAACTTTTAATTACATCCATTCTGATTTGTGGGGTCCCTCACTTGTTCCTCCGAAGGAGGTGCTAGGTACATGTTAATATTCATTGATGACTACTCAAGAAAATATATGCTAAAATGCAAAGATGAAGTGTTCAAGCATTTTAAGCAGTGGAAGACATTGATTGAGAAGCAGCCTCATAGAAAAATTAATAGGCTTAAAATTGATAATGGATTCGAATTTTGTTCTTCAGAGTTTGATGAATTCTGCAAGGATGAAGGAATAGTTAGGCATCGAACCATGCGAGACACACCACAACAAAACGACATTGCATAATGAATGAATAATACTCTTCTTGAGAGAGCTCATTGCATATTATTGAATGTTGGTTTGTCAAAAGACATTTGGGCTGAAGCAGTGTCTATGACGTGTTATTTGGTAAATCGCTCTCCATCCATATCCATTGATTGCAAGACACCAGAATAGGTTTGGTCTGACCATCGTGCTGATTATTCTAATTTGAGAGTATTTGGTTATCTTGCATATGCACATGTAGATCAGGGTAAATTAGAACTTAGATCTAAAATATATATATATATATATATATATATATATATATATATTTATTGGTTATGCCGCTAGGTGGACGAATATAGGCTGTGGTACCCTGATCCTGAATTACCAAAATTTATGATTGAGAAAAATGTAATATTTTGTGAGTGTGCTATGTTGCTTCTAAAAGAAGATACTATTGTTGTTCCTTCTGATACATGTACTACATATAAGAGTACCGAAGAGAAGGTAGAGTTAGAGACCTAATCTGATAGTTCAACTCAATAACCAGTTATTAGTTTGCATGAAAGTGATGAGGAAATAGAAATTAAAGCAGAGGATGATACTTATTGTATTGCAAAAGGTAGAGGAAAGAGAGTGATAAAGCCACCTCAGAGATATGCAGATTCAGCCATTGTATATGCATTGTCAGCAGCTCAAGAGATAAGTGATGCAGGAGAACTGAGCGGTTTTTTAGAAGCCGTTTCATCGCATGATTCAGCAAATTGGCTGATTGCAATCACTTGGCTAAGCATCCAGTCTCAATTCAAAATCGAAGCATATTGAGGTTCGATATTATTTCATTAGAGAGATTGCTATGGAAGGTAAAGTAGTCTTGAAGAAGATTGCCATCAAGAATAATCTGGTAGATAAGTTGATGAAGCCATTACCGGTAGCCAAGTTGAAGCTTTGCTTGGACTTGCTTCATGTCAAAGAATGTTGAGGTGCCGTAGGGCGCATTTGCAGAGGTGTTGGCAGTACACTATTAAGAAAGTTGAGAACTCATTCGGGCTGTTGAGTCAATGTGGAAATTTATTGAAATTGTGTCTCAAAACCCTAGGTTTGTTCAATTCAACCAATGGATCATCGATGGTCAAGAGGACACCATTGATGGTCACTTCAATCATCGATGGTTTATAGTATACAATCGAAGAAAAATAGAAGCAGGGTTTTGAACCATCGAAGGACTACATGGAACCATCGATGGACTGCAAGAGCTTATCGATGGTCGTGTTTGACCATCAATGGTTATGACGCTGATTGCAGTTTTGATGATTTAATCTCAGCTGTTTGTTTTTTCTTTTGATCTCCACCTTCTACTAAGTTTTGGACACATCTTTCCTGATCTATTGTGTTCTCCTATATATTAAAATAGGAGCGTTTAGATTAGGGTTGGATCATGAGAATAGGAGAGTTTGAGGGTTTAGGCTATTGCCTTGTTCTTGCACTTTTTTCTCTTTTGATAGTGGAATTTCTCCGACGCCTCTGCCGTGAATGTAAACCAAATTGGGTGAGCCACGTACATCTTTGTGTTTACGATTACTTGTTATTTATTCTTATGCTTGTTCTTCATAATTATTTCCGCTTTATTGTACACATATTATAACATAAACAATATAATATAGTAGATTCTCATTCATTAAACATCTCTCAGTAACAATTGCTCCCCTTATATAAGGATACAATAACTAGAAGTTTTATGTGCTGGCAATGTGTGACTTAATACAATTACATCGTCACAATTATTCTACCAATCACATTCCTAATATCTCTCAGTCATTAAATCTCCACTCTTAATATATCTTGCCTAATATTATTTATTTTCCAAATTACTTCTAACAATTCGTTGCTTGTTTATATCTAGAACTAAAACAAAAAACAGATGGTAACGTTCTACAGTGGACACCCCATACAAATGGCAAACTCTGTGTCTTTTAACCGACTCATTTTTCAAGGCCAATGTTTGTGGAAGTTGTACAAACTGATGTTTGGAGTTGACCTTCAATTTTATGTCTTACCGAAGCTGATAACAAGCTTATGGGCCTGTTACTTTCTCCGCTAGCTGTCTGAAATCGCCAATAAATTTTGGGTGGTTGGTTTCCTCTTCTTCTTTCTCAGAATATAGCTTTGCTCGTCCATCTATACACGTGAAGGTGGTTGCTTTCTTTATCGAAAGTTTCAAAAACAAAAAAACAAAAAAATAAAAAATAAAATAAAATAAAATGAAACCATTTTGGTTTTTTACTTTGGTGTTTTGCATATATACACCATAAAGCTATCATATTTGCTGATTTGGCTCCCAAAATATCCATATTTGCTAAGTTATACCCACATTCTCCCATATTTTGATTTTCATACCCTTCTTATCTAAATCCATTAGAGTTCATAGGGGTAAACTAACAAATCTGCAAGTTTTGGGCTTTTTTGTGGGGGAATTTTTTTGGGGGTGGGCGGGACGCATGAAATAAATATGCAAATGAGATAGATTTGGGGGTAGTATACAGAAAACAAGTCTTTTTCTTTTTGGAGACGGGGGATATTTTTGTCATTTGACTCTCTACTTTGAAATTCGATGATGTTAAATAAGAGGGGTATTTTATTTCGGGGGTTTTCCCTTAAAAACACCTTAAAAACCGGGTAAGCATATAAAAACCACAATTGAATGTTTTATTTATATAAAAAACCATCTTTAAAGTGGGTTTATGTTGCAATCAACTACCTCCCAGTCAAAAGTTTGACTAAAAATCCAAAAATACTCTTAAAACCTTGCATTCAAGGCACATGACTCATTTTTCAATGCTAGGTCTAGTTAGGACGCAAGTTCTGTAGATTGAACATGAAATTTTTTAAGGTTATTTTTAGTTTTTTAGAGAACATTTTGCTAGGAGGTGGTTGATTGTAACACAAACCTATTTTAAAGTAGTTAATGTGTAAGTTGATATTCAAAAATGGCCTCCATGTAATTATCCACGTTTAAGGTTGTTTCTAGTACCCAAAAACAAACTTAATTTTTCTATCGAAGAATGAAGGGCAAAACTATCAAATATTCAAATTTGGGTTGTATATTTGCAGTGAGAGAGAGTTCGGGTGTACATGTAGACAGGCTTTTCTCTTCTCCTTCATATTCTCACTTTTTTAGTATTTTTCTATGTGCAAATTTCATATAAACCCTCTTAAATTCGACCCTGATTAGATAGTCCTCTGAACTTTAAAAATGTCATAAACCCCTTAACTTTGGCATTATTTTGAATTACCTGCTAAAACTTAAAAATGTCACTCAACTCCCTTCAATTTGGGGAGTTTATGAAAAAGCCATAAATGTTTAAAATTTTTTGAACTAATCCCCTTGACGCTGCTAATGGATTGATAAAAAGACCAAAATGTCCTTTATAAATATAAATAATTATTATTAAATTAAACTAACAAGTGTTAAATTAATTAAACATTTAACATAATTTAAGAGTTAAGGTGAGAATTACATTTAGAATTATTAAAAAGAACATGAAAGATTTTTTCCATTAGTCGAATCTTGGTCACTTGGACACATGATTTCAAGTGCATAGTTAGATCTAATAACAATGTTACTTAGGGGGTCATCTAATTATCTACAAAACTTAAGGGTGCAAAGTGACATTTTTAGATTTTAGGGGCGTATCTTAAAATAAGCCAAACTTAAGGAGGACTTGATATTTTTGAAGTTCAAGGTCTCAGAAATGGCCAAATCGTGAGGGCGTTTTTGTGAATTTCACAGTTAACGTTTCATTAGTTTCTCTCAACGCCCCTCGTCTTGCTCTTCACGTTCAGAGAGCTTACTGAGATAAGCGTCTCTGTTCTCCATCTACAGCTTATTTTGCTTAGAATATTCTCTATATCTGACTCTTTCAACAAAACTTTCGTTTGAAATTTTCTTTTTCAATCTTTGGAATAATGCTCCAAGACTCTCTGAGATCAGCTGTCCACAGGTCTCTAACTAAGCCTGTGGCAGACGGCTGCCAGAATGCGAACCAGACGGCTACACGCAGGACAAACACACACTCCAAAACCTCTAATTCTGTTGAGCCATTAAAGAATCGCTCAAAGAGAGAAGAGAAGTCCATGGAGCGTAGAAACAAGAGCGTTGGTCCACTGAAGGGTTCTCTTGATCTTGAAGAGTCGCTGGCAATTCTTTCGAAGGCTCAAGAAACTTCGAATAGGATGACTCGCTTACTTGTTGCGTCAGAGAGTATAAACCTTAGGAGATGTGGATTTCAGGAGCAAAGACATTCAATTGATGGGTCCTTCAGAGACTCCCTGTTTAAATTGGAACAGAGATCAGAGTTTGTGGAAGAAGAGATTGGTAGGCTTAAAGAGAGGACGATGAACTCGAGGTCAAACAGATTTCAGAAGCCTAGATTTTCATCTGATGGATCCTCGATCGAAGAAATATTAATGGGATCCCAGAGGTATGGAGTTCAAGAACCGAGATTTTCAGTTTCTGGATCTTCAAGAGATGCCATTGAAGAGCTGAGGAAAGTGATCAGAGAAAGCCTGCATCAGCAAAATTTACTGTCAAGATCACCTGAAGATGATAGAGCCTACGAGTGCAATAGGTTCGAGAGATTCAAGGGTAATTTATCAAATCCCATTTGTGAGCCTAAGAAAGCTAAAGGTTCAAATCTCGTAGCTAAGCTTATGGGATTAGAGGAGGTCTCTTCACAAACATCTCATCCCGTAAAAATGGAAGAAAAGAAAAAGAGCTTCAATGTGCAAAGACCCCCTTTTGATATGGAGAGAAGACCAGCAATAAAGAAGAAGGCAAATCAAAAGCGAAAGTCGCTGCAGGAGGTCGTAGAAGCAATGCAGTTCAAAGGGGTACTTAAAGATCCTCGAATCGATATGCCCAAGATAATACCATATCGATTTGATGATAAACAATTGGACATGAATTATGAGTCGCCGCCGATTGTGATCGTAAAGCCCTTGTATTTGCCACAATGGGAGAGAGGAGAAGCATATAGAAAGGTTTTGGTGAATAAGTACTCTAGGGATGAAGAGAATCAATCTTTTGATCATTTTCAAGAGAAGGAAGTTTATGATCATGGGCAAATGTTATTCAAATCATTCAATCGAAAAGAGGAGAGGAGCATTGAGAAGCCTAAAGTGGATTTCTCTAGTGTATCTCACAAACAGCTAAGGAAAGAGGCTTCAAAGATGAGAAAGAAAGCGAACGACAAGCCTAATGAAACAAAAGAAGAGGAGAAAAAACATGGAAGAGCCAAAAGAATGCCTATATCTCAGTCGAACAGAATTTATGCAGATCATGAAAAGCCTGATAGAAGAGTATCAGCAGCGAAGGATAAAGTTCCTTTGATAAAAGCTGAGTTGAAAACTTCTGCTAATCCAGTGAAGGAGAAGAAGACTCCAAGAGCAAAATCAGATAGAAAACCCTCTACTATCAAGGTGATTGCTTTACAAGCATAAAGCTACTAAAATTGTTTGCCTATTATATCTATTTATATCTGGTCAATTGTCACTCTTATCTCATAACGTTGCCTAATACATTGCAATTCCATTAGCCAATATTCAAGTTTTTGATGAATTAATCCAGGAGGTTCCATAAACCCTATAATTTTTTGGCGAAATATATGTATGCATGACGTTTGACATAATTTATATTCTTTTATAGACAAATAATAAGAACTGCAAAGATGGAAAAGAAACCAATCCTGTGCATAAAATGGACACATTTTCAGAAGCCGAAAGTTTCCCTGCTGATAAAATCCTCCAAGAAATCGAGAAGAAAGGAGAAACATGCAAGAAAGGTACACTATTAAAATTTCAAACATAGATTTAAAACTCATGATTCATTTCTTTTTTCATATTTTCCCTCTGAAATTTAATCGTCTTAAACTCCGCATCGACCGCAGATGAAGCACAAGAAAACCCTGAAGTAACAAAAGAAGTAATCCATCTTGATGATACAAAGCCTGTAATAGTTGAAAATGACCTTATGCGTCTACTCCTGAGTAGCCGATCTTTCCTCACCAAAGCAAAAGAACTCTATGGAGTTGTTTCTCACCAACCGATACATCATCAAAGAAAAGGCCTAAGTGAAGATGTGATGGGAAATGCTATGCTCTACTTAGACATTGGGAAGGAGATAATGTCACGCAAATTCCACATGCATGAGCTTTCGGTACATCCATTGACAGAATCATTTACATTGTTCGAGTTAGCTGAGGAAATTAGTAGCAAGATAAGGGTATTGACAAGTTTTATCAAGGTTGATCATAGTAGTATTGCTTCTGATGATATTAGTAATGTAAGGTTGGAGAGGGATCTAAGATGCAAGGATATGTTGATGAATTCAATGTGGGATATTGGATGGATGAGTTGGGCATATCCTGAAGATACAAGGGACATAGTATGTGATGTGGAGGAGAGTATCTTGTCTCGGCTCATGGAAGAGGTTGCCTTAGATTTGGTTTATTAAAGGAGAGGATGAATTATGAATAGTGTATTATGGTTATCTTCTAACATTTATTAATTGAGATATATATATGCATTCCTTCGGGAATAGATGTTGTGTTTGGATAAAAATAATACTATAATTTAGTACATACACAGAGTATTAATTTGAGAGTTTATGTAACATTGGATTAATCAGACGGAGTTTTTTAATCTAAAGAAACTAAGATTTTTCTTAGAGAGTGTTGGCGATCATGGTGTTTTCTTTGTTTTTCTGATGTTTTTGCCAAAATAAAAACATAACATGTTTGGATACCATTGTGTTGTCATGAAAAAACAAAACACTTATGGACAAAAAAGCAAAAATAAAACACTTATCTGAAAACATCAAAAATGAAGAAATGCAGGAAACAGCTGAAGAATCAGCCAGGCAGACTGGCGGTCGACCGCCGCGGTCGACCGCGAATGTGCACGAAGGCAAGTGGGATTCGGAGCTGATGGCGGTCGACCGCCGCGGTCGACCGCGGATGACTATAATCGATTTAACTCTCGGGTTTGTGGTTCGGTCGACCGTCGCGGTCGACCGCGAAACCTGCGCGGTCGACTGTCGCGGTCGACCGCAGTCTGTTTGGGCTAGGCCTTTTGGATTTTGACCCGGTTCGTTTCTGAGTTGATATATAACCTAAACCTGATTGATTAGGGTTAAGGTAAGGATGATTTTGAGCAGTCTTTAAGAGAGGATTGTTGAATCCAATTGTGGGAGAGTTTAGAGAGATCTAGAGCTTTGTTTTAGGGTTTGATCGGTGAGATTTAAAACTCTATTTGTATTCTCTTAATTTCTAATAGTAAGAACTCCCCCCTCCTTGCCCCGTGGACGTAGGCAACTTGCCGAACCACGTAAATTGTTTGTTCTTATTGTGGTTGTGTTTTGCTTATTGGTTGTGGTTTATCTCGAGTTATTGTTCGTGTTGCACAAGAAGCTTCCGCCGCGCACAATGTTCGTGGGAAAATTTGTGTTCTTCTTCATTGATTCCATTGTACACTTTCGTA
>BQKN01065092.1:440255-455575 GCA_022839385.1 Asparagus kiusianus
TCGTCGAGCTGTATTGTGGGACCTATAGGCAATTTTATACGCCTACACACAACAATTAGTATCAGAGCTAGATCGACAACATGGGAGAAGCAAGCACATCGGGGTCGTCTCTTACAAAGACGATACAGAATCTGAGCATCAATAACATGAAGATTGATGTTCCGAAGTTCGACGGCAAGATCAATTTTGGATTGTGGAGGTGTCAGGTGATGGATGCCTTGGATGCACAGAATTTGAAGGAGACTCTTGAGTTAAAAGAGAAACTCGCTGATATGGAGGATAAGGTTTGGAGGAAGATGAACAGTAGAGCTTGTGGTGTTATCAGGTCATGCTTGACGCCGGATCTTATTTATGATGTTATGAATGAGACGTCGGCGAAGAAGATGTGGGAAACACTCAATGAGAAATATCTCACGAAGAGCATGAGAATCGGCTTCACTTGAAGAAGAGATTTTACCAGTTCAAGATGAAGAGGGGAGTTTCTATCTGGGAGCATGTCAACAATTTCACTAAGCTACTTTCAGATATGGCCAATGTGGATATCATAGTTGAGGATGAAGACAAGGTGATGCTACTTCTATGTTAGTTGCCCGAAGATGATTATAGTACGTTCGTTCTCACTATGATCAATGGAAGAACTACACTTAGCTACAAGGAGGTGACCTCAGCTTTGGTGAACTATGAGTTGAGGAAGAGTGATGGTGAACCCTCCGAGAAGGCATCGGGAGATGCATTAGCAGTTCGAGGCCGAGATCCAAACCATCGCCAGTTCAACCGCTCAAAGTCAAGGAATAGGAGTGCCTATAAGAGTGTTAGTAAAAATCAATGTCGGTATTGTAAAGAAGATAGACATTGGAAGATTGACTGCCCAAAGTGGAAAGAAAAAGCTGGGAAGAATAAGGGAAAAGCTACACAAGCTTCAGAAGTTAATGTTGCAAAAGCTATTGGTGAGCATTCAGATTCATATTCTTCAGGCTACTCATGCCCTGCCCCGTCGGTTTGCTATGAGGATTCCACGGAGTGGATGATAGATTCGGGAGCTACATATCACATCTGCCCTAAGAGGGAGTGGTTCTCTAGCTTTAAGGAGCTAGAAAGAGGGGATGTCGTGCTTATGGGTAATGACCACGTATGTCCTATTGGTGGTATTGGTTCAGTCCGAATTAGGATGCATGACGGTGTAGTGAGGGAGTTGAAGGAAGTGAGGTTCGTGCCGCAGTTGACGAAGAACATCATCTCTCTTGGGACTTTGGAGGTAGCAGGATATCGAGTGATCTTAGAGGATGCTACAGTGAAGGTCACGAAGGGTTCTATGGTGGTGATGCGAGGTGTCAGGGAAAACAACCTATACTACTTGAAGGGCAAGACAGTTACAGGGGGTCTGACAGCTTCTATCACTACAGAGGAGGACACTACCACTTTATAGCACATGAGACTTGGACACACAGGTGATAAGTCCCTACAATCATTGGCGGAACAGGGGCTATTGAAAGGTGCTAAGACCTGCAAGATGGAGCTATGTGAGCACTGTGTACTTGGAAAGAAGACTAGAGTGAAGTTTGGCACCACTGTTCACAACACCCGAGGTACATTGGATTATATTCACACAGATTTTTGGGGTCCTTCCAAGAACACATCTCTTGGTGGGGCCAACTATTTTGACACTTTCATTGATGACAATTGCAGGAGGAATTGGGTATACCCTATGAAGCATAAACATCAGGTTCTGGATATTTTTGTGGAGTGGAAGAAGAAAGTGGAGCTACAGATAGGTAGAAAGGTGAAGACTCTACGTTTAGATAATGGTGGAGAGTACAAGAGTGATCCGTTTCTGTAGTTTTGCTGGGATCACGGCATTAGAAGACACTTCACAGTTCGAGAGACACCGCAATAGAACGGGATGGCTGAGAGATTGAACCGTATCTTGCTGGAGAAGGTGCGGTGTATGATGACGCAGAGTGGATTGCCTAGATCCTTTTGGGCCGAGGCGTTAGTTTATACGAGCCATCTCGTGAACAGGTTGTCGTGCACTGCGATAGACGGGAAGACTCCTTTGGAGCGTTGGTTTGGTTCGGTGGCTAGTGATTATGAGTCGCTTTGGATATTCGGGTGTCCAGCTTATTATCATGTCAGTGATGGTAAATTAAATCCGAGAGCACGGAAAGTAGTCTTTGTGGGATTTAGAGATGGAGTATAAGGCTTCAAGTTATGGGATCCACAGGACAAGAAGATAGTTATTAGCAGAGATGTCACATTTGATGAGGCATACATGATGAGGCCTCGAGCCCCTCAGCAGGTGGAGGGAGACCAGACATGAGAGATATCGTAGCAGGTGGAGGATGATGTGACTCCACTCACTCCAGAGAGCACTGTATCCATTGAGGCTCTTACAGAGGTGACACTGGGAGGAGATGAGATGACAGACGAGAAGATAGAGGATATAGTGGATTATGGGACTCAGGAACAGGGTCATGTTCAGGGGTCCATTGTAGCAGATAGACCGAGGAGAGAGATTCGTTGGTCAGCTAGGTATAATAATGTCATGGTCGCATATGCATTATCAGTGGAGGTCGTTGATGATATGGTTCTAGCCACATTCAGGGAGGCAGAGTCTAGTCCTGATTCGATCAGGTGAAGGGAAGTTATGGAGGAGGAGATGCGGCCTCTTCAGAAGAACGACACTTGGACACTTGCATATTTACCTAAGGGTAAGAAAGCTATTGGTTGCAAGTGGGTATATGCGAAGAAGGAGGGATCTTCTATTGGGGACATTCGGTTCAAAGCCAGATTGGTTACCAAGGGATATGCACAGCTTGAGGGTATTGATTTCAACGAGGTATTTTCACCCGTTGTGAAGCATTCGTCGATATGGATTTTATTGGCGCTGGTGGCACAGTTGGATTTGGATTTGGTCCAGATGGATGTGAAGACAGCCTTTCTATACGGTGATTTAGATGAGGAGATCTACATGACACAACCCTTGGGATTCAAAGCTGCAGGAAAGGAAGATTTAGTTTGTAAGCTGAAGAAGTCTCTTTATGGTTTGAAGCAGTCACAAAGACAGTGGTATAAGAGATTTGACGGCTTTATGATTGGTCGAGGGTACACAAAGAGCCCATATGACCCATGTGTTTATATGCACAAGCTACAGGATGGTGAGCACATATATTTGCTTTTATATGTTGACGATATGAGCACATATATTTGCTTTTATATGTTGACGATATGCTTATTGCTTCCAGGAATTCTTCGGCTATTCGAAAGCTGAAAGAGGACCTGTCATCCGAGTTTGAGATAAAGGATCTTGGAGAGGCAAAGAAGATATTGGGTATTGAGATCGAGAGAGACAGGGTGAAAGGGAGTTTGAAGCTTACACAGAAGAGCTACTTGCAGAAGATGTTGAAGAAATTCAGCTTTGATGGCAATGCAAAAGCAGTTAGCACACCATTGGCTCCCCACTTCAAGCTTTCAGCGTTGATGTCACCTATTTCAGTTGAGGACAAAGATTATATGTCGAAGGTCCCATATGTCAGTGCAGTAGGTAGCTTGATGTATGCGATGGTGTGTACGAGGCCAGATTTGTCACAGGCTGTGAGCATAGTATCGAGATACATGCACGACCCCGGGAAGGGTCATTGGGAGGCCATGAAGTGGATTCTACGGTATGTTCGAGGCACTGTGGATGTTGGTTTAGTATTCCAGAAGGATGAGAAGAATGGGCAGGATTGTATTGGATATGTGGATTCAGATTATGTTGAAGATCTTGACAAGCGCCGGTCTACTTCAGGTTATGCTTTTACATTGGCAAGTGCACCTATATGTTGGCGATGCATGCTTCAGTCCACAGTGGCTTTCTCTACTACGGAGGTAGAGTATATGGCAGTAACTGAAGCTATTAAGGAGGCTTTATGGTTGCGTGGATTATTGGAGGACTTGGGGATCGCACAGGAGACCATTCGGGTATATTGTGATAGCATGTCGGCTATCTATTTGGAGAAGAACTAGGTTTATCATGCGCGTACGAAGCACATCGACGTCATATTCCACTTTGTACGTGACGTTTTGGATGATGGAGACGTCATATTGGAGAAGGTCCACACAAATGACAACCCTGCAGATATATTGACCAAAGTTGTTTCAGAAGTGAAATTTGGTCATTGTTTGAAGCTTTTGAACATCCTTCAGTGCTGAGATCTTTGGAGGCCATTTGGGTGAACTATGTTCGGCTTGATTCCTTGGGCAAGAGGATACGTAGGCAGTCTTTCAGATGCAGCCGGTTTGATCTGTTGATTCAGATGGGGGGAGATCTCGTTTCAGCTCTAGTTTGGTTCCCTGACTTATTGAGGGACTATTGGATGATTTGATGTTGGCTCAGTTTTGGTAGAAACATTCGCCGAGGTGGAGAATTGAAGAAATGCAGGAAACAACTGAAGAATCAGCCAGGCAGACTGGCGGTCGACTGTCGCGGTCGACCGCGAACGTGCACGAAGGCAAGTGGGATTCGGAGCTGATGGCGGTCGACCGCGGATGACTGTAATCGATTTAACTCTCGGGTTTGTGGTTCGGTCGACCGTCGCGGTCGACCGCGAAACATGCGCGGTCGACCGTCGCGGTCGACCGCAGTCTGTTTGGGCTGGGCCTTTTGGATTTTGACCTGGTTCGTTTCTGAGTTTATATATAACCTAAACCTGATTGATTAGGGTTAAGGTAAGGACGATTTTGAGCAGTCTACGAGAGAGGATTGTTACATCCAATTGTGGGAGAGTTTAGAGAGATCTAGAGCATTTTTTAGGGTTTGATCAGTAAGATTTGAAACTCTATTTGTATTCTCTTGATTTCTAATAGTAAGAACTTCCCCTCCTTGCCTCGTAGACGTAGGCAACTTGCCGAACCACATAAATTGTTTGTTCTTGCTGTGGTTGTGTTTTTCTTATTGGTTGTGGTTTATCTCGAGTTATTGTTCGTGTTGCACAAGAAGCTTCCGCCGCGCACAACAAAAAATATGTTTAGAGTTTTGAAGATGTTTTGAGTTTAGTAATATAAAATTTTATATATTATAATTAATTTAACATATTAATCATTCTTAATATAGTATATTACAAAATACTATTAACTAATATAATATATTTATTATAATATAATATTATGTTGCTGGTGAATTGTTTAATACTATTTAATTAATTTAATATATAATATTATACTTATATTATGTTATATTAAAGCATAATAATATAATATCTTATATAGAATATATTATATTGATTTAAGATAAAAATATAATATAATGTAATATAATATATTATAGTATAATAATAACCTGCATTAATTTAATTTTATATTTTCCGTACGATGTATTATATAATATACTATAATGTATTATATTATATAATATAATAAATATTTTATTGTATATAATATATTTAATATAATATAATATATGATATTATATTATATTATACTATCATGTATTATATTGTAATATATTAATATATATATTATGTTATTTAATATTATATTGTAGCAATGTAGTCAATTAATATAATGTATAAATATTATTTATAATATAATACGTTATATTTTATAAAATACAATATGATATATTTTATTATATAATATAGTGTAATATAATATTTTATTAAATTTCAAGTAAAATATTATAAAACATTTGATGATATATTGTAATAATTAATATAATATAATATGTTGTAATTTACTACTACAAAACTAGTAATATATTAATTATTGCATTGTAATTAATTTTATTAATAATATATTTTATATTCTAATAATATATTTAGCATAATAGATTATATCATAATTTCTTACAACAAAACTATTAATATATTATTCAATATTATGTCGTAGGTAATGTAATTAATTGTTTAATATATTTATTCTAATATAAAATTTTATTTTAATATATTATAATTAATCTATTGTCTTATAATAAAATGTTATTAATTTAATTTATTATATTATACTATAATAAAATGTATGATAATATATTGTAATAAATAATGTAGTATATAGTAATATAATATAATATAGTAATATATATTAGAACTAATATAACATATTAAAATATATTATGAAATATTATATTTACTTAATGTAATATATTTAATTTTTATGTAATATAATATTTTGTGTATTAATAGAACAATATAATATAATACAATAGGCATAATATAATATATTATAATATACTTGTCATAATATACTATCAACATTTTCAATATGTTATAAAATTATTTTATATAATAATATAAAATAATTTTATAACATGTGTTGAAGAGGTCAAACTACCTCTGACAAAACGGACTCACAATGGTGTTTTTAAGATACTTTTGGAGAAAAAACACAATGGTGTTATGTTTTTAAGAAAAAAACAGCACAAAAGAATCACCACAGTATCCAAACACTGAAAGTACCCTAGAGGGGGTGAATAGGGTAATTGCTAATCTAATCCAATTTAGATGCCAAATTAAAACTTATTAACTAATATCCTAGCAATGATGATATAAACAATGATATATAATGAAACAATAAGTGATATAAACAACAATAACAATATCAAAAGAGAAATAGTGGACAAATGACAAACACAAACATAAGGATATGATCACGGAGTTCGATCAACCCTCGACCTACGTCTCCGCTCCTCACCTTGAGGAGAATCTCCACTATCTCTTCATAAATCACTACACAATCAGTTTTCAAAGTTCACCGAAAACTTTTACAATCCACACGTTATCAATCCCACAATACACTCCTCTAAGTGTTGGCACCCGTGTTACATTCCTCAAGTGCTTGGAATTACTAACTCTCCTTAGGCTTTTACAACCAAGTCACTCCTCTTGGAATTGACCTCAGTCTCTAACAACCACTCCTCTAAGTGTCATTGTGTATTACAACGTGTTTATCGATAAGCTCAAGTACATGATTTTGTTCTCTAATACAAATGAGAACGAAAATGAAAGCTCACTCAATTGTAACACTCTCACAACCCAAACTATACAATATGTGAAATACTACAGCTCAAGTGGTTGAGTGTGAAAGCAATGAGTAAAACACAATCAAAGATAAACACAAATCAATCTAGCATAAATGTGAAAATTAAAATATGAGATTAGCTAGAAGAAAGGAGTTTAGAAAACTTCTTCAAAAACAAGAGAGGTAGAGATTTAAGGTTGAAATCCTCAAGAACGATGTTGCAATCCTTCTCTTGTGAAACTCTCTTCACATAAACAAACACACTTAAATTTTCTTAAATACTCTTTAAACAAACTTGTAAAACTTTTTTATAAACTTCCTTAATAGAACAAATGAATCAAAAGGGCTATTTATAGCCTCTCCAAAGAAAACCAAACAATCAGCCAAAAACTAGTTGTTACTGGCAAAATTACCATTGATCGGTCGACTGATCTTTTGGATCAGTCGACTAATAGACTATAAAAAAAGAAGCTGGAAAATCACACTGGTCGGTCGACTTATGGAAAAAATCGGTCGACTTATAACACTATTCACAGAAACCTGAAATTTTGAAAAGCTAATTTTCTAAATTCAATTTAAAATAGTAAATCAACTCCAAAAATAGTAAAACTTTGGAAAACATTTATACACATGAAGATAAACATGTTAGAAAAGAAATTTCTGAAATATCACTTCGCATTTGTGAAAACTCACTGACTGAAATATAGATATTCCAGTTTCTGAATTTTCTTGAAGAGTTGATTTTGTAAATTTGATTTAAAATAGTAAATCAACTCCAAAAATAATAAAACTTAGGAAAATGTTTATATATCTAAAAATAAACATATTATAAAAAGAATTTCCAAAATATCATTTCCCAAGAGTGAAAACTTAGTGTTTTGAAAAATGGTCAAAAATACGAGTTTGTTAAATACTTGATTTTGATGAAATTTCTTCAAAAAAGTTTTGAGATACTTTTAAATAGATTAATAGACTTAAGGAAAGATATAAATTAGTGTCGTTAAGTCTATAATCTGAAAATGGCGATAAATCAAAAATGTGTGTGTAGTTTGAGTTTTTAAGCATAACACATAAAGTAAACACCTAAACTAAAACCACTATACCAAGCAATGTGATCTTCATTAAGCTCGATATTGGTAGCAGGGATGAAGCGATAATATCATTGACTTAAATTACGATGGCTTCATTCTGATTTTCTTCCATCCTCTAATGGTTATGATCATATAGGCGCAAGTCCAACCAACCTCCAACATAGGATCTTTGTGTAGGATACCTAACAATCAAATGCAAACACTTGACAACCGATGTTTGGAATTGATTTTTTTAATCATCAAAACTAGATTAGACAATAGGCTCATAAACATGAGACCTAACAAACACACCCTTAAGAATAATGCTTGTGCGGTAGATGTTTATGTATCTAAACATATTCAACCACTTGTCCCCCTTTCCCCATCTTAGTTGCGATCCGTCACACACCTCAGAGCAGTGCCCACATGTTGAGAATCTAATGGACTTTATATCCCGAAAAAATACTTTAACGTGTGGAACAAGACATTTTTCTTACATTTTCCTTAATAATTTTGACCTGCTCTCACTCGAAAGAGACGACCTGCTCATCTTAGCTGTGATCCGTCACACACCTCAGAGCAGTGCCCCCATGTTGAGAATCTAATGGACTTTATATCCCAAAAAATACTTTAACTTTTAGGGTTTCACAAAAAAACCTTTAACGTTATGTTGAAATAATTAAAATAAACAAATGACAGAACAAACAAGAAGATTTTACATGGTTTGACAATGTACCTAACTGTAGGCATCAAAAATTACCTATAGGTCTCCGCACGCGACTCGAGACAGAGAGAAGATGATGAACATCACTATCTTAGTCACAAAAGCTCATTTAACGTCGACAAGTGCATGAAGTTAGTCGACGAACCGTATAAAGCAACGAAACTTCAGGATAATGGAAACACGAGCTAATCAGGAGCTCCGCGTCGCTTACGAAAGACGAAACGCCCCTCATGTCCCATCTACTCCACATATGATTCAATCATAGGAGCTTTTAGATCTCCTCATCGGCTTTCCTATATATTTTGAATCGCGTGATTCCTAGTTCGGATGATGAAAATACGGCGAAAACAGACAGAACGCGCGAAACAGCCAAAGCTAAGACACCCTTGGTGTCTCAGGTTAGCCGAGACACCCCAAGGTGTCTCGGCTGAGCCTAGACACCCCAAGATGTCTCAGCTTGGCCGAGACACCCGCGAGTGTCTGCAACACCGAAAACCCATTTTTTGCTGTTTTGAGCTGTTTTTTGACCGTTAACCACCTGGATTTGTTTCAACTGATAAAATATCATCCAAGAACATGGTTAAGTGGTTATAACTGAAGATAAGAGTGAATTGGTTGTTTTTATCCAAAAACAGAGGTCCCAAAACCTATAAATACAGCCACAGGGCCTTCATTTTTAGAGAGCTGGAATTCTCGAGCGTCGGCGAAGCCCTGCTGAATTGAGGACTGAAGAGCCACGAATTTTAGAGAGGAGAAGGAGATCGGTCGAGTTCTTCAGGCATAAAGAAGGAGAGTTCGACAGATCTGCAGCCTGGTTCCTTCCCTTGAGATTGCCCCATTGCGGTGATCTCGAGAAGAGTGATTATCTCGCTGTTGCCGAGATAATTGCTTCGGTTTCTTGATTCATTCACGAATCAACGAAGCTCCGGGTATGATCTGATTGTTTGGTGATACACGAATATCAACGTCCCCGTCACAGGCCAAGATCCCACGCAAGCAGAGACCGATAAACGATCTCTGCGTTTGTTTTGACGAGAATTGTACTTTTATTTTCATTGTGTAAGAGTCTTATAAAAAGACTATTTTTTTATTTTCATTATAACGACTGAAGTTGTAATGATTACCTCAATGAAGAAACCAATTTTCGACGGAAACAAGCTGGCGACCACAGTGGGAGCTAACAGCCTTACTGCCAAGGCTATCGTGTCGCAGCCGACGATCAAGATCCCCGTGACTGAAGAGGTCGAATACGAGTTCGACCAACAAAAGTTCGAGGAGTACGTCTCCTCCTCTTCCAGATCCGCCTCTCCTCATAAGCGCATGAATGTATCAACCTCCCGGAAGATCCGCTGGTGTTCAGATCTGAAGACTCAAGAAGGCGATCTCCCCGCTACCGCTGCTACAGTTGCACCTTACAACGATCCGCTAGCATCCAATGAAACCAGATCTGCAGATCAGAACTCCTCCTCGATCAAGGAGTTAACTGCTGAAGGCGCGCCAACTCTATCAAAGAGAGCACGTCAAAGGCAACGCCAACGTCTTGCGCGCCAATTCTCCAAGGCTTTAGATCAGGTAGATGGACTCAGTTACCAAGCAGATCTAGAGTTTAGAAAGCGCCAAGTGGCTAAGCCATCGCCACAACAAGCATCAGGATCCTCCTCCCAACCGCCGATTAACAAATGGGTTCGTGTCAAACGAACCCATTTTACTCTCGAGGAGCGCATCTAAAAGCACCACGCACTTCTTGTGCATGCCCAGATCCTTGTACGAAAGGCACAATAATTGTAAAAGAAAGAGGTGGTCAAAAAGCCACCAAGATCTGAGCAGGTTTGGGTGGCAAAACCCAAGACAACACCTAAAACTACGCCGAAGGCAGTTAAGGCGCCTCTACCTGATCCCGCTCCTTCCGCTCCAGCGCCTCCAGTAGAACCCCACGGCAACATGGATCTCTCTAGATTTAGAATTCCGTTGAAGGATCGTCTGAGTCATTTACACGAGGATCGAGGTAAAGTTTTGATCAGAGAACGCTTGGGCCCAGTGAATGAACCCCGAGCAACTCATCGAGCTGGGGGTCACACAAGCCCTCGTAACAATTCAGAACCTTCTCATAAAGAGAAAAATCCTTTAACAGACTGCCTCGGACTGCGTGTCAAAGTCCAAGAGCCCGTTGAGGGCCCGCACCCAAAAAGTCTTAGCTCTAAACGCGCGACTCTTGAGAACGCCAACAAGGCAGCAAGTCCTCAGAAGGAAACGTGTTCGTCAGACGACGACGTTATACCTGAGAAGTCGTGGCAGCACGTGATAGATAGCTCCGGTCATCATGCCAATGAGTTGTACTATCAGGCTGGGGGTACGAACAGATCTCGAAAGAGAGACACCCAGGAAACGGACTTTTATTGTCCGTGTGCCAAACTTATCAGGGTAGTATTATCAGTGTGTAGCTATCCCAAGACCGCTCCACAGAGGGTCTCGGTATTACAAAGACTTTTCTCTAGAACATCGAATACCAAGCCAAGGCGTTTTTGCAAGAAACGATCAGCCATTCAAGAGGACGAACTTCCAGAAGTCATAATTAATATGGCTGATAAGGGAAAGTCAACTCGACCTTCTAGTTCTGATCCGCTCATATCACATCGTCTAACCCGATTACGATCGGGAACCATTAGGCAAAGGGATTATCAGAGAATACAGAGGGGATTATCCTCGGATGATGAAGCATCATATGCTAATTCTGCAATCGCTTCTAACGATACGGTATCCAGCCCAGGACAATCCCACGACGCACTTATGATCAACATTGAGCAAATGGCCAAAATCATCGAGGATGCTTTGGCTAGGCAAAAAGAGAACTTTAAGTTCGAATTAGAAATGGTCATGATGCGGATGAAGGAAGAGCATGACCAACAGATTCGGGCTTTGTCCAATCAACTTGGTGAATCCAACTGTCGCGACATTGCTAACCAAGCAGGTAGCGATTCAGATGTGGATGAACACCTCAATGCTGATAACCCTCCCATTGACCAGAACGCTAGGGGTGGCCCCACTAAAGACAATAACGTTGGGGGTGGTCCCATCGAAGATGACAATGCTGGGGGTGGCCGCGTTATTCCTCTCAATACTGATAACCCTCCCATTGACCAGAACGCTAGGGGTGGTCCCACTAAAGACAATAACGTTAGGGGTGGTCCCATCGAAGATGACAATACCGGGGTGTTTTCGGGAAAAGTTGCTGTTTTCATTGCTTTCGAATCTGTTACAACTTCAAGCGTTACAACAAAAATCGAATGAGACAAAAAAGTCGATCTTTTTATAAGATCTACTTGTGCAACGAAACAAAGATTACAACTTTATCGAAAATAAACACGAGATCCCGTTTTGGTGCGGTCTCGCTTGCGTGGGTCTTTAGCCTGTGACGGGGATGTTGATATCCGTGGACCACCGGTCGATCAGATCCTTTCCGATAAAATCGGGCAGAGTTTCGTCTATCCACGAAGGGATATAGAAACAGAACTTCGTCGATCCGCGTGAGATCTAGAAGTTTGAAGCGTATATCTCGGCTAAAGCGAGATACTAGCTCTTCTTAGTGTCACCGCCAAGGAGCAACACTAAGGAAAAGAGAAGGGGGTGAATGAAGGTTGATGAAGAACTCTCACTCCTCGTTCCGGCTGGGCTTCGCCGCTCTCTTTAAAACTCCGACTCCTCGCTCCGGCAGGGCTTCGCCGCTCCTCTCTAAAATTTCAGATCTCAAGGATAAAGCTCAAGATCCAAAATTTTATCTCCAAAAACCAAGGCCCCTTGAATGAGGACCCAAGGGGTCTATTTATAGGCCACCAAGGGGAGGGGGGAAAGAATCACAAGGACACCCCTGGGGTGTCTTGGTTTTGCCAAGACACCCCTCGGGTGTTTCGACCTCGCCGAGACACCCCGGGTGTCTTGGTTCAGCCCGAGACTCTCCGGTGTGTTGGTTCTACTGTTTCCTCCGTGAATTCTTCGCCCGGACTCGGATTTGATTGATCCCGGGTGCGTTGGAAAGCCGGCGAGGAGATCTACAAGATCCGATGATTGGATCATCTGTAGGATGAATGAGTCACGAAAGGCGCTGCTCCTTTTGCAGCGGTCACGGGGTTCCTGGTCAATCGGTATCCCCGTTATTCTGAAGTTCTGTCGGCTCACGTAGCTCGTCGATTCACTTTAGGCGTTCATCGACGTCAATTGAACTCTTGTGAACCGGGTAGTGACATTCATCATCATTTGTTTAACACTGAGCTGTTCGTGGGGACCTATCAGCGATTTTTGATGCCTACAGATACCCCCTCCAAAGTGTTCCGAACTCGTTTCTTCTATAGAAGAGACCGCAATACTTTGGATATGATTGGTCCAGCCTTCGATCGGCATAAGGGACCTGTGGTTAGCTTCAACTCTCGGCTCCTTCGATTTTTGGTTTATCCGATGCTTTGACGAATAACCGAAGTTTTTCCGGCGCTGCGTTTATCGACTGGCCGTCGTTGGAGTTTCGAGTCTACACTGGTGAGTTGAGTTTGGCTCGTGTCATTCAGTTGACTTTTGAACTTACTATCCCTATCACGTCGTGTTGACTTGGGGTTTCGGATCACTGTAGGTTGACTTTTTATCGCAACGCACCGATTGGCGTTGACCTAGGGTTACGCGTTGACCGGCGTCCACCTTAGGGTTTCAAATCCGCATGGGTTGACTTTTGTCGCCACGCGTTGACTTTTGTCGTAACGCGCTGTCCGGCGTTGACCTAAGGTTATGCGTTGACCGGCGTCTACCCTAGGGTTTCAAATCTGCATGGGTTGACTTTTGTCGCCACGCGTTGACTTTTGTCACAACGCGCTGTCCGGCGTTGACCTAGGGTTACACGTTGATCGGCGTCTGCCCCAGGGTTTCGAATCCACATGGGTTGACTTTTGTCGTTACATGTTGACTTTCGTCACCACGTGTTGACTTTTGTCGCAACGCGATGTCCGGCGTTGACCTAGGGTTACGCGTTGACCGGCGTCTGCCCCAGGGTTTCGAATCCGCATAGGTTGACTTTTGTCGTTACGTGTTGACTTTCGTCGCCACGTGTTGACTTTTGTCGCAACGCGCTGATCGGCGTCGACCTAGGGTTACGCGTTGACCGGCGTCTACCTCAGGGTTTCGAATCCGCATGGGTTGACTTTTGTCGTTACGTGTTGACTTTCGTCGCTACGTGTTGACTTTTGTCGCAACGCGCTGACCGGCGTCGACCTAGGGTTACGCGTTGACCGGCGTCTACCCCAGGGTTTCGAATCCGCATGGGTTGACTTTTGTCGTTACGTGTTGACTTTCATTGCCACGTATTGACTTTTGTCGCAACGCGCTGTCCGGCGTTGACCTAGTGTTACGCGCTGACCGGCGTCTACCCTGGGGTTTCGAACCGTCGAAAGTTGACTTGTGGAATTCATCCATATTTTCAACCGTCGGCGAAGAAAATCAATATTCGTGGAAACATCGGGGGTTGGAAAACAATTCGGCGGGTCAAAACATCGTTCGGGGGGTCAAAACCCTGGCGAAACACCCCAGGGTACCTCGGCAAGGCCGAGACACCCTTGGGGTGTCTCGGCATTGCCGAGACACCCATGGGGTGTCTCGGCAAAGCCGAGACACCCTTGGGGTGTCTCGGTTTTGCCGAGACACCCCTAGGGGTGTCTTTGCCTCTTTTGCGGTCCCCCCCTCTTTCATTTGTCTTTTTCTTCTTTTGTCTTGTTTCCTCCACCCTTTAATTCAAATTTCAAAGAGAAAATCTCTTTCTTTTAGGCTCCAAAACCGAACCCCTTCCCCCTCATTTTCGGTTTTGTATGTTCTTCTTCCCCAAGAGCTTTTCTCCATTGAAGAACTCCAAACCTCAAGAAGCTAGGGTTTTGGTGGATACCCATTGGCCGAAAGCTTGCTTTATCCAAATAGGGTTCCCTCCTCCATCTTCAAGTTCAAAGAAAACCCCTTTTAATTTGGTAAGTTCCTCTTCACAATCCTCTTATTTTCTTGTAAAGATTGCATTTTTATGCTTGTAGTGGGCAAGGGGTTGTGTTTGCACTATATTTCGGGGGGTTTTATGCAAAAGAGGCAATGGCCGAAACTTTGGGGGGCTTATTTGCAAAATTCGTAGGGGGCTTATTTGCAAAAAAGTAACTGAAATTTTAGGGCTTTGGATCTATGTCCATTTGATGAAAAGATGTGGGGGGTGCTTTATGCAAGAGGATCAAAGAACTGTTTGAGGGGTTTATTTGTAAAACAGCCCATGAATATTTTGGAGGGGCTTATTTGCAAGAGGGCAGCGAATTTGAGGCTGAAATCCTAGGAGTTTAGACCACAAATCCATGATCAAATTTTTGGTAAAGGCATGCGGAGGCCAAACCGAGAATTTGTGGAGGGGCCTTTGTGCAAAATTGGCTAAATTCGGCAAAAGGGTTGATTTGCAAAATTTAACCAGAATTGTGGGGTATTGGGGTGCTAGATGATCAAATGTGATGATCATGACCCGGATCACGCGT
>BQKN01065092.1:462117-488521 GCA_022839385.1 Asparagus kiusianus
TTAGCTCATTAGTTATATGATCCACTATCTTGTTTAGATCATTTACCCTTGTGTTGTTTATATATCCTTGCATATACTTCTATCATATAGGATATATCTCCTTGTGTATATTCCATATTCTTGCTCTTTATTAGTTGTATATCTATCTTGCAAGAATATATTTGTTAATTAGTTTTAATTGGCATTTAATCGGATTAGATTAGCATAAGACCCTAATCACCCCCCCTCTAGGGTCTAACATAGACTACCCGACAACGCGTGTTAGGCGTTGACTTCATCTCTGTCTTTTCTAAAAGCAAAGACAGGGGAAAAGGTGCTATGATTTTGAATACATAGACTTCGTCTTTCTTACGGGAATAGACTACCCGGCAACGCGTGTTAGGCGTTGACTTCATCTCTGTCTTTTCTAAAAGCAAAGACAGGGGAAAATGGGAGAGGAAGAATTTTATATTCTATCTCCCAGCATTGAAGAGGAAGAATTTTATATTCTATCTTCAATTGGAAAGGAGGCTCAATGGGAGAGGAAGAATTTTATATTCTATCTCCCACTGCTGAAGAGGAAGAATTTTATATTCTATCTTCAGTTGGAAAGGAAACTCGAGGTGGGATCTCCACCCCCAGGATCCGAAAGGGTGAAACTAAGAGTGGGATCTCCACTCCGAGAATCGAAAAGTTCAAACGACCTTAACTTTTATAGTTTTGGTTATTTGAATCTGAAGAGGAAGAATTTTATATTCTATCTTCAGCAGGAAAGGAAACTCGGGGTGGGATCTCCACCCCCAGGATCCGAAGGATGAAACTAGGAGTGGGATCTCCACTCCGAGAATCAAAAAGATTCGGATAACCCTAACTGTCGTAAGGTTTGGTTACTCGATTTGAAAGTGGACCTCTCGTTCATTGAAGGAATCGAGAGGGGATTTTGGTTGTGGCCCTAACTGTAGTAAGGTTTGACCAAATGGGAGATTTGAGACGATCCTAACCGTAGGAAGGTTTGATCGCTTGATTTGAAAGTGGACCTCTCGTTCATTGAAGGAATCGAGAGGGGATTTTGGCTTTGGTCCTAACTGTAGGAAGGTTTGACCAAGTGGGAATTGTGTGGTGGAGACTATGAGTCGTCAAACACCACTGAAAGTTTTGTGAGGAAAGATTAATCCATCGAATGATTAGATCTCATCTCAGCAAAAGAGTGTTTGTGAGAGTTAGAGTCTGACAAACAAGAACGTTCAGGATTCGAACGTGGAGATCTTGTTCATCTTTCTTCCAGCGACCGGGTTATCCCTAAGAATACCCCAATGCGGTATTCTTCCGGGAACTTCCCGGTATATCAAAACTTCCCGAAGATACTAAGGATAGTATCTTTTCAGGAATTTACCATTTATTGGCATCATAAGCCGGTCACCATCTTTGGTGACTAGGCGATATGCACCGTTCGAGTAAACTGTTTCTACTACGAACGGTCCTTCCCATTTGGGTTCAAACTTGCCTTTCTTCTTGGAGTTAAGGATCATAGGACGTCTTTCAGTCAAGACCAAATCCCCTTCCTTAAAACTCCTTTGTCGAACTTTTTTGTCGAAGGCTCGAGAAATTCTGGCTTGATAAAACTCAATATGCTGTTGAGCTTCCAGGCGCTTTTCATCGATCATCTCGAGTTCTTCGAGGCGTTTCTGATGTTGTTCTTCGGTCGTCATCTGGGTTGCAAGAGCGATCCGAAGAGATGGAATTTGGATTTCCAAAGGGAGAACGGCTTCACATCCGTACACCAATGAATACAGGGTCGCGCCGGTCGGTGTACGCACCGTAGTACGATAAGCCCATAGAGCCGCGCCGAGCTTGTCGTCCCAGTCTCTCTTGTTACTCTTCACAAGTTTCGACAAGAGCTTTATGATAGTCTTGTTGAAGGCTTCAGCTAATCCGTTTGCTGTGGGATTATAAGCTGTTGACGAGATGTCCTGAATTTTGAACTTTTCGCAGAACCTTATGAAGGCGTTGCTGATAAATTGAGGACCGTTGTCATGTATGATTCGTCTTGGAACACCATGCCTGTAGATGATATGGTGCTTGATGAATGCAATGACGTTGCTCGTCTTAACTTCTCTGAGTGGAACTGCTTCGGCCCATTTGGAGAAGTAATCGGTAATTGCCAGGATGAACCGATCACCTTTGACTGACGGGGGATTTATAGGACCAACAATGTCCATTCTCCAAGTCTCAAATGGCCACGATGTCATCGAAGGATGTAGATGCTCCGGAGGTTGGTGCATATAATTCGCATGTACTTGACATGCGTGACACTTTCGGGCATACGTGATTGCTTCACTCATCATGTGAGGCCAGAAATATCCCATTCTTCTGATGCGATCATAAAGCTTGGGACCAGGTTGGTGCGCACCGCACTCTCCTTCATGCGCCTCTCTAAGGACTTCTTCGGCTTCTTTGGTTGATAAGCAGCGTGCTAGCAACCCATCGTACCCCCTGCGGTACAGCGTTCGATTCTCCGTATTATAGTAGAATCTTGGCGCTCGTCGTCTGATTGACTCTCTTTCCTTCACGTCTTCTGGCAGGATTCCGTGCAAGACGTAGTCGATGATGGGAAATCGCCAATCTCGGGGTTCGAACTCAGCATGAGTTGTGTGCACTTCTTGAACTTCCTCCTCTTTGTCCTCTTCATCGCAGAGTGGCACTAAGAGTTGGTAAGTTCTTACCGTAACAAATTGCTCTGTTCCGGGAGGCTGTGCCAGAGATACGGCTAAAGCTGCTAACGCATCTGTGTAGGTATTCTGCAACCGCGGAACGTGCTCGATGAAGAATCCTTCAAACGATTCCGCTAGTTCCACCGCCATCTTGTGATATGGGATTATATCCTGACTTCGGACTTCGTACTCCCCTTGGACTTGTTTAACTATCAGTTGAGAATCACCGAAAGCTTCGAGATACTCAACCCCTAGCTCTTTGGCGAAATTGAGCCCTATAACCAATGCGTTATACTCTGCTACATTATTCGAGCATGGCTCGGTCAATGAGTAGGCTCGAGGCATCACATGTTTCCCCGGGGAAACTAAGACAACTCCAACTCTGGAGGAGACCTTAGAACATCCAGGAGTACCTGTAACAAGAGCTGCTCGGGAGGCGCCATCGAAGTACAAACGCCACACTTGTTGGTGTGAAGTTGCATTGACTTCGTGGGTTTCATCAGGTAGGTCGTCATATATCTCGGTGGTATCCGTAGTTGGATTAGCTGCTAGGAGATCACAGATGGCCTGTCCTTTCACTGACTTCTGCTGTTTGAAGTGCAGATCGTATTGGGACAAGAGTAAGGCCCATTTTGCTAACCGCCAATTCATGGAAGCTGGTTGAGTCATGAACACTCGGACTGGGTTAACTTTGGAGATGACATAGATGGTCTGTCCAACCAAGTAATGCCGCATCTTCTGGATGGCGAACACTAGAGCGAGGCACTCTCTCTCAATCATGGGATATCGAGATTCCGCGCCTACCATGGTTCGACTTAAATAATACACCGCCTGCTCGTGACCGTTATCGTCATCTTGTGCAAGCAACGCACTTAATGAGTGGCTCGTCGCCTTGATATAGATCAAGAACGGTTTGCCTGATTTCGGTGCAACGAGTATGGGAGGTTTCGAGAGATATTCTTTAATACTCTCGAACGCCTTTTGACAAGCATCGTCCCATACGAATGACACGCCCTTCTTTGTGAGCCTGGAGAATGGTTGGCATTTTCCCGAAAGGTTCGAGATGAACCGACGGATATAAGCCAATCGCCCTTGTAGTCCTCTGAGCTCTTTGAGGCTTCTCGGCGGTTGTAATTCATTAATCGCTTTCACTTTGTCCGGGTCAATATGAATACCTTTGGTGGTGACGACGAACCCCAGGAATTTACCACTAGACATTCCGAGGAAAGACTTGGTGGGATTCATCTTCAATTGATGGGCCCGCATCAAGTCGAACATGGTCTTCAAGTCTTTAATGTGATCATTCTTATTACGACTTTTCACGACCAGGTCATCTACGTAGCACTCGACAGTCTTTCGGAGATGCTCCTGAAAGATCTTCGACATAGCTCGCTGATATGTAGCACCTGCATTCTTCAAGCCAAAGGGCATGACCGTATAGCAGAAGACGCCGAGAGGCGTTCTAAATACGGTATGCTTTTCATCATCTGGATGCATCTTTATCTGGTTATAACCAGAGAAACCATCCATAAAGGACATCCTCTCGAACCCACACGTGTTGTCGATGATAACATCCGTGATGGGGAGAGGAAAATCATCTTTTGGACAGGCTGCATTGTGATCCCTGAAATCGATGCATATCCTAATCTTCCCGTTCTTTTTAAGGACCGGGACAATATTGGCCAGCCACTCTGGATGTTGCTCTTCTCGGATGAATCCCGAGTCGACAAGCTTTTTAACTTCAGCTTCGATCGCCTCCATCATTTGCGGATGAAACCGTCTTTGTTGTTGTTTGACTGGTTTAACATCCGGCTTAATGTTGAGACGATGCACTGCTACATTTGGGTCGAGACCTGGCATGTCCTCGTAATTCCAGGCGAACACATCGATGTACTCCCGGATAAGAGAGATTAACTCTTCTTTCTCCTTAGGTAGGAGGCTGTCACTAATGAATATCAGTTTTGGATTTTCCTCGCTTCCCATATTCACCTGGACTACTTGGTCTTCGGTAGGAGGTTCTCTCTGCTCGAACCTATCACCGTACTGCATGTTTAAGTGATGAACCCACGGGTCTTCTCATGTCGGCATCTCATCATCTTCTTCTATTGTCGTTGGATCAACCGTAGTTATGTTCGACATTAGCTTCTTAAACATTTCACCAAGACTAGCGTCGGAATCCCAATCCGAGGAGTCGGAAGAATATCCCTTCCTAGTCTTGTTAGCAATTTGGTCGATGATTTGCCAGCCACACTCGTCATCCGATGAGACGTAGCCTAGACCTCTTTTGTGGCGATAATAATCATCGGGTTTCCCCTTTGGTACATAGGCCATCCGAGGTGGAACTCGTGGACCTCGACCAAAGAAAAGACCCTCTCCGAGCTTGAAGTCATACCCATGCTTTTCCATCATATTGCGTGCTTTCGCATCATATCTGAATAGATGAGGGGCAGGTTTATCGTCGTCGTCTTCCTCTTCTATGAAGTGATCGGGTATCGGAGATTTTCTTCCTTTGCCGTAGACGACCTCCTTTCCACCCCCTATCCCTACGGGGATGACAAGCGTCGTTCCGCACGGATCGTGTACCTGCTTTTTTGTCAAGCAAAATGATTAAAGAGGCATATACAAATCAGGGTTAGCATAGAGTTCGTTAGTGACATCATCGAGACCCGTTGAGTACTCTAAATCATCGTTTATTGATAGTTCTTCGGCAAGTTGCCAATTACAACTATCCTCCGATGATTTATCATCGTCAAGATTGATTACAATGGGTACAATGTCGTTAAGTACAAAACCTCCATCATAATCAAACCCAGGTTCGGTATCAGCTTCATCACCGCTGTCCGTCCCTTGGGCCGATGGTTCAGTATCGGATTCAGCACTGTATAAAAGGGAATCGGTGAAATAATTCTCCAATCCCTTAAACGGTTGCTTATCCACGACCACCGTCTTGACTTCATTATTTGTGCTCACATATTTGAGGCATTGATGCAGAGTTGACGGGACTATAAGGTTACTGTGGATCCAAGGTCGACCCAACAGTAAGTTATAGGATGTTTCCGCGTCAATCACATAGCAAGTAACTTCCGACTTCAAATCCCCGATCTGGCATTTGATTCGGATCTTCCCCAGGGGTCTAGACCCGCTGGTGTTGAATCCATAAATCATAGTGCCAGTGGAGGCTAATTTGCTAGTCGGAATTCCGAGATGATGCATCAATCGGAATGGCATAATGCTGACAGCGGAACCCGGATCGACTTGGATCCGGTTGACAACGCTGGAGCCAATGTGACCGGTGAAATACAAGGGCCTATCATGCTTCGAGTTCTTCGTTTGCATGTCTTCTTTGGTGAAAGAGATGCAGGGAAAATGATTCGCCGCAAGATTGCAGTGTTGAACTGAAGACTCCGGCTCTTCAGGAAATGGCTTGATTCGAGTCAAGAAAGCTTCGGAATCACTCAAGGCTTCTTGTAGTGCTTTCCTTGTATCTTTCGAAAGACGTAACAACTCGTAAAGAGTTATCCTAGCCGGGATGTTGGCCAACTGCGCCATGATATCAAAATGGGGAAGAGAGCTCGCATTTCCCGGTTTGTCTCTTCCAATCGGATGATTGAATCGAGACTGCCTCGGGTTTTGAGCTTCTTGACGTAGAGGCTCTTTCCCTTTCTCCTTCTGTGGGACTTTCTCCGCAGCCGCAGGTGTTGGGGGAGTTGCTAAAATTCCCAGTTCTGCTAGTGTCTTGGAAGGAGGGGTTTTGGTGCCCAATTGCTCGGAAGCATCCGGGTATTTATAGTGATACTCATTCCCACTTTGGGTTGCAAAGGCCTCCTGCTCGTCTTCAGAAAGTGGAAAGGCCGGGATTTTGTCGTCCTCTTCTCCTGGAATGGCAGAAGCTCCATAACAAGACTTCCCTTTTCCTTTTGACTTTCTTTTGGATGACGATCCGATCCATTGCTCATCTGTGATCAAGTCCGGATGAACCCACAGAATCTCGCCATTTGGAGCTGTATGTGGTACAAGCCCTTTCCGACGTTGTTGGTGAGGATCATCGTTCACCGTCTTCACCGCCGCATTTCTTACTGGCTCATGTTGAAACCAGCTTGAGGGAACAGACCCAAAGCTAATGGATATTGCATTTGCACCCACCTTCTTCTCCTTGGGCTGCTTTATAGTAATAACCCCTACATCGATTAGGGCCTGAATTTTATCTTTAAGAGCATAGCATACCTTGGTAGGATGGTGCACCGCCCTGTGAAATACGCAGTACTTGGGATCGTTGACTCTCTTGGCATCTTCTTGATCCTGAATCGGAGGCAACTTGATTTTGTTGTTCTCGACTAGGTATTTGAAAATACCGGGGACTTCATCATCCTTGAATGAGTAGACCTTCGGGAACCTCGGCTCCGCGGCCTTTTGCCTCTAGGGCTGTTGTTGCCACCTCGATTGTTGAGGCGCCCTTTGTTGCTGCTGTTGTGGCTGTTGCGGCTGTGCTTGCACCTCAAATACTTGATTCGCGACCACAGCATTTGCATGCGCCTTCCCTTTACCCTTGGGGGTAAAGTTTGGTTGCGGGGCACTATTTGGTATTTGCCCTCTCTCCGCCTTCTTCCTCTTGAGGAATCGCTCGGTTCGTTCTCCCCGCACCTTCAGGTCCTTCCAGGTCTTTGGCGGCGCCATTCCCATGGCTTCAAGGATGTCCAACGTCAGGTTGTTGTGGCAAGTCTCGAGAATAAAATCCTCACTGACTGGATCCCTGCAATTCATAGCTTTGTTACGGAATCTCTTTACATAGTTTTCGACGGTCTCACCGTTCTTCTGCTTTTCGTCGAATAGCATGCCAATCGAAACTTCGGTGTCGTCATCAAAGAAATTTGTTAGGAACATATCCTCCATGTCATCCCAGCTGCTGATGCTCCCGGGTTTGAGTCGGCGATACCAATCGAAGGCAGCTCCACGAAGAGTGCCGACGAATGACCGCACCATCAGAGGCTCATTTCCGGAAATGATTCCTAAATGAGACTTGAAGTATATTAAGTGTTGGGTAGGGGAACCCTTCCCATCAAACGGCGTAAAGTTAATCAGATTAAACTTTGCTGGATACGGGATTGATTCCCACTCCCTTGGGTAGGGACAGGGGATGCCGGATCTCTTGACTTCTTGAGCGTTCATCAATGCATTGATTTTGCTCTCCAAGTCTTTCATCTTCCTGTCTTCACTCGTCTCGGTCTTCGAGTGGCTTCGAGGAGAGGTGACATGGTCCTCTTTCACATTATCTTCCGCGGGACCACCCCCATTATCGGTGGTGACAGGAGGGATATTGACATTATCCGCTTCCCGTTCATTCTCCTCTTGATTCGGAGTATTGCGACGACCGGGCTCTCCTTGGTGGACTGTCAGCGCCGCAATTTGTTGGTCGTGCATCTCCCTCATTCGCTGCATGGCCATTTCCATCTCGAATTTGAAGCTCTCCTTCTGCTTAGCCAGGGCCTCTTCAAGTATTTTAGTTACCCGTCGGCACTGATCATAAGCGATTCATAAGGTTGCCCCGCACTCAAAGCCGTGTCATCAGACGCTATGGCCGAGCAAGAATCTGAATCAGCATCCGACTCCTCTTCTTCTAGAGAAAGTCCCTTTTGTATCCTTCGGTAATTCTTCTGGCCATTGGTTACCTGCCACAACCGCGTCAAGCATCGGGATACTTCGGCAAGCTGCTCCAGGTTGAAATAGCTGGTTGATTTCCCCCTGCCGGCCATGTTAGCCGACACTCTTAGATATTCGTCTTCTTGGCGGACGAACTTCTTCTTGTGGAATCGCCTCGGCTTGGAGATTCTTTCAAACACCGAGATTCTCCTTGGGGTTTGAGCACAGCAGCATTCTGATAGCACCGCCTTGATTATGTTGGCGCACGGGTAGCGAGACTCCATGTCCTGCAAATATCTCTTCCGAGATTCTTCCATACCCCCAGCTCTATAGTACAACTCATCAGTTGGATAACTGGAGCAACCTATAGAGTGTTGGCATGTGTTCCCCGGTATAACACCATCATCATCAGATGAGTGTGTTTCCCTTTGGGGATGCGATGTTTTGTTAGCTTTTTCAAGAGTGGCCCGTTCAAGTTTACGCTTTTGTGAGCGTAAAAACTGAACGGGCTCTTGTGTTTTGACTCGCAACCTAATGCGGTCGGTTATAGGAGCTTTCCCTATATCATCTTTCTTGGGGGGATTGAAACGACCCCCAGTTTGATTCATCATTTGGGGACCTTTCAATGGTCCCAGTCGTTTCTTGATGGGTACTCTACCTCGATTCTCCGGTAAGGGACCGAGGTGACCTTTCAAAGGAACCCTGGGTTTGGAAGGTTCCCCATTCATACCTGGCTCCGTTGAAGGTGCCGGATCTGGTTTTGAAGAAGCTCGGGCAGCAACTCCACCCACTTGTGTTTGAGGCGCTGGTTTTGGCTTTGGCAACCACACCCACTTGCTTGTAGACGGCCTTTTGGCCACCTCTTCTTTCTGCATTCCCTCCGCCTTTTGCAATAGGGCTCGGGCATGTGCAAGCAAGGCGCGGCGCTTCCTGATTCGCTCCTCGAGCGTGGAGCGGTTCCTCTTAACACAAACCCATTCGTTGATTTCTGTTTTGGAGGAGGAGTTAGTTGTTGGCCGTGGTGGTTGCTCTGGACGCTGCCTCGACTTCAAGTCTTCCGCATAGCGCACCCCGTCCTTTGACTCCGCTGCCTTAGCTAGTTGTCGAGCGAGGCGTTGACGACGTCTTTGGAGCGCCCTCTTTGACGGAGCTAGAGTGGTTTTATCAATTGCCTTTGTGGTGGATGGGAGAGCTGGATCTATAGCCTCGACCACACTGAACGACTCGGGGACGTTGTGTGGTGCGAGTGTTGCAGCGGTGGGATCTTGGATTGAGGAGTTGGAGATCCCGCGAGCCCTTTTGGGAGATTGAGTCTTCCCGCGCCTGTTGGGAGAGGCGGATCTGGAGGAGGAGGAGGAGAGGTACTCTTCGAACTTCTGCTGATCGAACTCGTATTCGATCTCTTCATTCACCCGGATCTTGAAGGCCGGTTGAGTCACTCCGATCTCGGCAGCGAGGTCGGCGGCTCCCACTGTGGTCGCCAGCTTGTTTTCGGGAAAAGTTGCTGTTTTCATTGCTTTCGAATCTGTTACAACTTCAAGCGTTACAACAAAAATCGAATGAGATAAAAAAGTCGATCTTTTTATAAGATCTACTTGTGCAACAAAACAAAGATTACAACTTTATTGAAAATAAACACGAGATCCCGTTTTGGTGCGGTCTCGCTTGCGTGGGTCTTTAGCCTGTGACGGGGATGTTGATATCCGTGGACCACCGGTCGATCAGATCCTTTCCGATAAAATCGGGCAGAGTTTCGTCTATCCACGAAGGGATATAGAAACAGAACTTCGTCGATCCGCGTGAGATCTAGAAGTTTGAAGCGTATATCTCGGCTAAAGCGAGATACTAGCTCTTCTTAGTGTCACCGCCAAGGAGCAACACTAAGGAAAAGAGAAGGGGGTGAATGAAGGTTGATGAAGAACTCTCACTCCTTGTTCCGGCAGGGCTTCGCCGCTCTCTTTAAAACTCCGACTCCTCGCTCCGGCAGGGCTTCGCCGCTCCTCTCTAAAATTTCAGATCTCAAGGATAAAGCTCAAGATCCAAAATTTTATCTCCAAAAACCAAGGCCCCTTGAATGAGGACCCAAGGGGTCTATTTATAGGCCACCAAGGGGAGGGGGGAAAGAATCACAAGGACACCCCTGGGGTGTCTTGGTTTTGCCAAGACACCCCTCGGGTGTTTCGACCTCGCCGAGACACCCCGGGTGTCTTGGTTCAGCCCGAGACTCTCCGGTGTGTTGGTTCGACTGTTTCCTCCGTGAATTCTTCGCCCGGACTCGGATTTGATTGATCCCAGGTGCATTGGAAAGCCGGCGAGGAGATCTACAAGATCCGATGATTGGATCATCTATAGGATGAATGAGTCACGAAAGGCGCTGCTCCTTTTACAGCGGTCGCGGGGTTCCCGGTCAATCGGTATCCCCATTATTCCGAAGTTCTGTCGGCTCACGTAGCTCGTCGATTCACTTCAGGCGTTCATCGACGTCAATTGAACTCTTATGATCCGGGTAGTGACGTTCATCATTATTTGTTTAACACTGAGCTGTTCGTGGGGACCTATCGGCGATTTTTGATGCCTACACGGGGGTGGCCGTGTTATTCCTCTCAGAAATCGTCCGAAGCATGATACAGATGAGGACGAAAAGATGAAAGTCCTCGAAAGCAAAATCAACGCTCTGATGTCTGCTCGAGAGGTAAAGAAGACCGGCATTCCCTATCCTTACCCGAGAGAGTGGGAGTCGATCCCGTACCCGGTGAAGTTTAACCTGATCAATTTCACGTCGTTCGACGGGAAGGGCTTGCCCACTCAACACTTGATTTATTTCAAGTCCCACTTGGGAGTAATCTCTGGCAACGAGCCTTTGATGGTCCGATCATTCGTTGGCACCCTTCTCGGGCCTGCCTTCGATTGGTACCGCCGTCTCAAGCTCGGAAGCATCAACAGCTAGGACGATATGGTAAGGGGAGTCGAGATGAACCGACCGACGGCTAACCCTCCGAACTCAAGCTTCGTCTCCTGTGGTAAGGGGAAAGCACCTGTAGCAGTTGCTGATGCTAATCAGACGTCACACCAGCAATCCCGGAGATAGCAAAAGACTTCAGATCCGAAACTCCAAAAAGAGTACTCTTTCAAGGATGAAGACGTTCCAGCCATTTTCAAATCCCTCCTTGAAAACAATAAGATCAAGCTACCACCTATCGCAAATCAGGAGGAAGCTAAAAATACTGCGGATCCGAAGTACTGTGCGTACCACAGGAGGATCCTTCATCCTACCAAGGCTTACTTTGCTCTCAAAAATAGCATCCAAACCTTGGTTGAAGCTGGCGTCATAACGCTAAATTAAGTCGAATGAACACTCCGAAGAGTATACGAGTATAAACTGCTTCTCAAAACTCCAACGGGGCACACGAGTATAAACTGTTTCCCCTAACTCCGGAGAATATACGAGTATAAACTGCTTCTCAATACTCCAATAGGTATTTGAGTCTAAACTGTTTCCTACCTGTGACGGAAAGTTCCTAGAGAGTATTAGACATAATATTCTTAAGGATAACCCGATAATGCAACTGAATACAATAATAAACCCAGTTTCGTAAAGAAAACTGGGGGTGGATGATTCATGTAACGGGAAGTTCCCGGAAGAATGCTGCATGTAATTTTCTTAGGGATAACCCGATCATTATAAACAAAGTGATAAACACTAAACTCCCAATGTGATTTGTACTCTCACTCCCACTTGGTCAAACCTATAAAAGTTAGGGCCAAAGCCAAAATCCCCTCTCAATTCTTTCCATGAACGAGAGGTCCACAAATTGAATGATCAAACCTTTAAACAGTTAGGATCGTCTCAAACCCCCATTCGGTCAAACCTTCCTACAGTTAGGGCCACAATAAAAATCTCTTCTCGATTCCTTCCATGAATGAGAGGTCCACAAATTGAACGATCAAACCTTCCGACAGTTAGGATCGTCTCAAGCCTCTCACCTAGTCAAACCTTCCTACAGTTAGGGCCAAAACTTGAGTTTCCTCTCAATAAACGAGAAGTTCACCTTTAGTTCGATAATCAAACCTTCCGACAGTTAGGATTATTAGAATCTTTTCGATTCTAGGAGTGGAGATCCCACTCTTAGTTTCACCTTCCCGGATTCTTGAAGTTGAAATCCCACTTAAAGTTTCGATTGTGACTGAAGATAGAATATAAAATTCTTCCTCTCCAGCATTGGGTTCGTCTTTGCCCCAAGAGAAGACACTGCTTTTTCAATACCAAAATCCGTGCTTCACACGCGCGGGGAATTTTATCACGAATCCTAAGTAGGGATAAGTCAACGCCTAACAAGCGTTACTGGTTTAGTTTTTCACCGATTAAAAAATACACCAGAATCCAAGTCTGGGGACTTTTATCCCGAAGCCTAAGTAGGGATAAGTCAGCACCTAACACGCGTTGCCGGTTAGTCTTTGACAGTAAAAAGGACAAAAGCTCACATATTCGATAACGCCAAAATCCATGCTTTACACGCGCGGGGAATTTTATCCCGAATCCTAAGTAGGGATAAGTCAACGTCTAACACGCGTTACCGGTTTAGTCTTTTACCGAGTGAAGAAGACACCAGAATCCAAGTCTGGAGAATTTTATCCCGAAGCCTAAGTAGGGATAAGTCAGCGCCTAACACGTGTTGCCGGTTAGTCTTTGACCATAAAAATGACAAAATCCCACATATTCGACATTGTGGAAGGTTGTTATTAATAACACCATAATCCGTTTCTTACACACACGGGGAATTTTATCCCGATTCCTAAGTAGGGATAAATCAACGCCTAACACGCGTTGCCGGTTTAGTCTTTTACCAATTGAAAAAGGTATCAGAATCCAAGTTTGGGGAATTCTATCCCGAAGTCTAAGAAGGGATAGGTCAGCGCCTAACACGCGTTGCTGGTTAGTCTTTGACCGTAAAAAGGACGAAAACCCACATATTCGATATTGTGGCAAGTGGTTATTCATAACGTCAAAATCCGTGCTTCACACGTACGGGGAATTTTATCCCGAATTCTAATTAATGATAAGTCAGCGCTTAACACACGTTACCGATTTAGTCTTTCACCGATTGAAAAAGACACCAGAATACAAGTTTGGGGACTTTTATCCTGAATCTTAAGAAGGGATAAGTCAGCGCCTAACACGGGTTGCCAGGTAGTCTATTTCTATAACAAAGACGAATTCTACGTATTCAATATCGTAGCACTAAAAGGGTTGACTCTTTTAGCACAATGTTACATGCGGAACGGACTTAGACAATTTGCATGCTAGCCCGATTCAAACGGCAGTCGGTAAAGGCTCATCAAACCCGTTGATGGCTGAGGGTTTGCCAAAAATCCTATAAGTGTGAAAGTCATTGACGCACCAGCTCCATTAGTTAGTCTCGTGACTTAAGGATCCTACAACTTCAGGATGAGATCTATACATGCAGAAGAACCAAGCCCTAATAGTTGGTCCTGCAGCCTCGATATTCACGATGGTCAACGCGTAACCCTAAGGTCAACGCCGGTCAACGTGTAGCCCTAGGTCAACGCCAGTCAATGCGTTGCGATGAAAGTCAACACCGATCAACGCGTAACCCTAAGGTCAGCACCGGTCAATGCGTAGCCCTAGGTCAACGGCAGTCAACGCATTACGATGAAAGTCAACGCCGATCGATGCGAAACCCTAAAATCAACACCGGTCAGCGCATAGCCCTAGGTCAACGTCGGTCGACGCATAGCCCTAGGTCAATGCCGATCAACACATTGTGATGGAGATAATCAGTTCAAAGTCAACTCAATGACACGAGCCAAAACCAACTCACCAAGTTTAATTCGAAACTTCGACGACGGCCAGACGATAAACGCAACACTGGAAGAACTTTAACTATTCATCAAAATAGACTGAAAATCAAAGAAGTTAGGAATCAAAGCTGACTACAGGTCCTTTCACGCCGACTGAACGTTGGACCGATCACATCCAAAGCATTTCAGGCCCGTCTATAAAAGAAACAAGACCGAAACACTTTGGAGGGTGTATCTGTAGGCATCAAAAATTGCATATAGGTCCCCGTACGCGGCTCGAAACAGAGAGAAGATGATGAACGTCGCTATCCGAGTCACAAAAGCTCATTTAACGTTGACAGGTGCATGAAGTTAGTCGACGGACCGTATGAAGCAACGAAACTTCAGGATAATGGAAACACGAGCTAATCAGGAGCTCCGCGTCGCTTACGAAAGACGAAGCGCCCCTCATGTCCCGTCTACTCCATATATGATTCAATCATAGGAGATTGTAGATATCCTCATCGGCTTTCCTATACATTTTGAATCGCGTGATTCCGAGTTCGGATGACGAAAATACGATAAAAACGGACAGAATGCACGAAACAGCCAATGCTAAGACACCCTTGGTGTCTCAGCTTGGCCGAGACACCCAAAAGTGTCTCAGCCAAGCCAAGACACCCCATAGTGTCTCAGCCAAGCCAAGACACCCCATGGTGTCTCGGCCAAGTCGAGACACCCGCGAGTGTCTGCAACACCGAAAACCCATTTTTTCTTGTTTTGAGCTATTTTTCAACCGTTAACCACCTGGATTTGTTTCAACTGATAAAATATCATCCAAGAACGTGGTTAAGTGGTTATAACCGAAGATAAGAGTGAATCGGTTGTTCTTATCCGAAAACGAAGGTTCCAAAGCCTATAAATACAGTCCCAGGGCCTTCATTTTTAGAGAGCTGGAATTCTCGAGCGTCGGCGAAGCCCTGCTAAATTGAGGACTGAAGAGCCACGAATTTTAGAGAGGAGAAGGAGATCGGATCGAGTTCTATAGGCATAAAGAAGGAGAGTTCGACAGATCTGCAGCCCGGTTCCTTTCCTTGAGATTGCCCCATTTCGGTGATCTCGAGAAGAGTGGATATCTCGCTGTTACCGATATAATTGCTTCGGTTTCTTGATTCCTTCGCGAATCAACGAAGCTCCGGATCTGATCTGATTGTTTGGTGGTCCACGGATATCAACGTCCGTGTCACAGGCCAAGATCCCACGTAAGCAGAAGATCGATAAACGATCTCTGCGTTTGTTTTGACGAGAATTGTACTTTTTATTTTTATTGTGTAAGTGTCTTATAAAAAGACTATTTTTTGTTTTCATTGTAACAACTGAAGTTGTAATGATTACCTCAATGAAGAAACCAATTTTCGACGGAAACACTAACATCCCTAGAAAAGGGGAGGGATTTACTTGAAGACGAAGAGTACATAAACACTTTTCTCTCATTATCACCTCACATAAGTAATCACTTCGGGGTTCTTGTAAATCCTCAAAAGAATAATAACATTTCTCTTATAAATCCTCACAGGAGTAATCTCCATTTCTTCGTCTTTTCCCTCATCTTCTTGACCCTTTTTCCTCCTATTACAATGAACCTCTCAAGGGGTTGTGGGGTCAAAATTGTCTACCTAAATTAGTTGCGTATAAGTGCATCAATTAAGATAGATAACTTTATCTTGTATATCAATCCCGTCAAATTCACCCTACAGGAGAGAGTTTTATTTTTACGTCAGGTGGTGGTTTCCAATGGACTCAAGACTCTATTGTTAATTACCACTACTAATAAAAGGAACCTTCGATTAAGAGTCAATAAAAGTCATCAAAAACAAGAGAAAACTTGCAATGCAAAAAATACCATAACTTATTATTATTTCTTTAAATGATCATATACATGGCTTAACCAGGGGCATACCCCTAGTGTATAGATTTTTTCATGTAAAATCCTAGACTAGAGATGTGGCTATTGAAATTTGGTTTTGGGTTTGACTTGGAGGCCTGAAATGGGACTTTGGATTTTTAAACCTAGTTTAGCGACGTGGAGGTTAAATTTAGAATTCGTCCTAGTTTAATGACGTAGATGTCGAATTTCGAATGTGCTCTAGTTTAACAATGTAGTGCTTGAATTTGGAATTGCTCTAGATTAATGACGTAGTGGTCAGATCTAAAATTTGGTCTGGATTGCGTACTAACTTAACGACTTAGAGGTCTGATTTAGAATTTTCTCTAGTTTAAAGATGTAGGGGTCAAGCTTGGTATTTGCTAGTTTAATGACTTAAGAGTTAATTTTGGTATTTCTGTTCAGTTTAACAATGTAGAGGTCTAGTTTGATATTTTCCTGTTTATGTGGCGTAGAGGTCAAATTTATAATTTATTCCAATTTAATGACGTAAAAGTCAAATTTGATATATTGCTCTAGTTTAACGACATAGTGGATGGATTTGGAAATTCCTCCAGTTTAACAATGTAGAGGTCTAATTTAGCATTTTGACCAGTTTACCGATGTAGAGGCAAATTTAGAATTTTGTTTAGTTTATCGACATGGAGGTCAAATTTAAAATGTTGTCCAGTTTAATGACGTAGAGGTTAATCTTGGAATCTTAGGATTCTAGTTTAGCAATGTAGAGATCGATTTCAATTTTGTCCAGTTTAGTGACGTGGAGATCGAGTTTGATATTTGGCCTAGTTTAACAACGTAGAGGTCAAATTTGATATGTGCTCTAGTTTAACAATGTAGAGGACGAATTTGGAATTTGGCCCAGTTTTAATGACGTGAATGTCAAATTTGATTTGGCCATGTTTAATGGCGTGGAGGTCGAATTTGGAATTCGGCCCAGTTTAATGATGTAGAAGTCAAATTTTTTAAAATTTACCCAGTTTAAACGACATAGAGGTTGATCTGGAATTTTAAATTCTAGTTTATAGACATAGAGAAAGTTAATACTGTTGTGCGTAGCGGACGAATCACAAACCAACGAACAAGAAGAAAGTAATCAAAATAACCAAAACTCAAGTACCAAATAGCAAGACATCGAATTTACGTGGTTCAGCAATGTGCCTACGTCCACGGGTCAAAGAGGGGTGAGATTTTACTAATAGAGAGAAAGAGAATACAAATAGGGTTTACAATCTCATAAAATCTCACAAATAAAACCCTCAAATAAAGCTCTCAACTCTCTCGCTAATTCTCCCTCAAAAGTGCTCAAAAACTCTCTCAATGTCTGCTTAAATTCACCCCTTAAAACCCTAAGAAAACGTGTTCCTATTTATATCAAAACAAAACAAAAACCCAAACCAATCAGGATACTGAAACAGGGCCCAAATCCGCGATTCGGTCGACCGGCCAGAAGGTCAAAATTTAAACTTGTAAAACAAACAGGGTTCGGTCGACTGGGCTTCTCCTCGCGTTCGACTGGCCAGAGGGGCTGATTTATCAGCCTGTAGTGTGCACGTTTCCGGTCGACCGGCCTAAGCCCGTGGTCGACCGGCCTAAGTCCGTGGTCGACCGGCCTGCACCAAAAATTGTCCCTGCTTCATTTTTCCTGTTCGCTTTCGCTGTTTTCGCCGTTCCTACAAATCTCCACATCGGTGAAGTTTTTCCAAAATTAAGCCGACCCTGATACCAATCATCCCACTCGTTGTGTCCAGTACAAAGTGGAGTCAATCCACAACAAGTATGAAACCCATTTGAGAATGCAAATAATCTCCACCATGTCGGTATCAACTTAACAAACTGGCTGCATCAAACTGACTGCCTACGTATCCTCTTGCCTAAGGAATCAAGCCTCATGTAGTTCACCCAAATGGCTGTGAACGACCTTAATCAACTTGAAGGATTCTTAATCCTTCACCAACTTCACGACCATCACCAAGTGTCTTCTTCCAAGACCAGCCCAAGTGCTCATAAAGTGAACGATCCGTGACAAATCTTGGCCTTGTATACACCCTTGCACCAATCAAGCTACCTAATAGCTTACAACACACAAACGGGTCAATCAAGTAACTGGTGTAAACTCCGCCAATACTAACAAATCTACAACTGATAGCACCCCTGATGGTCTCAAAATGAAAAGACAAACTCTCTTTCAAACTTGCATCTCTCCACACCAACTTTGTCTTGGAGCTTAACCCCTCAACCCTATATGTAGAAGAAACACTATTACCAAACACTTCTACCTAAGGTGAGATAACGACCATAGCCAAATCTAAACTGTGTCCACCTCCTGCACTCGAATCCTGATCCTGAACCTGACCCTCCAGTTCCTGATCCTCAAACTCGTCATCTGTATCAACATTAACTATATGATCCTCAATCTGTGTCACATCAGATGGAATCCCAAACGATACAGAATGATCTGGGAAACGGGGAGTATTCTCCACCCAGCGTGAAGTAGCATCACTCTCCACCCGCTGCGATACATCTATGATCTGTCCAACACTCTCCACCTTCTGAGAGTCAATAGGCTCCATCATCGAAGCCTCATCAAAAGTGACATTACTGCTCAGAACTATAAACTTCATTGTACTCGGATCAATTTTTACATCCTTGATGTGATAATAGGTTGGGCATCCAAATATCCGAAGCAACCCATAATCTGAAGCAGCTCTATCAGACCAAACTTCCAATGGAGTTTTATCTACAATTGCAGCAGACAACAACCTATTAATAAGATTGCACGAATATGACAAAGCCTCAGCTCAAAAACTCTTATGCAAACCACTGCTTGACAACAAACATTGAACCTTCTCCAGCAAGGCACAGTTCATCAACTTTGCCACATCATCTAGTTGCCCCAATGTTCCCTTTCCATCGAAGTGTCTCAAAATGCCTTGAGCTCGGCGCAAACGCAGAAACGGATCCCTCTTGTACTTCCCACCAAAATCAGAACAGAGTACTTTGACCTTTCTGTCTATCTTAGTCTCTATACACCTCTTCCACCTGTTAAAGACTACTAGAACTTCACTCAAACGGGACTTGGTTGCAATCCATACATGCCTAGAACAGTCATCAACAAAGGAAACTAAATATTTATTACCTCCCAATGATGCGTCCTTGGAAGACCCCTAAACGTCCATGTGAATCACATCTAGAAGGCCCTTAGCTCGGTGAATAAAGGTGTCAAACTTCACATTGGTCTTCTTGCTCACATCCCAATGTTCACAAGACTTCAAATTACAGGTCGATGCACCTTTCACCAATCCTTACATTGCCAAAGCTTGCAAGGAATCAATACTGGAATGTCCCAGCCTCAAATGTCATAGTCTAGTCAAATCGATAGAAGTCGTCAGCACTCCACCTGTCACTGTACTTCCAGTCAAGTAGTACAATTTATTCTTCCTGACGCCCTTCATCACAATCAAAGAGCCTTTCACTATCTTGAGACCCATGTCCTCAATACGAACTTTCAAACCTTCTGCAACTAAAACTCCAATTGAGATCAGATTCTTTCTCAAAGAAGGAACATATCTCACACCATGCATCTCTCTAACCATCCATTATACATCTTGATGCAAACTTTACCTATCCCAAGGATTTGACATGCACGGTTATCACCCATGTTGATTAACATATTTTATTGCATTTTACACCCTCATTATCTAAATATTTTAAGAAATAAATATGGTAATATCGGCATTTTAGCTTAGTTTACCCATAAATGAATAAAAATATAAATAAATATTATTAAATGTAAAAACCCTCAAATTCTCTCTTCTCTATTTTATCTCAGAATTGTAGAAGTCCATACAGCCCAAGTGCTGCTGCTGGTTTTTGATTGTTTTCATGTTAAAATGAGAATTTAAAGAAGCCCATAACCCAAAACGCCAAGGGTTTGAATGACTACAAGATGGCAGCTCGTTCTTATTCGTTCCATTCCTACATGAATTGTGAAAAGAAATGAAGCAAGGCCCATGAAGCAAAGCCCAAAGATAAAAAGAAAACCAGAAAAAATGAAAAGCCCAAATCAAAAGAGACGCCTGCACTCTTTGCGCAGATAGAAACATGTGTTTTTTATGTTAAAAATGAGGTATGGGTTTTGGATGTTTTGTATTTTAGTGTGGTATGGGTTGAAGTTTGGGTGTAGTATGAGTTTTTATTGTATTTTAATTGTTAGGGTTGAGGGATTTTTGTGTATAAATAGAGGAGAGTATGAGAGTTTGATGGTGAGGAAAATTTTGTAGAGGAGTTAATCTTGATTGAGAAAACCCTAAACTTGTAAATTGTAAATTGTAATTCTTTTTACATATAATACAATCTTTTCTCACCCTTCACAAATATTTTTCTCTTTGTTAATGGAAATAATTGTGGAGATTTTATTTTCTTTATTTTTCACTTTCTTTTGCATTTCCTTTCGTAGATTAAATTTACTTTCTTACATTTAATTCTTGTCTTTAATTCTTGTCTTGCAATTTCATTCATAGATTTGATTTATTTTCTTGTAATATATTTTTCTTTTCTTTATTTTTCCTTTCTTAAAAAAGTACAGATGTCTCCTTTTTATTTATAAATTTAAGCTTCCAGATAAAAAAATTACACATGTGATGATGACAAGCAGACAACAAGCTGCGCTGCTAATCCTTTCTGAATTGCAAAACCCAACCTACGAAACACATACTCAGCCGACCTTGCTGTCGCCACATTCTTATTCATGAATTTCTATACCCTCCTGAGGAACTCCACCGCATCAGCTGCAAGGAAACCAAACGTATCAAAAGCGAACGGGATGAAGCTGTGGTGGTTGTCCTTGCAAGTTTGATCATGTTTGCCCACCTTTGCCTCTGCCGCTCTAGCCGCTGCATGCCCAACCTTGAACTTTCCATTACCAAACCCCACCTTTGCCTCTGCCGCTCTATCCTTTCTTTATTTTTCTTTTTTCTTTGTTAGTGTAGATTTTTCCTTTCTTGTAATTAATTCTTACTTTTTATTTTCGTACTATAGATTTTTCTTCTATTTGTTCTTCTTTTATTTTCTTTAATTAATTTGTTTATATTTTTATTTTTAATGTGGAACTAAAACATTGTAGGAATCCTAGAATTGTATAAAACTAAGTTAGATTTCTTTCTAATTTATGGAATATTCTCTTGAGCAAAATAATGATCGTGTTAGGATAATTAATTAGAGATCTAGGAGAAGAATTTGACAACCTACCATTTCCTTAAATGGTTTGATGGGTTATACTTATGAATTCTAGGTTAAGTCTCAAATTGATTTTCTTGCACGAATGAATTCAACTTGAGTGATAATTTGATAGGGTACCCTTTCATTAAATTGTTCGATGCCCTATACTTAGTAAATCTAAAGGAGAATTCTAATAAAGATATAAAAGAGAATAGTTCATAATTACTAAGAGAAATAATTTAGTGGATTCAATTTTAGACTCCTATCTTTAAATTGATATCCTCATTTGTTTTTACTTTCTTGGTTTTATTTTTTTATTTTATTCTCTTGTTTTCATTTTCTTTTTATTTTCCTTCTTTCTTGTATTTCTTGTTTTACCATTGTAATTTTATTTATTTATTCTTCTTCCCTCTTAATCAAAGTTTTTTTTTGCACATAACACACTCAAAAATCAACCCTCCAAACAAACAAACGCTTCCTTTTTATTTATTTGTTTCTAACCTCTCTTAATTGTCGCACACAACATAAGAACCGAATCTAATTATTTCTTGCAAACACCTTCCTCGTGGGATCGATAACTTTTTATACTATAACTTGATTGGTTGTGCACTTGCAACCTTTGGTGCAACTTTTATTCTTCATCACATGTACACCACACCACTATCCAGCTTCTCAAAACTAGAAAACCATTCTCTTTTAGGACACATATGATAGGTTGCACCACTATCCAACATCCACTCAGATACTTCCAAATAGTAACCTGTAGGACTGATAGAAAGCGAAAAAACTAATGAGTCAGAACTATTACCATCCGATTTGACGATGTTTGCTTCTGGTAGTTTTTCTTTTCCCTTCTGCTTGTTCTTATTCTTTATCCATTCGCTGAGCTTTAGATAATTTTTCTTCTAATGACCAGTCTATTTACACCAAGCGCACTGATCTTTACCAACTGTAGGATGCCCTACTCTAGACCGCGACTTCCCATTATTTTTACTCTTTCGGTTTGGATTTTTCCCTCTTGCAGTCAATGCCTCTGCTATTGTGTCATTTGAACTCATTGTCTTTCTTCCTTAGCTGATAGTTCACAAGAGCAGTGGTAATCTCACTATATGAAAGGGATGCCTTCCCATTAATTAGGGTAAGAACGAAGGTCTCATATTCCTCATCAGGCAAGGAACTCAACAACAACAATGCATTGTCCTCATCCTTGATCATGACATCCACATTCGCCAAATCTGCAAGAAGCTTTGTGTAGTTATTCATGTGATCACCAATTGAGATTCCCTTCTTTAACTGGAAATGGTAAAGTCTCCTCTTCAAATGTAAGTGATTCTCAAGACTCTTCGTCAAATACTTACCTTAGAGAATCTCCCAAATCTTCTTTGTAAAAGTCTCATTGATCACATCGTATTTTAGATCCTGCGTTAAACAAGACCTATTGACGCCACACGCCGTCCGATTCATTTTCTTCCAAACCTTATCTTCAATATCATCCGGCTTGCCATCCAACTCTAAAGTATCCTTCAAATTCTGCACGTTCAGCGCATCCAAAACCTCACATCTTCACAAACTAAAGTTGTTCGTGCCATTAAATTTCTCTACATCTATCTTCGTAGAGTGGATATTCAAACTTTGAATGGTCTTCACGCCGGAAGTACCACTCTCAACACCCGATGCACCTTCTTTCTCAGTGATCTTCCTCAAAACACCAACAAACCAATAAGGAACAAACTAAGGAAAATAGATCCAAACTGAGAAAAGGTAGATTTTTACCTCCAACTGAAACCCTAACAAGAATCACCAAATGATCTCACCACCACACGATGGAAGACAAGATCCACAATGATAAAAATCCCATATTTGTCTCCAACTGAAATCCTAGAAGAGCTTCCAAAGCGATCTACCCCTCCACCTAACCCCAAGCGTAATCTGGAGCTCTGATACCACTTGTTGTGCGCAGCGGACGAATCACAAACCAACAAACAAGAAGAAAGTAATCAAAATAACCAAAACTCAAGTACCAAACATCAAGGCAGCGAATTTACGTGGTTCGGCAATGTGCCCACGTCCACGGGGCAAGGATAGGGGAGATTTTACTAATAGAGAGAAAAAGAATACAAATAGGGTTTACAATTTCACAAAATCTCACAAATAAAACCCTCAAACAAAGCTCTCAAATCTCTCACTAATTCTCCCTCAAAAGTGCTCAAAAACCCTCTCAATGTCTGCTCAAATTCGCCCCTTAAAACCCTAAGAAAACGTGTTCCTATTTATATCAAAACAGAAATCCAAACCAATCAGGAAACTGAAACAGGGCCTAAATCCGCGATCCGGTCGACCGGGCATGAGCAACCGGTCGACCGGCTAGAAGGTCAAAATTTAACCCTATAAAACAAACAGGGTTCGGTCGACCGGGCTTCTCCTCGCGGTCGACTGGCCAGAGAGGCTGATTTTTCAGCCTGTAGTGTGCACGTTTCCGGTCGACCGGCCTAAGCCCGTGATCGACCGGCCTGCACCAAAAATTATCCCTGGTTCGTTTTTCCTGTTTTCTTTCGCCGTTTTCGCTGTTTCTACAAATACATTAGCTAAGGGGGCTAATGTATTGAAATTCTTTTTTTAGAAGGTTTCACACGTCTCTCTCTTCTTTTTTTCCTATATAACTTTTCCCTTTTTGGCTGATGACTTTGTGAAGTTTATATAGGCTATGAGATGTAGGGAAAAGTAAATGGGTTCTCTTGATAAGAATTAGTTTGATAGAGAGAGATTAATGTGTATCCTTGTCATAGGAGGGGATTTCCTCCTTGACGCCTATGTGGCACAATCTCCACCATCCTCATAAAGTAGGAGAGAGTGTGTGAGTTGGTGGGGATTTGTGCCTATTTTATGAGGATGGTGGGGATTGTGCCACATAGGCGACAATGAGGGAAATCACACTACCACATATATGCTCTAACGCAACGGTTCAAAACCGTTGCGTTAGCCATGGAACCGTCGCCCTTGAGCAAGCACGACGGTTCTCAAACCGCCTCATATACTGCCGTTGCCCTACCTCTACCGTAACGGTTTTGAACTCTACTGCGACGGTTTTTTGAACCGTTGCCCCTGCATCTAACGCAACAGTTTTAATTTAATAGGTTATAGCTATGGTTCTCATAGAGCTACGGCGACAGTTGGAGCTATTGCAACAGTTTTAAAAGACCTAACGCAACGGTTTTAGTAGGCTATAAGTATGGTTTTGATAGAGCTATGGCAACAGTTTTAAAAGACCTAACACAACAGTTTGGATCAAGCTATCGCAGCGGTTTGGATCGAGCTATCGCAACGATTTTAATCGAGCTATTGCAACTGCTCAATCAAAGCTGTTCTTGGTTTCCTACGTCAAAATAATTATAGTATTCAATTACCTGAACAATCTTTTTAAGAACATGGCCAAGTCAAATTTTAATACACAATATAAAAGTGATTATGTTGAGCATAATCAACCATAATGATAAGTGCCAACATACATCAGTATAGTATAAAAACTACAAAGTATTAAATCCACACTACCAACATTTCAACTCAGAAAATATCGTACCGAACTAACATTCAAACAATGTACATCAACATTTGATTACAAAACATGAAACTTCTGAAATTGGAAGGTGATATATTGGCCTGCCAGATGATTAAAAGTCTCCCTCCTGACATTGGACACAAAAGTAAGTATAAATAAGTACTATAGAGAAGAGGAAGTGCACGACATGGGAACATTTCTGAAAAATAAATACCTGGTGATATCATAGACTAATAGTGCGCCTACAGCTCCTCTGTAGTAGGATCTTGTAATGGATCTGAAGGATTCTTGGCCTGCCTATAATGATAGAAACTTCAAGTCAGATGCATATAATAGTTACGAACATATAATAGCTAGAGATAAACCAATGATAGAAGCAAAGAAACATTTACATGTATATACCGAATCACAGGGTCTCCTGGGAATCAGTGGAATATTCTACAACTTCCATACTCTATTTTTATATGGGAAACATGCTCAATTTCTGTGACTGCTCCCGTCCCATTTTCAAACAAGAAGTTACACGTAATATTCACAACAGAACAACACAAAAATATAGAAAAGGAAAATGAGCTAAAACTAAAAACCCATTTGAAAATACGGTAATTAATTAGCACGTACGTACGTACGTAGCAACTAATTAACGTGGCCGGTCACATGTCTTCTTACCAATCAAAGTAAACCAACCCATATCAACTTCCAAAGCTCACTATATAATCTCTCTCCTCACTGCTTTTGTTCTTTTAAAAACATTTGATTTGATCCGAAACTGAGAGATCAAGCTTGTGATTGATTTATATATTAGAAGTGCAATTAATGGCGCTGAAGGCTAGTGCGAGTTTTGTTCCTGGATTAACCAAAGCAAGTGTTGGGAGTGAAGGCAGCGGGGTTTGGGGAAATGGGTTGAGTTTGGAAATATTTGGTGAGATCAGTTGGAGAAGTAGGAGGAAGGTTGAGAGAGCGAAGCCAGGGCTCGCATTATCTGTTCTCACTTCATCTGGCGTCGACAGTGAAACCCTGGTGAATTAATTAATTAAACTATCTCTCTCTCTTTTTTTAAACTGTGATTTGAAAATTTTATTTGTTGATTTGCTCTGATATTAAGTTTATAGGTAGATGGTGATTTCCTGGTGTATTCCCTGATCCTCAAGTTTCAGCTTTTTTTTGTGGCATATATCTGCTTTTTACTTTGTAGTTTTAAGTAGGGGGTAACTGCGTTATTCAAAAAATTACCATGATACACAATGTAGATTAGAGCTGTTTATGCTTTTTTTTTAATGTTCAGCAGCACAAATATGCCGTTTTTAATACTTTTGATCGTTTCATGGCTTGAAGAGCTCTTTTAAGTTTGACCCAGGCTTAATTAGGTTGGTCTTTTTAATTTCAAAGTTCTAGCCGAATCAATTTGTGATAGCTAGTGAACTGGTTTCAAAATATTTACAGCACCTTCTGTTGCCATGTGTGATGTTAACTAATTGTGTATTTCCCCCTTTCTGTTAGCTACTTATTTTCTGTTTTGGGTTTGCTTCGATTAGGTGTTATTACAAGCAGATTGCTCTA
>BQKN01065092.1:492203-508985 GCA_022839385.1 Asparagus kiusianus
TATATATAAAATCCACGGTCTCTGTTAACAAAGAGAGGACAAGATTTGTACATTTCAGCCGTGACATCTTTTGGGTATAAAAAAAGGATTGGTTGATAAAAAGAGATCAATTATTTAAAACCTTTATTTCAATCTAAAACTCAACCAACTACCTCCTCTTTTTTTTTTATAACCAAAGTCGTCTAAATCTATTTGCAATCTTACCCGAGTTCATTTTTCCAAGAAAAATCTCCACCAGGAAGTAACCTATCCTCTTCAGAAAATTTACCGAAACTTACTATCATCTTATTCCATTGTTTAGTTGATGTTCATAACCATTTAATGATGGTTGGTCTATAATAAAAAGGATAATTAAGTCCGAATCCAACTCTTCATGAAAATTCTCAAGGACTATAGGCTCAACAACAGCCATGTCAAAGAAGTGAATTTAAGTTAATTCACATGTATAACTCCTAAAAAGTTAATCATTTGTTTCCTATTTGGACCTGATCTGACATGGATGGCTCTGTGTTTACTGATGCTCTAAAGAAAAAATTAGATTCAATAGGGGTATTAATAGATTTCTTTCCTCCTATTTTGAGTTTATTAGTATTCTTTCCTTTGACCAATTCTCATTCTTACGAGATTCCTTTCTCATGATACTTTCTATAATATATTAGTCAAATGCTAGTTCTATTCTAATTAGAATTCAATTCTAATTGTGATTTTCCTTTCCGGTCAAAGTCAAATTTCCAACCCTAATCACATTAAGATTACTTCAATGCAAGCTATATTTAACAATCTCCACTTGATTAATTTGTATTGAACCACTCGCTCCACCTTCATAGCCACCACCTTATGCTGCGTAATGTCCTCACAACCTTGAGTGTCTAAATACCTTCACAACTCCACCTGATGTGATGTACCTTCCTCAAAATCATAAGTATCAAATATCCATCATGACCTCAACCTGAAGTCGAGTGCCTTCCTCAAATTCTTGAGTTTCTGAATATCTATCCCGATCTCTAGTTGAAGCCGAGTGCCTTCCTCAAGTCCATGAGTACCTTCATAATCTCTACCTAAGGCTGCGTACTGTCATGATCTCCACTTGATACCGTTTGCCTTTCTTAACTGAATGAGTACTTGCAGGCCTTTCACAACTTTTGCCTAATGTCTTGTATTGTCCCAATTTACACTGTGTTCTACTCTCATGAATGAGAACCTAAATGATCACTTCACGACCTCCACACAAAGTCGAGTACCAACAACAATCATGAGAATCTACTCTTATAATGATTGTAAACCGCCTATTTGCGATCAGACCAATCATCACCTTCTGAGCACCTAAATAAATCTGAGAATCAACTCCACTATAGAAGTCCAATTTTAATTTCTTGATTTGCTAACAACCAATTTAGACTATCCGAGTTGAGATCTAAGAGATCAATAAATCTCAGATGACCTTCTATATGAAGTCAAGTGTCATGAACCTCATGTGTCCTATGTAAACCTCTCACATGATTTCCTTCAGCATTTCCCCACACCATATGCTGCCAATTCAATGCCTTGACCGCGCCGTCGTTCTATTCGACCTCCATTTTCCGGATTACTTCTTCTAGCATTTGTCACGCCTGTGCGTGTCCAGATCATTGCTAACTACAACCCGCTAAACGCCATCTTCTTTGTCTCCAGTTATACTTCTCCGTTGCCGAATAAACCTTGCATGTCTCCCATATGATGTTCAAAATTTTCGCCTGCAACCTCCATCAACCCCTTGCTAATAGCTTGCAATAGACATTGCATCAAATCTATCTCTACTGACTGTCTATGCGGATCATGTGCACCTCTGCCTCTACTCACCAACCGGTCCTCCGTCGCTGCTCGCCAACCGGTCCTCCGCCGAATCCGTCGTTCTACCCAGAACACTTTGACACTTTTTCTTGCAAGCCCCTTTTGAAGATCTCCACTGCACTATTCACAATAATTTCGCTAGCATTGTGCGCTTCTTCTGCCAGGTCTTCTATATGATCACCTATGCAATACTAAGAACCTTAGAGCCTTGAACCTTATTGTTGTCGTTTCCTTCGTCATTGCTTAAAACCCTAATTTTCCCTTTCTCTCGAGCAAACTTGGCCATGATTTTCCTAAGAGAATCTCGGATCTGAATAGTCATCAGCTCTGATAGCATTTGTTGAGAATCTAGTAGACTTTAGATTCTGAACAAAGACTTTAACTTTTAGGTTTCATTGAAAGCCTTAACTTTATGGTGAAATAATAAAAACAAACAAATAGCACACTAATAAAGAATATTTTATGTGGTTCAGCAATGTGCTTACATCTATGAGAGAAAGGGAAGATTTCTTTATTACTTAAAGAAGAATATCTAAACACTTTCCTCTCATTATCACCTCACAAGATTTAATTGATCACTATATTTTATTGAACTTTTATACCCCTATTATTTTTTTATTGAATAAATATACTTGCTAATATCGGGTTTTTTGTAAATTTATAGGAAATAAATAAATTATCAAATAAGAGCTCAAATAAGCCCAATATACCTCTATTTGAAACCTTCTATAAGTCTATAGGAAGTCCACAAAGCCCAAAAAGCTCAAGTAAAAGTTAGTCAACAAGTCAACGCAAGGAAAAAATTCTATTACACACTAATCGATGGGGGTAATCGATTAGATAAGAGTGTAACAGATTCTAATCCATGGCTGATTTTAATTTCTTGGAGCTCAAAACTAATCCAAGAACTAATATTGATTGCTGTAGGTTATAAATAGGAGTAGAGAGTAAGGGTGAGGGATATGGAAATTTTTATAAAACTCCATTTTAGAGAGGAGGACTACTCTTTTAGATAAGACCTTCCAAAATTGTAAATCTTATTTTGCAATAAATAAAAAAAATTCTATTTTTAAAAATTTCTTATTCTTCTCTTTTGATGATGAAAATTTGCTTCATAAGGGGAGAACCCTTACAATGTAAGTTTTCCTCTTCCTCCTTTTATTTTTTTGTTTAGAATTGCACGATTTAGGATTTTATTTCTCATTTTTATTTTATGCTTTGTATTGTAGATTTTTGTTTCTTGCTTTTTAGTCATGCTTTATAGTTTGTATTTTAATGTTTTGATCTTTATTCTTGCTTTATAGTTTAAATTCTTATTTCTTGATTTTTGTTTATGCTTTGTAGTTTAGATTTTAATTTCCTGCTCATTATTCTTGCTTTGTAGTTTAGAATTTTATTTCCTTCCCTTTTATTCATGATTTATAATTTAGGATTTATTTACTTTTATAATATAAGTAGCTAATTTCTTTATGATTTTCAAGATTAGATGAAACTAATTTAATTTAATTTTTTTATTTTTGAATTGCTCTCTTTTTGTGCTTAAATGATCATGCTTAGGATAGCCAACTAGAATAATAATTGGTAGAAAAAGAATTTGGTAGGTTATACTTATCTCAAAGAGCTTGATAGTTTATGCTTTTTTAATTCTAGAATTACTATCTAGTTATTTATTATTATTCATGTATGGTAATATTGCTTGAACATGATTTTAATAGGTTTTACTTGTTTGAATACTTGATAATATATGCTTAAGAAATTTAGGTAATATGAGAATTAAAAGCGAGTAGTGTTAGCCCTTATGTTTTGATGATGATTTACAACCACCATTATCGGTACTAATTGCTTATTGAGTGATATTGTAGATAATATAAATATCAAGCTAGTTAGTACCATTAATGGAGGATTGGATGGAATATGAGCTACAACGACGATATCTAAAGGAGGTGGAGACAAAGTGATTAAGCAATGTTTATCAAGAACACTAAACGCAATGAGAAGCTTCATCAACTCTAAACCAATATCAAGACTCAAGAAATGTATTTCTATGTGAGAGATATTTACTATTTTATTTTCTCTCTAGTACTTAAATGTAGGTAAGTAGTTGTAGATTTTATTTGAAGCTATTTGGGATATCACACACACTTGCACACTTTCAAAACTCGTATTTTGGTACTTTTGTTAAAATGATGATTTTCTCAAATACGAGGACTTTTTTGAAAAATTCCTTTTCAAACAGGTTTGTCAAAATGCTTATAAACTATTCCCAAAGTTTTACATTTTTTTAGAATTTATTTGATATTTTTTAACAAGGTTCAAAGTTAAAATTTTCTGTGTACATGCTTATGAGTCGACTCATGACTAGTGTTGAGTCGACTCGCAAACTGCTGCGTAGTTTTCAAATTGTTTCTGATGAGTCGACTCACAACATCACGAGTCGACCTATCAGGTTGAGTCGACTCATGCCTGTCATAAGTCGACTCACAAACTGTGCTGGAAAATGAGTTTTCTTTCTGCTGAGTCGACTCATGATCTTATGAGTCGACCCATGTATTATGATCAGTCGACTCATGAACATTGTAATGGCTATCTTTGTACAGTTTCAGAAATCCGATTTTTAGGGGATTTTGCCTGATTCTTTAGGGTTTTGACTGCTGTTTTATTTCCCTATAAATACCTAACACCCCAACTACTTCAAATCTAAGCTTTAATTGCAAATCTCTTGAGTTTGTGGTTGTGTTTTTCAAAAGAGCTTCAACTTTCATCTTGTTGTTCACTGTTTTGTTTTTCACATCCCAAGCTTCAAGTGCTATCTCTCTTCTTGCTATAGGGCTGCTGTAAAGAGAGAATTTTCTTGTGATTACTACTGGTGTGAGCGTGATCTCATGAAGGTCAATTGTGTGATTGTGAGATCTCGTGGAGATCGTTGTGTAGAAGAAGTTATGGCTTCCAATCCGGGTTGTGTAGTGGGTTCTCCTCGAGAGTGGGGAGCGGGGACGTAGGTCAGCGGACCGAACCTCGTCAACACAACGCGCGTCATTTGGATAACGATCTCTAACATCTCTCTTACTTTAGCTTTTCATTTTGTGGTGTATTGCTTGTCATATTTTTTATTGCACTATTATTTCCTCAAGACCCTAATCACCCCCCCCCCCCTCTAGGGTTCAACAATTGGTATCAGAGCGTGGTCTCTATATTTGTTTTTGGTCTAAACCACCTTAGAGGAAAGATCCAATGGAGGCTTCATTGAATGTGCACAATGATTTAGGGACAATCCACCACTAGACCCCCGCTTTTCACCGGTAGCAATTTTGCCTACTGGAAAGCTAGAATGAGGATTTACCTTCGTTGCATTGATCTTGACATCTTAGATATCATAGAGAAGAAATATGTAGAAAAGTCCAAGATTAGTACCATGACCGATGGAGAAAGACTCCATACCAATCTCAATGCAAAGGTCATGAATGCCTTAATTTGCGGTCTTTCCCCCCAATGAGTACAATAGGGTCTCCACGTGTGCAACCGCACACGAAATTTGGGTGAAATTATGTATTACACATGAAGGAACCCCCAAGTTAAGGAATCCAAAATTAGTGGGCTTATGCATGATTATGAGTTATTCAAAATGCTTCCTAATGAATTCATTGATAATATATTTTCTCGCTTTACTAATATCATCAATGAATTGCATGGTCTTGACAAACAATTGACTATCCAAGAGATGAACTACAAGATCCTTCGCTCATTGACTCCGGCATGGGAGCCCAAAGCTACGGCCATAGAGGAAGCTCACGATCTTACTACTCTAGCTCTCGATGGCCTCATCGGCAAGCTTAAGGTTCATGAGAAGAAGCTTAAAGGGAAGAAGAAAGAGGAAGTGCCCTCACGGGAAATTGAGGAGCCATCCCCAAAAATGAAGACCATTGCTCTCAAAGGAGCAAGTGATAACTCCTCATCTTCGGATAGTGAAGTCGACTTTTTCAGAGAAGTGGCTCACCTCTCTAGAAGAATATCAAGACTAATAAAAATGAATAAGAAGTTTAATCACCGATCTAATAATAAATTTTCTTCGCTTGTAGGAAAATGTTTTGAATGCAACGAACCGGGTCATCTCGCCAAAGATTGCCCTAAGCTCAAGGAGAAATATTTAAAATACAAGAAGAAGAAAGCCATGTATGCCGGATGGGAGGAATCTGAACCAAGCGATTCGGATAGCAATGAAGAAGGAGCAAAGATTGCTCTTCATGATCCTAACATTTTCTGTATGGCTCATGAAAAGGAGGTAATATCTGATACCGAAAGTGAATCTTTTTATATGCAATGTGATCTAGCAACCGCATTAGAAGAGTTAAACATTGAGTTTAAAAGAATGACAAAAGAATACTCTTCCTTTAAAAAATTGCATACTTCTTGTGATTCCAAACTTGAGCAACTACAATCCTCACTTACTCTAAAAGATGAATTGTTAGAGGATCTCGATTTTGAAAACAAACAATTGAGATCTAAAATTGAAAGGCTTGAAATTAAAAGTGGTAGAATTAAACATACTCATGCATATTCTAGTCATCATCGCTTTGAAAGAAATAGGTTTCATAGATCTTATGCTTCTACACACAAGAATAATTTTGTGTGCACATATTGCATGAAACATGGTCATATCTCCACTCATTGTAGGATTAAAAATAACAATGATTATTATAAAATGATATAGGTAGCCAAAGGTACCAAGAATACTAACACCCAAGGACCCAAGATTTGGGTACCTAAAGTTTCAACGTCTTCATCTTATGTAGGGAACATCACAAACACGACGTAGAGAGATATGATACCTTGATAGCGGTTGCTCACATCATATGACGGGCAACAAAGAGCTATTTGCAACCCTAACAAGGATTGAAGGAGGTAACATCTCCTTCGGTGGCGGTGAGAAAGGTAAAATAATAGGTATTGGATACATTGGTAAGATACCTTCTCCCGTAATAGAGGATGTTTATTTGGTTAGAGGCTTAAATCATAACCTTCTTAGTATTAGCCAATTAAGTGATAAAGAATTTGATATTTTTTTTAAACTGGATAAGTGCATTGTTAGCTTAAATGAAAAAATTATTTTTGTTGCTAATAGAAGATCTAATGTATATATTTTTGAGATGTATGAGCTACTAAATCAAGATGTTAAATGTCTTGCGGCGATTGATGAGAATCCTTGGATTTGGCAAAAGAGGCTTGGTCACGCCAACATGGAGTTGATATCCAAGTTATCCAAAAAGAATCTTGTAAAAGGATTACCAAACTTACATTTCATCAAAGATACCATTTGTGAAGATTGTGCCAAAGGTAAACAAACCAAATCTATCTTCAAATCCATTAATGAGGTATCAACTTCTAAACCCTTGTAATTAGTACATATTGATCTCTTTGATCCTATGCGTGTTACCTCTCTAGGAGATAAACACTATGTTTTTGTTATCATTGATGATTTCTCTCGTTTTACATAGACAATCTTTCTTGGTAGTAAAGACGAATGTTTTGAAGATTTTTCATATTTTGTCAAAAGAATTGAAAATAAAAAAGAGTTAAAAGTTGTTAAAATTAGAAGTGATCATGGTGGTGAATTTCAAAATAAAATTTTCAATGATTTTTATGCACATCGTGGTATAAATCATGTATTTTCCGCTCCAAGAACACCACAACACAATGGTGTTGTTGAACGAAAAAATCGCACCATACAAGAGATGGCATGAACAATGATAAATACCTTTGATTTACCAAAATATTTCTGGGCGGAAGCCGTCAATATGGTTTGCCATGTTTTGAATTGTGTTTTGATTAGACCAAAGATTAATAAAACTCCTTATGAACTATTTTATGGTAAAACCCCTTTTATTGGATACTTTCGTATTTTTTGTTGTAAATGTTTTATCTTGAACACCAAAGATCACCATGATAAATTTGATTCAAAAATTGATGTTGGTATTTTCTTAGGATATGCACCTAGAAGTAAAGCTTATAGGGTCTTCAACAAAAGAACTCTTATGGTTGAAGAATCTATAAACGTTATATTTGATGAGACTAATATTGGCTTACAAGTTGATTTACCTAGGAAAGATGATGATGATATTGAGGAAGGATTGGAACTTTTGTAACTAAATAAAACACCCTCAATAGATGCACAAAAGAATGGGGAAAGTAACAACATTCAAGAGCAAGAAGAACTCTCCAAAGCATGGAAATTCGCACCAAATCATCCAATGGAGCAAATTATAGGGAATCCTTCACAAGGGATTCTAACTCGCTCAAAGGCTTTGAGTGAGTGTGGTAATGTTACCTTCCTATCTCAAATAGAACCAAAAAGAATAAATGATGCTTTAAAAGATGAGTTTTGGGTTCTAGCAATGCATGATGAACTAAATAATTTTTAAAGAAATAATGTTTGAAAATTAGTCCATAGACCTAAAAACGTACATGTTATTAGAACTAAATGGGTTTATAGAAACAAACTTGATGAACATGGCATAGTCACGAGAAACAAAGCTCGTTTAGTTGCCCAAGGATACAATCAAGAGGATGGTATAGACTATGATGAAACCTTTGCACCAGTTGCAAGGTTGGAATCCATTAGAGTGTTCTTAGTCTTTGCAAGTTTTAAAAAATTTTAATTATTTCAAATGGATGTGAAAAGTACCTTTCTAAATGGTTGTATAGATGAGGAAGTATATGTTGAGCAACCCCCCGGTTTTATGGATCATTCTTTTTCTAATCACGTTTACCGGGTTCAAAAAGCTTTATATGGGTTAAAACAAGCTCATAGAGCTTGGTATGCTCGCCTCTCTAGTTTTCTTCTTGAAAATGGTTTTTCTAAAGGGAAAATTGATAATACACTTTTTGTGAGAAAAAGGAAAAATAATTTTATTTTAGTTCAAATATATGTTGATGATATTATTTTTGATGCTACTAATGAAACTTTATGCAATGAATTTTCTAAAGTTATGCAAGATCACTTTGAGATGAGCATGATGGGAGAGCTCACTTTCTTTCTCGGGCTCCAAGTCAAGCAAACTAAGGATGAGATATTCGTTTCTCAAAGCAAGTATGCTAGAGAATTGGTGAAGAAATTCGGATTGGAGAATTCTAAGCATGCACCAACTCCCATGAGTACAAGTATCAATCTTGATGCGGATGATAGTGGTGAGGATGTAGAACAAAAACTATACCAAGGTATGATAGGTAGTCTTCTTTATCTTATAGCTAGTAGACCCGATATCATGTTTAGTGTGTGTGCTTGTGCACGTTTTCAAGCTTCTCCAAAAACGTCCCATTTGATTTCGGTTAAAAGAATTTTTAAATATGTCAATGGTTCCATTGATCTTGGTTTATTTTATCCAAAAAAGCACATCTTTTGATCTTTATGGTTTTTGTGATGCCGACTTTGCCGGATGTAAGGTAGATAGCAAGAGTACGAGTGGTAAATATCAATTTTTGGGTAACTCTCTGTTGGCCTTCTTGTTTTGATGATGTTTAGTAAACAATTTACATCTAATATTATTTGTCTAATGTTTATATTTTCACATTTATTCTAAGCAAACAACGAGTTGGAGGATGGATGGATTGCGCCATAACGATCATATCAAATGGAGGTTGGAGGAATAGTGATTGAAGCCTTGCAATTCATGTTCAAGATCCAAGTTCAAGCTTCATCCCCGAGTTTTCCAAGTCAAGCTATATTGAAGATCAAGATTGCTTGGGTAAATAGTTTAGGTTTTATATGCATGTGTGTTAAGTACTTTAAGCTCAATCATACATACACACACGTATTTGGTTTTTATATATATAGTTATATATATATATATATACAAGTTTTGGTTTTCATACATATACATATATGTTTCTATGTATATATATAGTTATATATATATACATACATAGTTTTGAGTTTTCATGTTTATAAATATGAGATTACATATTTCATATTTTGTTTAACTATATAGATATGAAACAAATATACACTAATATTTGTTCGTGCATGTTTTTCGTAAAATGATGAGTTTTCATTTTTGGGAAGTTAAAATTGAAAAATTCTTCTTGTAACATGTTCATTTACATGTTTATAAAGTTTTACCAAAGTTTCATGATTTTTGGAGTTGATTTACTATGATAAATTGAGTTTACAAAATCGTTGTCTCAGCAGTTTTTAGAATCTGGAATATCTATGTTCAAACATTTATTTCTAATAACTGGGAAGAGATATTTCCTAAATTCTTTCTCTAAAATGTTTATATACATGTCTAGAATGTTACCTCAAAATTTCATATTTTTTGGAGTTGATTTACTTTTTTTAATTGATTTTACAAAGTCAGCTACGCAAAATTTCAGACTCTGCCAAAAACCTGTATTGTCTGTTAAGTCGACTTAAAGTTGACTTATAGGCTGAAAATTTGGCTGTAACGGCTAGTTATAAGTCGACTTATCACTGTAGCAAGTCGACTTATAACTACATAACGGCTAGTTTTCCAGACTCCTTGTTTTTCGGGTTTTTTGTCCTTTTGCTGGGTTTTTCTTATGTTTTTGGGTCTCCTATATATACCCCCTTATACCCAGCTCTATAATTATCTAAGAAGAGTTTTAAAGAGAGTTTTAAACAAGTTTTAAAAGAGATTAAAAGTTTGTTTAGCTTGGGGTTTGTGTTTACAAAGGAGGAAGCTCACGTTGTTAATTGAGGGATTCATCCTCAATCTTCTTCATTCTCTCTTTGTGTTTATAGAGAAGTTTTCCTAACTCTATTCTCTAGCAATTCATTTTTATTTTCATATTATTATTTATTGCTAGTTTGTTAATTGAGTTAGATTTTATTTATACTTATTTTATCACACACACCCTATTTGAGCTTGTAGCATTTCATACATCATATATTGGGTTGTGGGATTGTGATTTGTGAGATTGAGCTTACATTGTGTTCTCACCTATTATAGAGAACAATTTATTTGTATTGTGCTCATTGTGAGATCACATTGTAAAACACTTGTACACTGAGAGGAGTGTGTGGTGAGGACGGAGTCGATACCGAGAGGAGTGGCATCGGTGGCCTAGTGAGAGGTGATAATTCCGAGCACTTGAGGGAGTCGATACGTGAGGACCAACACTTGAGATTGTTGCTTGTGTATGTACATTGTGAGGATTTGTGAGAGTTGTCGGTTGACTTGATAACCGAGTGTGTAGAGTTTTCGGTTAGCTAGAAAACCGAGTGTGTAGAGAAGTTCCGGCTTCCATACCGGGTTGTGTAGTGGATTCTCCTCGGGAGTGGGGAGCGGAGACATAGGACGGAAGGTCCGAACTCCGTGATCATTTCCTTGTGTTTAAGTTTGGCATTGGCGCATTTATTCTTGCACATTGTTATATCGCCGTTGTTACATGTTAATTTTGTTTACCCTTGTTTATATTATATATCCTTGTACATATCTTGTAGCATATCATACTTGCTAGGATATATTTGTTAGTAAGTTTTAATTGGCATTTAAATCGAATTAGATTAGCATAAATCCTATTCACCCCCCTCTAGGGTCTAACAATTAGTATCAGAGCTTGGTGCTCTTTGATTTAAGGTCTAATCTCCTTGAGTTAAAGATCCAAGTCATCTTTGTGCTAATCTTATTGTGATTTTATTTGTTGTTTTGCTTGCATATACATATATATATCATGAATATGAATGATGCATCTTGTTTAGGCTATGATCCTAGTGTTTCTCCAAAATTCAATGCTTTCCCCTATGCTCAATGGTGTTTTAGATTTAAGCTATTTGTTAGATCTAAAAATATTGATTTGTGGGAAGTTATTAATAGTGGTTATATTGTGCTCACTTTGGAAAAATCCAAGTGGAGTAAAAATGATAAGAAGATGTTTACTATGAACAAGCTTGTGTTAGAATTTTTATTAAATGCGTTTGATTCATCTATGTCTAACAAGCTTGATTCTTTTGATAGTGCTTACAAATTATGAAAACTCTTAGAAGCACATCAAGAAGACTTGGAGGCGATCCGACAAGCTTTGGAGGATCCCGCTTCAAGTTCAAAAGGAGCATCATTGTGCACACGGGCACTAGGCGATAGCCCTAGTAAGGTTTGCGAGTCCGAACCCGATAGTGAATCATCTATTGTTAATCTCGCATGTGCATATGAGAAATTAATGAAAGCCTATAATAAATTGCATCATAATTATGTAAATTTGAAAAGCAAGCATGTCATTTTGAAATCCGATCATGAGAAGCTAGCTTCCAAATTTGATATCATTGTTAAAGAAAATAAAAATCTTAAAGAAAACAATGATACGTTAAATTTGGAAAATAAAAAATTGATCTCATCCATTTCTAGCTTAACTCATGCTAAAAATGATGCCATGTTAGAAGTAGAATGCATTAGAAATGAATTTGATTCTTTTAAGAATAACCATACATGTTCTACTTCTATTATCAATGATGTTGTGCGTAATGATGAGTTGAATCATGTTAAGAACCGCATATCTTGTTTAGATTCAACCTTAAAAACATGCATTGATAATAATAAGAAACTTATGGATATGTGTGCTAAGTCTTATGCTACTACATCTAGACATCCCATACACCATGCACACATATATAGCAAAGTTTACAAGTGTTCAATTTGCGGCCAAAAATGTCATATTGCTAAATTTTGCTATGATGCACACAAACACAAAAATTCTAATGCTCATTGTGCATCTCATCAAGTTTCTCCATCACATGTACACACACATGCACCCATTGCTCATCATAAGCATGTTCATGTGTATAGATGTGATCATTATGGTAGATTTGGTCGTTTGGCCAAATTTTGTTTTGATTTAAAAAGAGTTTCACATTTGCAAAATAATTTTAAAAGACCATCCATGTTTGTAAATGTTTCAAATGTTTCCCGTGCACGAGTTAATGGTCCACAAAAACAAATGGATCTCTTTCATTGCATATATTGCAATCGGAAGGGTCATTTGCAAGATTATTGTTATGACAGTATTAGTGTACTAAATGCGCCCAAATGGGTTCATAACCATAGGGCTTTGAGCTTTATTAATAGGGGTAATTTCCCTAAACAAACCAGCACCAAGAATACTTGGGTGCCAAAATAATTTTTGAGCCAAGAATTTTAGTATTTTTCTTTTTCTTTTTCTTGGTTTCAAAAAATATATTTTTAAATTTTTTTATGAAAACAATTCCTTTTATTGGTCAAATTCTTTTGTTTTCATGATTATTGGTTTTGTTTTGATGAGAGGTTTGTGTTTATATAACCCTCGGATTTATTGGGTGTTTATTCCCAAATTTTGTTTACCGGGTGCAAAAATGTTTATATGGGTTGAAACAAGCTCAAGAGCTTGATTATTAGTTGCCTCTCTTGCATTTTTGTCAAAAATTGTGTTTTGATTTGTTGCTTTGAATTCATTATATTTCACTTATATGATGATATTTATAAGTTTGTGCTCATGGATCATCTATTCGTGCCTTATAATGTATTCTATGAGTGGTTTGATCAAGTTTTACAAAGAAAATTTTTCTTTATTGATCAAACATTGTTTTTGGACTCAAATCTTGATTTATGATTTTATTTGAGTGATTTGTTTTCATTTGAAAACTTTTTTCATGGTTCTCATGTTTTCCTCATTCCTTTGTTTTCATAAATTTATTCATACATGGTTTGTATGTTTGAGTAATGAGACATTATTTCATAATGACATATCAATATGTGTTCTCATTGTCTTGTTTGTATGTGAGTTATGTTTAGCATATCTTTCATTTATACTTACTCACATGTTTTTGCCTTAGCATTTATTTCATATATCCATTAAGACATTTTGATAGGGGGAGAAATTCCTATATATATATATATTTTATACTCACTCATGCATATTGATAGGGGGAGCTTTCGCTCTCTCCATTCTTTTGTTTTCCCCTTTTTGATGTTGTCAAAGGGGAAAAAATATTTTGAGTATACATTTCCTTGGTTATATGCATGTGAATTATAATTTATATATTCATTTCCTTTCATGCATATATCATTTTTGTAAATTGTTTGTCATCATTAAAAAGGGGGAGATTATTGGCCTTCTTGTTTTGATGATGTTTAGCAAACAATTTACATCTAATGTTTTTTGTCTAGTGTTTATGTTTTCGTATTTATTCTAGACAAACAACGAGTTGGAGGATGGATGGATTGCGCCATAACGATCATATCAAATGGAGGTTGGCGGAATAGTGGTTGAAGCCTTGCAATTCATGTTCAAGATCCAAGTTCAAGCTTCATCCGCGAGTTTTCCAAGTCAAGCTATATTGAAGATCAAGATTGCTTGGGTAAATAGTTTAGGTTTTATAAGCATGTGTGTTAAGTACTTTAAGCTCAATCATACATACACACACGTATTTGGTTTTTATATATATAGTTATATATATATACACAAGTTTTGGTTTTCATACATATACATATATGTTTCTATGTATATATAGTTATATATATATACATACATAGTTTTGAGTTTTCATGTTTATAAATATGAGATTACATATTTCATATTTTGTTTAACTATATAGATATGAAACAAATATACACTAATATTTGTTTGTGCATGTTTTTTGTAAAATGATGAGTTTTTATTTTTGGGAAGTGAAAATTGAAAAATTCTTTTTTTAACATGTTCATTTACATGTTTATAAAGTTTTCCCAAAGTTTCATGATTTTTGGAGTTGATTTACTATGATAAATTGAGTTTACAAAATCGAGTGTCTCAGCAGTTTTCAGAATCTGGAATATCTGTGTTCAAACATTTATTTCTAATAACTGGGAAGAGATATTTCATAAATTCTTTCTCTAATATGTTTATCTACATGTCTAGAATGTTACCTCAAAATTTCATATTTTGTGGAGTTGATTTACTATTTTTAATTGATTTTGCAAAGTCAGCTACGCAAAATTTCAGACTCTGCCAAAAACCTGTATTGTCTGTTAAGTCGACTTAAAGTCGACTTATAGGCTGAAAATTTGGCTGTAACGGCTAGTTATAAGTCGACTTATCACTGTAGCAAGTCGACTTATAACTGCATAACGGCTAGTTTTCCAGACTCCTTTTTTTTCGGGTTTTTTGTCCTTTTGCTGGGTTTTTCTTATGTTTTGGGGTCTCCTATATATACCCCCTTATACCCAGCTCTATAATAATCTAAGAAGAGTTTTAAAGAGTGGTTTAAACAAGTTTTAAAGGAGATTAAAAGTTTGTTTAGTTTGGGGTTTGTGTTTACAAAGGAGGAAGCTCACGTTGTTAATTGAGGGATTCATCCTCAATCTTCTTCATCCTCTCTTTGTGTTTATAGAAAAGTTTTCCTAACTCTATTCTCTAGCAATTCATTTTTATTTTTATATTATCATTTATTGCTAGTTTGTTAATTGAGTTAGATTTTATTTATACTAATTTTATCACACACACACACCATATTTGAGCTTGTTGCATTTCATACATCATATATTGGGTTGTGGGATTGTGATTTGTGAGATTGAGCTTACATTGTGTTCTCACCTATTATAGAGAACAATTTTTTTGTATTGTGCTCATTGTGAGATCACATTATAATACACTTGTACACCGAGAGGAGTGTGAGGTGAGGACGGAGTCGATACCGAGAGGAGTGGCGTCGGTGGCCTAGTGAAAGGTGATAATTCCGAGCACTTGAGGGAGTCGATACGTGAGGACCAACACTTGAGGTTGTTGCTTGTGTATGTACATTGTGAGGATTTATGAGAGTTGTCGGTTGACTTGATAACCGAGTGTGTAGAGTTTTCGGTTAGCTATAAAACCGAGTGTGTAGAGAAGTTCCGGCTTCCAAACCGGGTTGTGCAGTGGATTCTCCTCGGGAGTGGGGAGCGAAGACGTAGGACGGAAGGTCCGAACTTCATGATTATTTTCTTGTGTTTGAGTTTGGCATTGGCGCATTTATTCTTGCACTTTGTTATATCGCCATTGTTACATGTTAATTTTGTTTACCCTTGTTTATATTATATATCCTTGCACATATCTTGTAGCATATCATACTTGCTATGATATATTTGTTAGTAAGTTTTAATTGGCATTTAAATCGAATTAGATTAGAATAAACCCTATTCACCCCCCCTCTAGGGTCTAACACTCTCTTGTCTCTTGGGCTTCCAATAAACAAAATTGTGTTGCCTTGTCCACTACGGAAGCGGAATACATTGTCGCCGGCTTATGTTGTGCCTAACTTTTATGGATGAAACAAAGTTTAGTTGACTATGACTTGTATTTTCAAAATACAAAATTTTTTTGTGATAACACTAGTGCTATAAACATTTCAAAAAATTCAGTTTTGTACTCTCGAACCAAGCATATTGATGTGTGCCATCATTTCTTACGCGATCATGTAGAGAGGCAAGATGTATCCCTTGTTTATATTGACACTAAATCTCAATTAGCGGACATCTTTACCAAGCCTCTTAGTGAAGAAGATTTTTGTCGCATAAGAAATGGTCTGGGGTTATGCATTATGTAAAATGTTTTGCTTGTTTGCTTAGTTGGTTGCACTTCATATGTATTTTTGCATAACCCATTTTTGATGGTGACAAAGGGGGAGAGAAATCTCCTCATTTGTGCACATCGTGAGGGGGAGCTCATAGATAGGGGAGCTACTATCTATAAGCTATATTTATTTTGCTTCAAAATAATGGTTGGTTGTCATCATCAAAAAGGGGGAGATTGTTAGCCCTTATATTTTGATGATGATTTACAACCACCATTATCGGTACTAATTGCTTATTAAGTGATATTGTAGATAATATAAATATCAAGCTAGTTAGTACCATTAATGGAGGATTGGATGGAATATGAGCTACAACAACGATATCTAAAGGAGGTGGAGGCAAAGTGATTAAGCAATGTTTATCAAGAACACTAAACGCA
>BQKN01065092.1:508995-522466 GCA_022839385.1 Asparagus kiusianus
ACCACTGTACTTCACGGGTTATGTCGGATCGGCGAGAGTGGATCGGATCCAAGTCGACCCGGGCTCCGCACTAAGCATCGTGCCTCTGAAATTGATCAAGCATCTGGGGATACCGCCGAAGCGTTTGTCCTCAACCACCACAACCATCTTTGGCTTTAACGCCACAGGGACGCGGCCGCTAGGCAAAATTCGCCTGAAATGCCGCATAGGCGACATGAAGACAGAGGTGACCTGTTATGTCATCGATGCCGAGCCTTCCTACAACATGCTCCTAGGACGCCCGTGGATCCATGGCAATCGAATAGTCCCATCCACTCTGCACCAATGTTTGAAGTACGTGGACGACTACGAGCGCGTGAAGACGGTGGTGGCCGACAGACAACCCTTCAAAGGCGTCGAAAACTACTTCACCGACTCTCTGCTGTATCAGGACCCTGTCGAACCGCCGATTGAGGAGCCGGAAAGCGGCAACGAAGCGGACAGTGAGCCTGAGTATGGCGACAATCTGATCTTAAACGATTTCGAGTCAATTGTAATTGGTTACGAGAGTCATCATGTAACCAACGCTGTTCAAGCGGGAAAGATTGTCGTCAATGAAAAACCCAACTTTGCTTATGTGTCGTCTTGTTCTACGTCTGAGGACGATGAACCCAACGGCCTATGGTCGGAACTCTACCGAGATCCTTCCCTGCACATGCCGGTCCGCTCGTCGTACACCACGAGGGGATCGCTGGTTGATTCGTCGCAAGCCGTATTTGTTGTACCAGCCCGAAATAAATATCGAAAGGACATTATTTTCGGCCGGATCGATCAGCCCTCGCGCACGCTCTGGGACGAGTCCGAAGACGAAGACCCAGCACCCCAGTTTTCGCAATACAGTCGAATTGCGAGACGCATGATGAGCAACATGGGGTACGACCTCACTCGTCTAGAAGGCCTCAATTACGGCCGAGGACGCAAGACGGTCATCCGACCTGCTTACGTACCTAAGGGGAAACCCTCGAATTATTTCAACCGGACTAGGAGAGGCTTAGGCTACTCCTCCTCCTCGTCCGACTTATGCTTCCACATCGGCGAAGATTCCGACTATGCATGTTCAGGAGATCAGTCGTCAGAAACCTCGGCGTGGGACTCAGATGTCAGCGTGAGGGACCTATTCGATGGCCTCACGATCAACATGGCTACAATGGACCCTGCCGAGATGGCGACAGATGAACAGCTCCCGCTCTATGACGAGACATGGGATCGCCATGTTAACGCCCAGTGGAGTAGTCGCTTCGAGCAGCGAGAACCGCCCACTGAGGACGAAATCCTTCAAATGAACATGGGCACTGACGAAAGTCCCAAGCCCATATTCATCAGTGGTAGCCTGCCTCCTCAAGAGAAGGAGGATCTCATCGCCCTCATACGGGAATACATCGACGTCTTCGCGTGGAATTACGAGGACATGCCTGGTTTGGATCCGCGGATCGCCACACATCGCCTCAACATCAGCCCAGACGCCAAGCCAGTCAAGCAGCAGCAAAGGCGGTTTCGCCCTCAGATCATGGAGGCGATCAAGGCTGAAGTAAAGAAGCTCATCGAGTCCGGCTTCATCAGAGAGGAACAACACCCCGACTGGGTGGCTAACATTGTTCCAGTGCTAAAGAAAAACGATAAGATCCGCATCTGCATCGATTTCAGAGACCTCAACTCTACGTGCCCAAAGGACGAATTTCCCCTCCCCATCACGGATGTCATCATTGACAACACGTGCGGATTCGAGAGGATGTCCTTCATGGACGGTTTCTCGGGGTACAATCAAATCAAAATGCACCCCGAGGACGAAAAACACACCTCATTCAGAACTCCCATGGGGGTGTACTGCTACACGGTCATGCCCTTTGGACTCAAGAATGCCGGCGCAACCTATCAACGTGCCATGAGCACGATCTTTCGACAGCACCTGCGAAAGACGGTGGAATGTTATGTGGACGATCTCGTCGTAAAAAGTCGCCACCACGGCGACCACCTTCAAGATTTGAGGACAATGTTCGAACTCATGAGGGCTCACCAGCTCAAGATGAACCCCACGAAATCATTCTTAGGGATGACTAGTGGTAAGTTCCTCGGTTTCGTCGTCACGACGAAAGGGATCCAAATTGATCCAGACAAGGTGCGAGCCATCCAAGAGCTTCAACCACCCCGGAACCTCAAAGAATTGAGAGGCCTCCAGGGACGATTGGCCTATATCCGAAGATTCATCTCGAATCTTTCAGGCAAGTGTCAGCCGTTCTCCAAGCTTATGAAGAAAGGCACCTCCTTCGTGTGGGACGAGCTTTGCCAGCAGGCCTTTGAGGACATCAAGGCTTACCTTTCAAATCCGCCGGTCCTCGCTGCACCGATTTCAGGGAAACCGTTTCTCATCTATATTCGCGCCATGGAGCACTCTCTGGGTGCTCTCTTGGCACAAAACGATGATGCCGGCCACGAGCAAGGCATCTACTACCTCAGTAGGACCCTGCAAGGCGCCGAGCAACGGTACCCGATGGTTGAGAAAGAATGTTTGGCCTTGGTGTTCGCCATCCAAAAGATGCGACACTACCTGGTTGGCCAGACAATCCACGTCATCTCACGAATGAATCCCATTCGAGTCTTTATGACGCAACCTGCGGCATTAAATTGGCGTTTAGCTAGGTGGGCACTTCTGCTCTCCCAGTACGGCATTCACTTCATGCCCCAGAAGTCGGTCAAGGGGCAGGCCATATGCGATCTCATGGCCAGTCACCCGCTGGGAACAAAAACCGACTTATTTGAAGACTTGCCGGACGAACCACTTGAAGTCAACGTAACCTCGTTACCGGATGTGTGGCAGATGTTCTTCGACGGCGCGTCTCGCGCAGCCCCGGATGGCTCTATTGTCGCGGGAGTGGGGGTGGTCCTCACTTCCCCGCACAACCACGTGCTACCACGAGCTTTCTCTTTGACAGAGCCATGTACCAACAATGTGGCCGAGTACAACGCATTACTCTTCGGACTCGAGTTGGCTAAAGAGCTAGGAATAAAGCACCTCCAAGCTTACGGCGATTCCCAGCTCATCGTCAAACAGATGACCGGCGAATACGAGGTTAGAAACGAAGACCTGATCCCACTCCACAGGGCGGCCGCCCGGCTAGTGGAATCGTTTGAGAATTTCCACATTGAGCATGTGCTACGTTCCAAGAACACACATGCGGACGCCTTGGCTTCTTTGGCGGCCAACTTGGCTCAACCATTCGGAACAATCCAATCGGTCACAGTGGCGAGCAGGAAGCCCTTTCGGCTGAAAGACGCTCCAGAAGTAAACGCCACACATCAAGTCTCAGATCAGCCCAGTGCTGAAGACTGGCGTCTCCCGATCATCGATTACGTCCTTTACGGCGTATTACCCGAGGATGCGAAGGAGCGAGAGTCAGTCCGGAGACGTGCTACGAGATTCTACTACGACTCGACCACCAAGACGTTGTATCGAAGGTCATACGACGGTTTGTTGCTTCGATGTCTCTCGAAAGCAGAAGCACAGGATGCTCTACGCGAGGCCCACGACGGCATCGGCGGAGCTCACCAACCCGGACCCAAACTTTGGGATCGCCTACGAAGGACAGGCTACTTCTGGCCTGGGATGGTTCAAGACGCCGTCGCCTACGCAAAGCGCTGCCACGAGTGCCAGATTCACGCCAACTACATGCATCAACCACCTGAAGACCTGCACCCAACAAAGGCTTCGTGGCCCTTCGAGGCGTGGGGGATGGACATAGTCGGACCAATATCCCCACCATCGGCGAAAGGTCATCGCTTCATTCTCGCGATCACCGACTACTTCTCTAAATGGGCCGAAGCGGTCCCCTTGAGAGAAGTCAAGACCAACGACGTAATTAAGTTCATCAAACACCACGTCATTTACCGGTATGGCGTGCCACGACGTATCATTCATGACAATGGTACCCAGTTTGTCAGTCATGCATTCACCAGATTCTGCGACAAGTTCCGAATGCAGAACCTCTCCTCCACGGCCTACAACCCATCAGCAAATGGCTTGGTCGAGGCCTTCAACAAAACAATCATCAAGATTTTAACCAAGTTGACCTCGACCAGCAAACGTGACTAGAACGAGAAACTTGGCGAAAGCTTGTGGGCGTATCGCACAACGGTTCGCACACCGACTGGCCACACGCCCTATTCATTGGTATACGGCTGTGAGGCCATATTACCATTAGAAATCCAAATTCCATCTCTCCGCGTCGCCTTGGCAGCAGGGATGACGGTGGAAGACAACCACCGACAACGACTCACCAAGCTCGAGGCGTTGGACGACAAACGATTAGAAGCTCAACAGCACATTGAGTTCTATCAAGCGCGGATGGCTAAGGCTTTCGACAAAAAAGTCAGGCGCCGAGCCTTCAAGGAAGGAGAGCTGGTGTTAGCTGTTCGCCGACCAATGATTCTCACCTCCAAGAAGAGGGGTAAATTCCAATCCAAGTGGGAAGGGCCATTCGTAATAGAAACAGTCTATTCAAATGGCGCCTATTGCCTCGTCAAGCCCAATGGCGACAAGATCATGATGCCTATCAACGGCAAATACTTGAAGAAGTACTACCCTTAGTTCTTCTTCACAAACTCCCACAAGTACATGAGTATAAACTGGTTCTCAAACCCTCCAACTGGTATATGAGGTTAAACTGTCCCTACTCTACCCGCTCTGGCGAAAGCTTCTGGCGGAATCCATTCGCCTATCTCACCCCACGGGATGGCGGATCCACTAAAGTCGTCCATGCCACGACAAAACCCAATTCGCCTATCTCACCCAATGGGAGGGCGGATCCACTAAGGTCGTTCATACCACGACAAACCCATTCAATTCGCCTATCCTCTCCAGCGAGATGGCGAATCCTCAAAGTCGTTCCAATCACGACATTCCCTGTCATGTTAACATTAAACCTCTGACAAAATCAACTCTCCAATCCTCTTCCAAGGGATGGTGGGTCCTCAAAGTCGTTCCAATCACGACATTCTCTGTCACGTTAACATTAAACCTCTGACACAATCTACTTACCAATCCCCTCCATAAGAGTGGTAAGTTCCCCCACAGTCACTCCCATCGTGACAAAACCCCCATCAGGTTAATGATCACCTCTGATGGTTGGCGCCGTTATTCCAGCGAATAACATAGCCTAAGTAATAGCCTACCACGCGACGTGTTATTACTTCTGTCAAATAGTCACACTCCTACGTCCCTGAACTATTCGGCCTATTCCAGCTATCCTAACATCCCCTTAGGGTAACTGATGGGTAGCGGCCTACCACGCGAGGGTCCCTACAAGAATCGAGCGTCACATTCCTACATCTCTGACGATTCGGTTATCATCTGTCGCCGCCTATTCAGACGACGACCACTGTCAAGAGCAGTTCGGCAGACAACAACTCTGCCAAATCCTCAAGCGACAGCTTGCCGAGTGGCAAGTCGAAATTGAGTCCTCCACTCGACCGCAGCAGCGAACGGCTGTTCCCTACTGCGAGCCGAGCGTTACTCTCTCGATCTCACTGGAGCTACAACGCGGAAATCGGGATCAACCCGATCCCACGCTGTGAGCGACCGAGAGTAGAACAAGAGTCCGAAATGACTAAGTTCAGAACAGAACGGTCAGAAGCTCACCAAGTTCAACTCAAATACCAGAACAACACAAACAAAAAGAAAAGGAAACTGTGCATACGAAACAGTAATAAACGAAGGCTTAAGGCCATTACAGGCCAAAGTTTACAAGCATAAGTTTTTCAAGTTGTGGTGCTTGGAGCACCAACTGAGTTGACAAATGACAAAACAAAAAAAAAAGAAAGAGAAGGGAGCGGGGGGCCATCACAGGAACTTTAGTAGACTGAAGGAGCCGATCTTAGCTTTGATCGCGGCTCGCTCCGCCGCACGACTGATCTTCGCCTTCTCCTTTCGTTCCTGCTGCCGCCTGGCTAGGGCCGCCTGGCTGTCCTCTTCCTCCTTGCGAAGGAGCTCCAGTGCCCTCTCAACTTCCCTGGCAGCCTCGCCGAGCCTCCCCAACTCGCGCGAACGCTCCTGCAGCTTCGCTTCGCCATGAAGAGTGCCGGCATCCCCGTGGAAAGCCCGGTCCAAGTAAGCGTCCATCCGGTCCGTTACCGTTTGGTGCCGCTTTCTCAGACGTCTGAGTTCAGCCTCCTTCGCCTGGATACACTTCGCCCGCTCGTTGCGCCCAAGCAGGAAGTGCAGCGGGGGAAGCGGCGACTCATTGGAAAGATCTTCATGAGCCAGTTCCTCGAGGCGGTACATCCACCCCTCCACGAGCTCGAGCTCTCGCTCACATCGCTGTGTGAGCGAGTCATCGCCCGCACGGCGGACCGCCTCCAGACGCCTCTCTACCAGGGGGAGCGAATCGTAGTATCGCTCGCCTCCCATGCTGACGGCTAGGGCACACCCGTGCACCAAATCCACCAATTCTTTGAGCGGCACGAAAGCGGGGTGAGCCACAGGGTCCGGAATGGGGTATTCCTGGACCGGGCTCACCGGGGCGGCAGGGGGAGCGCCAACGTTCACGACGGTGGCGGAGGAGCCGACACCTTCGCCGTCACTATGATCGGGAGAGGAGGCCATGAAGGGGAGAGGTTTTCTTTTCTTTTCTGGCAGATTTCGCTCGAAGCAGTCAAGATTTGGCCAAAGGATGGCAAGTGCGGAAGTATATACCAAGAGATCCAACGGTTGGGATTCATTACCCCAAGCCATCAAGCGGTCCGAACGCTCTGCGACGCTTCGAACGCAGCGCCATTGAAGGCTACTCTCGAAACACCAAATCGACCGATCGGATTAAGCGGGAGGCAGAACGATCAGTCACTTCACCAATAAATGAGCGTTAAATGCGCCTGCACGGTCTCGGTTGGCGAGCACTCGGGTCCGCCGACCGACGCGTGGCGTAAGCTTCGCCAACAGTCAGATATCGGACCTTTAGACGAACTCGCCATCATGCGAGTGTTGCCCGCGGTTCAAATCCGCCATCAATTAAATGTGGTTTTCGACTCCAACTCAAACCATACGGATTTCACCTGTAGCATAAATTCGTCAGCAATTGGGCAAGATTCGCCACAACCGAACCTCGCTTTCAAACGAATCCGTCACCACCAGGGATTCGCCCACGGTTCGAATTCGCCAGCAGTCGAGGTTAATCCCCACAGCGAACCCACCGGCGGTTTAATACGACTCTCTCGGCGAATTCGCCAATAAATACTCGAATCAAGCCTTCGCCCGAAGGGGGTACTATCTGAAATTGCTGATGGCCGTGCCAAAGGAGTATTAAAGGGGTTGTATCCAAAAGGAACATAACGAGGAAGAACACAAACTGCATCAAATGCTTCTAGACAGTACATTTGAACAAAGTTATGTTTTTTGCAAATAGCGAAAGGCATAGTATTTCGTTCAAAAAGGCAAAACATGCACCCAGTGTTTAAGATAATACATCTAAACAAAATCATGACTTCACGAGTCATGACATAGTTTCAAAAGCAAGACAGATAAACAGAGTATCTTAAGCAGGAATACATAGCAGAAATTTCAATCAAACACGCTAAAAGTAGAGATCTCCTCCTTGACCAGGTCCACCTTCCTCGCGTGGTCCTCCCGAGCCTTGTCTTCGGCTGTTTTCCTGATTCGTTCCTCAAAGCTCGACCTGGCAGCAGCGTCCTTTTCACGCAAAGCCCGAAGACGTTGTGCTTCTTCCTCAGCCTTCTTGCCAGCCTTGACGACATCGGATTGAAGCCCCTTCCAATTCGTCTCCGCTTGCCTCAATTCGGCTCTCAGACGAGCCATGGTGTGATTGAGGTCAACGACTTGGTCCCCTAACTGTTGTTGTTGACTCACCCAGAAATCAACGATAGACTCCGAATCAGCAATTTCTTTGGAACGGGCCTCCTGTTCTTGAGCTTCCAAACGTCGGAGGTAGACCAGACAAGACTCCACGTCCGGGCCCTCCCGCAGCAATGCCTCTAGCCCTGTCATACGCGACTCCAGAAGACGAAGTTCTCGCATACAACGGGTGAAAAGCCGATTTTCGCCGGATCGTCGGATGTCTACCGCACGGTCCAGGAGAGATTGCTTGAAACTGGCAAAACTACCCAGGCCAAGATTGACAAGAGAAATTACCTGTCTCACGGCGTTTTCAAACTCCTCGACGTGGACCTGCCAGCGAGAGGGGTCAAAGGGAGTAGGCTCTTGACCGGGGGCGAGCGTAGCAATTGGGGGAACCTCGAGACAAGGTTCCGCTCCTGGTTGCGGAACAGGACCATGGGCAGGAGAAGCCTCCGGGTTCTCAGATTCGTCATCGGATATCAAGATGGGCTCGGCCTCATGCTCCTCAGGAAGCGGCGCCCTACCAGAGGCTTTGAAGCACAACGAAAACATGAAAAGAGGAATTCAGGCGATAAAAACCTATCTACGACCCAATGGGGATAAGGTTGAAGGCGTACCTTCGGCGGCAGCAGCTCCTGCAACGCTCGAAGTGGACGCCCTCGTCCTCTTCTTAGAGGTAACCCTCTTCACCTTCGGTGCCATCGGGAGATGTAAGAGTAGTTCGGGTCTTCTCTGAAACAAACGACGAAGAAGCTCTAATCCTTCTTGGCGAAGGAAAGGGTGTTAAAATAATCCAATCCCAGGCGGTTACCTGCAGTTCGACTGGACCCTTCGGTTCCGAACAGTTGAAGAGGGAGCCGAATATCCCGTGCGAGCGGTTGAGATTGGGCAGTTTCGGAGCACGATCTCTAACCGACGGCCCAGATCGGGCGCGAAGGACGAAGAGACCCATCACACCGCAATAGAGGCAAGACGGCGTGCCCACGTCTCCGTAACTGACAATGCACGTGGGTGGACACGCGACCCGTCTAAAACGGAGCTTTCCCCCTGCAAATTAAATTCGCCGTTGAGGTGACAACTGCGAATTCGCCCATGGGCAAAATTCGCCTACTGGCAAAGCAGGCCCATGACTGAAATCCGCCAAGGGAAATTTCCCTCAACTGGACGTCAACTGGTGCATTAAAATAACTATACTAAATATGGTATGCACACCAGTCGTAATCGCCAGAAGCAAAAGGATAATTTCATTCATGAAAAGGGAGTCCTATTACAAAAAAAAAAACTAAAGGCGAATTACAAAGATTTCACTCGCAGTTCCGCCTCACGAATCTTTTCGGCGTGGCTGAGCTCAAGCCTCCTTAAGATCTCTCCACGGATCTCTTCCTCTGTGCATGAGACCAGGTTTTGAATGACATCCTTGACATCCTTGAGAGCTCGATCCTTCTCCCCAACAGTGTCGGTGGTCAATTGCCGGCGGGACTCAACATCCTCCAGCTCCTTTGCCACCTGATCAAGGGCCTTCCCATGAACAGCCAGAGAAGCCTGCGCGTCAGCTATGACCCGTTTCAGCCTCTCCACTTCAAAGGAAATTCGGGAGAACCGACTATCAACCGTCTCTTGCTCGCGAGCCACCCGTGCATCCTCGGCTTTGGCCCGCTCCAACTCCGCTGACAACTTTAACTCCAGCGTCAGATTCTCATCCAGGCGGCGATCCCGATCTGCCAGGGTTACTCGAACTTCGCGAGAGGCGATATCAAGGAGATTGGAGCTCTCCGCACGAAGAGTGAGCAGCTGCTGAACCGCCACCTCCACTTTGTTCAAGCGCTGAAAATAGGGTCTCGCTGCAGCAGCGCCGAGCCTCTTACGCAAGAAGGACGCATCGTCCTCAAGGACTTCCTTGAATTCCTCGAAGGGACAATTCCCCTCCAAGACCTGGCGAGTGCAGTGAGCCAGAGTGTCTTCGAAATTGGCCACAGCTCGCTCCACCTGCCTCTTTCGCCAGCATTCCATAGGAGAGAGGGCGGCCTCTTCAACAGAGGACGAAGCCGCGATCGGAGCACCGGTGGTCACAATCGCAGGAATGGCGACTGGCGCTGCCGGAGCCGGAACAATGGCTGGCGCCGCCAGAACGGCAGTGACAGAGTCGCAAGCCACCACAGGTGAGGAGCTGACCATTAGTCCGGCGGGAGTCCCCCCTTGAACGGGAGACTCTCGCACTGAGCGTTCACCCCCGACCGACGTCCCCTCGAAAGCGGAGGTTCCCTCTTGTTGACCCACAGGAGTCGATACTTCCTCTTCGCTCGATAGCGCCTCGTGAATTGAGACGTTGTCGTCTGTCTCAGATTCGCCCGAATGACTCCCCCAAGAGGGAGGGTCCTCCTTGCCAGTTACTCCATGAGAGAGGCCAACTGCGAATACAAAAAAAAATGTGTGATGATGACAATCAGTACCCCCTTAGCCTAGAAGGGTCAACAGCATTGAAACTCATGCTTACTCGAACCCCCTGGTTCTCTTTCATCTCCACCCCCCTCCTCTTCGTCAGAAGGGATGGGGATCGCTTCCTCGGCTGCACCTACATGAATTCAATGTGAACGGTCAGAGGATGCGAATCCAACTTCTTACACAGAAGCATTGCACCGAAAGATTACCTCTTGGTGCAGATGCAGGAGTCGTCAAGGCCCCCGCCTGTGACTCCACTCCCGAGGAAGGAAGCGTGTCCTTTGGAATCGCCGGAGCCACTTGCGGCGCAGCAGAAGGGGCAGGTCGAGCTATTTCCGCCCCAGAGATGGTAGCTGCCCGATCGGCCGCCGCTCTGGTGGTCACCATAGTCTCTTCGCCACGGGCCCTCTTGGCCACTTCCACTCTAGAGCTCTCCGCCGCTTCTCGCTGCCGCTTTGAGAGCAACGAACTACTCGGAGATAACAGGGGCGCTCCCATACGCCCAGCAATCGCACTACGGGCTTGCTCCAGGCGCTTGCTCACCCGGGTTAACTCAGCAGGCTCCCTCCGCTCGCCTTGGGAATCTAAAGGAAGACTGGGAGGAGGAGCTCGTGTTTCGGGCGCTTCGGGTTCGCCTGGACCCACACCCTCACCCTCAGAATCTCCTGCAGGGTCCTCCATGAACAATTCCCTAGCCGTTGCACGGCCCCTTCGCCTCGAAGGTCGAGGAGCTCCTCGTGGGTGACGTCTGTGTTCCGCCAGGCACGAACTCTGGAACCGGAAGTCGGTAGGATCAGCGCTGGCGCCCCGATACCACCGGCAATACGAGAACGTATGATGCAAGTCGCGATCCTTTGAGGGTAACTCAAAGCGAGCATCAGTGCCGCCAGCATGAGTCCAGAACCATCCGCGAGCTCCATCCACCAGCCCTCCTTCAAACCGCAGTTGGGGATTGACGTTGCCCACGTACAACTGGTCATACCCAAACTGACGGGCGAACCTGCAGGGGATGTACGGCTCAAGATAGCACGACGAGCCCGTTCTCAGAACATGATACCCTGGCCGGATGTTTACCAACCAGCGAAAGGCGCCGCGAGGGAGGGTTGTGTAGCGGTCCGCCGTCGGCGCATCCCTGAGGGATTCTCCATATCCGCCCCCGCTGAAATAAGGGAAGGAACGGCGAAAATTGTAATTCCCAAAGTGGGAGAGCATCTTCCGCGCATCAGGGATGTCCTTGCACTTCCAGGAGCACTTCTCCAAGCGCCGAACAAACGGGACAAACTTGTCACCTTGGAGAGCCGCCGGAGCACTCATCAAGCACTCACAGTGGTATACGAACCACGCCATCAGATAGGTATACGGCAGCCCCACCCGGGGGTTGGGAGTCCTGATAACCTCTCCTTCTCCCTCATCGACAGTCGACACGCGGCAGAACTGAGCCGTCAGGGTGCGGAGCCCCCGATGGATGCACGCTACCATCGCCGATACCAAGGAATAAGACTTCCCGTGAGCTAAGCAAACCGCCGGGTACACGACCTCGACGGGAAGAGCCTCAAAGGAGTGAGTGGGGACTACGCACCTCTTCAACCATAACATGAGGTACCCCGCAAGCAGCGCCTTCCCAGAGATTGGTGACTCCGCCTGATGGTGGAACGAGTGGAGGACGGTACCAGACTTGAATCCGCCTTCATCACGGTCGAGAGTCATGTTACCCCCGTCTTCGGCTATCCTTGCCTCCACCTCGGACTGGTCGCATGCGCCTAATGGAAGGGCAGGCTGCCCCTTGACGTCGTTCCCCGGGAACAGATAATCAGCCCAGTTCTTGTGGCTGATCCCCTTCTTCTTCCCTTTATGGTCTGCTGCCCCCCAAGGTGCTGAGGCAGATGTGGTAATGGCAGAGTAACTCCCACAAAGTCTCGACCGCCGAGGGCGAATGGCTCAACAGCTGATCGATCTCAGCTTGGTCGGGGACGTATTCCTCGTAAGGGAAGTCTCCCAGGGGCAGACCCGACACATCGTGCATCTCATGGGAGGTGATGCCGAGCTCACCGTTGGGGGTGAAGAATGTGCCGCTTTCCGCACAATACAGCTCCAGAATGTTGTGGAACTGAGAAGCGTTGATCCGCAAGCCGTGCCGCGTGGCTTCGATGGCCGCATACAACTCCGTGTTCTTGAGATCGGCATTCTCAGCCAGAACACGGTCAGTGATCTTAGACCACCAAGTGTCGCTGCCGGGTGCAGAATAAACCCACCCCGGAGCTCTGAAATCCTTCGGTGGAAAACTCCCTCCGACTCGAAAGAAACGATGATGAAAGGTCTCCGCCGCTGATATCGATTCCCCCACGGGCAGTTCAGCGGACATTAAGCCAGGACGTAGACCCGTCACGCGCTTATAGGAGCCATCCACTCCATATCCGGCGGTAGAACCCGTGAATACGCCACAGGTAACCCCGTCTTGAGTGGGGGTCAGCTCCCAGTTCATCGTCCGAGGAACCGCGAGGGATCGCAGCTCAACGATCGAGAACCCCCTCGACATACTGGGGAGGTAGTAGTGAATCCCTTCTACCGTGTGGAACCACATGCTCTCCTTGAGCAACAAAGCAGAGGGGTCGGTCATGGCGTCGCCGAACAAGAATTGAGGTTTCGGCAATTCTGCCCTGGCATCATCCGTCAACGCCGCGTCGGTCGTCAACTCGCGCAGCGTCAGGTGGTGACCGTCCGTGACCCTCTTTATCAAGCCGTCTGGCTTGTCGGCGGCAAACGCGGGTAACGGAGCCAAAGAGGGAAATCTAGGGGGTGCCGTGTAGTGCGTACCACCGGCGTGGCCAATGGCCACACCCTCCGAGAAAGCCTCATCGGAAAAAGTCGCTGTAAGAAAGGAAAATCGATTAAGACAAAATCCGCCAAAAGGGCGAAATCGCCCATCAAACAAAGACAGACGAAATCGCCTATCAAAAAAAGAAGGGGGGGAAAGGTCGCCTCCCTCTCCCCCAAGGGGCAAATAGGGCTAACTTTGCCCCCAAATTGGGGGAAGCTGCCAAAAGCGGCGGGATTCCAGGACATTGAGCAACACTCATCTCCCCAAATCCGACGCCTAAGACCCACACGAGGTAACCCAACGAACTTATCGACGTACCTGAGCGCGACTCCGGG
>BQKN01065092.1:538687-551581 GCA_022839385.1 Asparagus kiusianus
ATGTTATTGCACGGTGTGGTGCATGGCAGGTTTGACATTCCTGGTTTCACCAAGGACTGCAGCCTTGTGTGAACCTAGGGGCGTCACACTCATGGAGATCGTTGTGTAGAAGAATTTTCGCCTTCCAATCCGGGTTGTGTAGTGGATTCTCCTCGAGAGTGGGGAGCGGGGACGTAGGTCAGCGGACCGAACCTCGTTAACACATCGCGCGTCATTTGGATAACGATCTCTAACCTTATCTCTCTTACTTTAGCTTTTCATTTTTTGGTGTATTGCTTGTCATATTTTTTATTGCACTATTATTGCCTCAAGACCCTAATCACCGCCCCCCCCCCTCTAGGGTTCAACAAGTAGTTCTTAAATCAAAATAGGAGTTAAGTAGTGGATTCAAACATAGTTTCCTAGTTTATTAACTTGATTTCCTTCATCTCTTTAGTTGTTTATTCTTTTGTTTTTTTGTTTTTCGTTATTTATATCTTCTCTTTCTCTCATCCTCTTTTCTTCTTTTTAGCCTTTTTATTTGCAACAAAACTCACCCAAACCACACTCTACACTCTCTCTTCTCTTTCACATCATAAGAACCTCTTTAGGATTTTCTCTAATGCACACCTTCCTCGTTGGATCAACACTTGCATGCTACACAAACTAGTTATGCGCTTATAATGTTTTATATAGAATACATCATCAGTCATTCCTACTGCTTGTAAATCCTCAAAAGAGTAGTCTCATTTCCTTTTTCTTTTTCCTCATCTTGTGGACCGTTTTGTTCTCCTATTACAATGAACCTCTCAAGGGGTATTTATAGATTTCTTTCCTCCTATTTTGAGTTCATGTATGATTCTTTTCTTTGATAATTTCTAGTTCTTATAAAATTTCTTTCTCATGATACTTCCTATAAATATTCAAATCCTAGTTCTCTTCTAATTAGAATTTAATTTCAATTATAATTTTTCTTTTCGGTCAAAGTCAAACTTTTAATCCTAATCAAATTAGGATTAATTAGGATTGCTTCAATACAAGCCATATACAACAGCTCGATCTCTCCATCTCTCAGAATAGTAATAACACTCATACGAGAATATTCTAGGAATATTCTAATGATTTTGATAACGGAAGATATGAACAAGCAACTTTTGGAAAGTTTAGCATATTCTAGTACAGCCAAATACTAAAGGGGTATATCTGCAAACCTAAATACAATTGCGTGTATATATGCGAGGCTAAAAGGCTAATTTGGTCATTGTACTAGTGCATGTACTCTAATTGGTCCTCGCATTTTACTTTTTCTCAACTTAGTTCTTGTACCGCATCTTAGTTACAAACTAAGTTCTTTTTTAATATCTGTTAAATATAAAATGTTACTTTTCAATTATGACCGTATTACCCTCACTGACATGCAATAGTGGTCCACATACTTCTAATATAGAAACCTTTTATAAAATAAAGTTTATAGCTTTTTCATGAATAAATAAACTTGATAGTGATATGGTAAGTCTGTATAGACGGGAACTTACGCATGGGGGTCACACGTGCTTGTACATAGGTGTCAGTGGAAATCTAGTATTGAGCCTTAGGCTGACGTCTAATACAAACATTAGTGACGACAAACTTGGTCACCTATGCGCCATCACCAATGTATAGCATTTGTGACGGCGTTTTCACATTTCTGATGGCGCACCCGTCACGAATATAAGCTATCACCAATGTATAGTATTGCCGTATTGGTGATGGCGTTTTCACATTTCTCACGACCCTCCTGTCACCAATATAACATTCTATGCACTACATCCTATTCGTGCTCCTCACATATTTTTATTATGCTGTGTGATAGTTGGTACCTTGGTGTAATCAATTTATTTTACATTTCATGCTAGGGGTGGCAGACGGTTCGGATTTATCCGAAACCGATCCGCATCCATATCCAAAATGGATATGGATATAGTAGGCAAAATTTAAAACTGGACAGATATGGTTTCGAATATGGATACAGTTTCAAATTATTTTTCAGATACGGATACTGATACTACTTTAAAGTTTGGGTATAGATATGGATATCCGCATTTTAACATATAAAGTTCATTGGACTCGGGTCTTTTTATAAAACGTGTCCAAACCCGCTTTCAACTCCAAGCCACTCGGACTCTATTAAATAAAATTAAGTTAAAAATAAAATAAGCCCATGCAACATTACTTTAGCAGGCCTACAATCAAAATTTGCAGCTATGAGAACAAGTCAAGCCAAGTCTCCTCATAAGCCCCCTCTCTCTACAATGAATCTAGTTGTTGTTCCATTTTAGTCCCCAAATCCTTCATATTGTGCAACTAGTCCCCACATCTTGATATTTTAAATTAGTCACTAAATCTTTAAGTGACATGAAAGAGTCCCCCAAATCTTTATATTTTGAAATTAGTTTCCCAAAATATTTTAAGTATAATTATGGGGGACTAATTTCAAAACCCGTATAAGATTTGGAGGACTAATTTCGAATAATGAAGACTTGGGGGGGTTAATTTGGGAAACTAAATTAAAAAAATCAAGATTTGGTGACTAATTCCAAAAAATCAGAGCATTCGGGGACTACTATAGAAAAAAAAAAATCCATGAACACGTAGTTATTTGGTTGCCAAACATTGCAATCATATGTATTTGTTGTCGTATCCAGTTATCAAAATCATATCCATTTCATGTTCATCATCGTATCCCATCCGCTTCTACAATATCCAAACTGTATTTGTTTCCATTCAGTGCGGATATGATTATGATTTTTTTTAACAAAGAGAGTCTGTATTCGTAACTGTATCCGTTTTTAGAAAGCGGATACAGGTACAACAAGTGCCATATCCAAATCGTATCCGCTCCATTTCCACCCCTATTTTATGCATATTCATCTTTCCATGACTTTTGGATCGATTGATCAAGAATTGATCGAATCAGCCAGTAAGATATTAAATAAAAGTCTCACATTCTTATTCTTATTAAGTCAAGTGGAACTTGGATTGAACTCTATGGATTAGGGGGTGGCTGATTAGAATATGGGAAACACTCTTGTAAGTAATACGAATTTGTAAGATTGGATGTGCAGCGGACGAAGGATATATCCTTAGAAGAGAAGTAATAAATCCCATGTCATCACAGATAGCGCAACTTTTCTAACTTTCATCCAAAGAGCATCTCCAACCGGCCTCTAAAAAGGTAAAATCTCCAAATTTGGAGAGTGGAACCTCTCCAACCACTCTCCAAATTTGGAGATCTCCAAATTTCACCCTCCAAAAGTGGAGGGTGAAGAGAAAATTTGGAGAGTCTCTCCATAATACTATTCATGTTTCATTAATTACAATTTTACCATTTTAACTATTTAATTTCTTAAAAATTATCACTTTGCCATCATTCTTAGTAATTTAAATTAGATGTTTAATTTCAAATAAATATAGTTAAAAAATTATTAATCTAATATTTGAAATCATTATATATTTGGAAAGGTCTCGTTGAGATCTTTAAAATGAAACTAATATTAATTATTAATCTAATATTTGAAGTCATTATATTGGGTTCATTTTAAAGCTCTCATCGACACCTTTATAATGTTGTTTGGGTCAGAAATTGTTTTCTTCATTGTGATTGAATCTATTACAACTTCAGACGTTACAATAAACTCAACAAAAAGTTAGTCTTTTTATAAGATTTTTCCACAATGGAAATAACCGATTACAATCTCTTTCAAACAACACACATATCCTATTTATTAGTCTCTGTTTGCGTGGGATCTTTGCCTGTGCCGGGGACGTTGATATCCATGGACCGCCTACGGATCGGATCCAGTTGTCAGAAAATTGATAGAGCTCCTACTTCATCAAGGAAGTATTCGCTTGAAGCACTGAAATCGACCAAGCGAAATCAGTAGCTCTTCTTGAGATTAATACCAAGCCTAATCTTAAGGAACGGACGGGGGAATACGGGTTCAGATCCTTCGAAAACCTTCCTCTTTATGCTGAAGTTCACCGGGATCTAACTTGCCTTCGCTGTAAATTCGTGATCCACTCTCCAATTTGACAGCACTTCGCCCTCTTGATGTCCGCCTCGTGAAATGAGCCCCTAGGCCTGTATTTATAGGCTTCGGTTGGGGGTTTTCAGATAAGAACGATGGATTTGGCCTTATCCTCATTTGACAACCGTGTAACCATATTTGGAGATGATATCTAGGCAGTTGGGAACCTCTGGAACAGAAGAAATCCCGAGAAAACAGCAAAGAACGCGTTTTGAACGTTCTGGACAACTCGGTGCCTGCTGACTGACAGGGGACGCGGGTCAGACAGACCTGACCCGCGACGGTCGTGGGTCACTAATTGGTGACCCCGGTACTATAGCGCAAGTCACCAATTGGTGACCCGCGGTTACTGTAGAGCGGGTACGTGGTTACTGTAGCGCGGTATTGTAGCGGCCTTAACTCAATCATCCGACCTCAGAATGATGTGATTCAAGATGCGTTAGAAAGCTGACAAAGAGACCTTCATTGTTTATCTTTTGAAAATTTCCAGATTCGAATTGTATCATGGTCAAAATGTCAAATCTTTGTGCGAGCCACTTTGAGGTGTTTGACACTTTCTGACTTCTCCGGACTTGTATTGCACATTTCGTCATTCCGTTGACTTGTACACTCCAATGACTCACTTTGTATATTCGTTAGCTTCCACGGGGCTGGATAATCCTTTCCTGACTTGAATGATGACGTTTATCGTCTGCATTGTGTCTCGAGCTGCTTACGGGAACCCATAGGCAATTTTTGACGCCTACAAATGTTATAAATTTTTTCCAAATAAATTATTAAAAATAAAAGTATTAATATAAACTATATCCAACATTATTAATTTATATAGATTTTTTGATAAAAAAATAAAAAGGAAAACATTTGAAGAGTGTGGGTTGGAGTAACTCTTCAAATTCCACTCTCCAAATTAGAATATTCCTAGAATATTCTAATTTGGAGGGTGAAATTTGGAGGGTATGGTTGGAGATGCTCTAAGAGCATCTCCAATCACTCTCCAAAATCTTCATTCCCTCCAAATTTGGAGAGTGAATCATCTCCAATCACTCTCCAAATTTGGAGATCTCCAAATTTGGAGATGGTTCACTCTCCAAATTTGGAGAGTGAAGCTAGAATTTGGAGAGGCTCTCCAAATCACTATTTAAATTTTTATTATTTATAACTTTACCACTTTCAACTATTTAATTTCTTAAAAATTACAACTTTGCCATCATTTATAGTAATTTAAATTAGATGTTTAATTTCAAATAAATATAGTTAAAAAATTATTAATCTAATTTTGGAAATAATTATATATTTGGAAAGGTCTCTTCAAGATCTTCAAATGAAACTAAGATTAATTTATTTTAGTATTATTATAAAATTATTATTTTTTAAATTAAATAAATAAGTATCAGACATAAAAATTTAAATACGGGGATTTATTTAACTTGTCCCATAAGAAAATACAAGCATAAATTATAATATTTAAATTACATTCCTTCGTTGACTCAAGCTAGAATCATGTACAAAGAAGATGTTAAAGAAAGGAAAGGATTTCAGTTCAATCAAGTTTGGACGATCCTCAAGGATGTCGAGAAATAGGCTGACCCTAAATTCAATCATATAGCTGGGAGCATCTCTGAAGGATCAGAGTCGAACACGCAAAATCGGTCTAATGCAACTGAGAACGTTATGGATCTCAACATGGAGAGCGAAAGTTTTATGAACATGAGTGATGGCCAGTCTCCCACGGACAGTCCAGCAATGGCCTGTTGGAAGAAAGAAGGAGAAGGCAAAGAGAAAAAAGTCGGCGGAGTATAGTTCTGAGGAGGGAATTATTAAGAGTATGTAAGAGATGGATGCTAAACGTGAAATGAGCAGGGGGAAAAATGGAGCGATTGATGATAATTAAACTTGAAAATAAAAAAATAAAATTAGAATTGCTAGCTAGAGAAGTAGAACAACGTGACCAACAATTAGCTCTTCATCGTGAAAGCGAGGATAGACAAATTATGTTGATTGATCTAAGTAAGATCGTCGATCAAAGTGAACGTGCTTACTATCAACAAAAAAAAACAAGAAATTATTAATAGAAAGGAATATAGAGCTCCATCATTCGATTATGGATTTTCTGCCCGAGGGCCAAGAGGATTTTTTGAGCTTCTTAGGGAAGGTGTAGGAGAAAACGAATATGGATTTCCTTCTGGAGATCAAGGACGATTTTCTTAGTTTGCAAGAGAAGCTGGTTCTGTAGAAAGAAATGAATATAGGGGTTCATCGAGAGATCGGGATGGAACCGGTAGTTATAACGATAATGCCCTACCGGAATTTTAATTGTCTGTTATCATATTTTATGTTTGCGACCTAAGGTATGTTGTATTAGAGGTTTATGTTTGCTTCCTTGTTCTATCGATGTATGCTTTGTCACTGTTATTTCAAATTTTATTTTTTTAATATATTATATTACATTATTAATTAATATGTTCATTGCCATCAAGCCGTTTCGTGTAGGCTACCATATCGAGCACAACACTTTTTTTTGTGACATTATTTTTCATGTCTAATCATTCAAAAATAGTTGTGCATTCGTGCTTCACTTTTCACTCTTGGATAGTTTAGGAAAAACTTGGGACATAAAAGAAAACTTCAGAAATAATTCGATTACTTTAGTTTTGATTTATATGCACATTAATAATTATAGTTATATTAGTTTTCCTTCTTCCATCAAGAAGTTATGTAGCTGAATCCAAAGTTATAGGGTAATGCCGTGTTGGTTGTAAAATATGGTTTATCTTCTTGGTGCCTCTTCTTTATTAGTAAAAGCTTTAGTTGCACTTGATAAATATGATAATGTCTTTTAAGCTTTTCATAGTTGTTGGGGTTGGGTTAAGAGAATGTGGTTCGCTTATCTTGCATGTCTTTTGTTGAAACAATGCTAAGGTTTGAGATCATGTACTAAGCTGTTTGTAGCTGCTAATTTGTATGCAATGCATATGTGTTTATGTCCTTCCATTTAAGTAAATAGTCGATGTTAATAAGTAAACCTAATGAACTATGTGATTGCACTTTTTAATGTTTCAGGTTGAAGTTGAACATATTTTGGTTAGTTAAAGAAGATATGTGGAACTTGCATTTTGATAGTAAAATAAGAATAAGGAGAAATGTCTAGTAGGAGCATTTTCTTCAAATTAAGAATACTTAAAGAATGTGGTTCATTGAAGATTTATTTGTATTTTTTAAGATTCTAAAACAGAAGATTGTAACGATGCCCATCTTTAAGATTTCATGGATGCATTGTTCTGCCATTATGATGGTATACAAGACAGTAATCTGAAACCGTTGAGTTAAGAGAGTTGTTAGTATACTTAATTAGTTGCATATACTTGACCAAAGTTAAAAATAGTTGTTTCCATTAATTAACAGTTATATATAACGTGCAGATGAGGGTAGTCCTAGATAAGTCTTGGATCACTATCCATCGTAATGAGAGATACATGGATAGTCGATATCAAGACAGAATAAAAAGCCTTTATAGAGTACACCAAGGCAGACCCGAGGAATTTAAATAGTGAAGCCTTGTATTGCCCCTGTTGTCAGTGTAAAAATTCAGGGTTGGTGAAAAAAAAGTGATTTAGTCGCACACTTAAGATGGGGATTTTATGAGTAGTACAAATATTGGACATTCTATGGGCAAGGATGTCTTGAAGAGATGGATCTAGTGGCACATACCGGTACGTCTGATGGTGTAAGAAAAGATGACACAAATAATGTTTGATAATATCTTAGCTGCAGAAAATGTCGAAGTTGAGGAAAATGTCGAAGTTCTAGAAAATGTCGAAGTTGCCAAGGATGCTGAAGTTGAAGAAAATTCTTAAGTTGTAGAAAATATTAAAGTTGATGAAAATATCAAAGATGCGAGTGATACCGGAGACTTGGCGCAAATAATGTAGCTAATAGAAGATAACGAAAAAGATCTTTATGATGGTTGTACTGAGTTCATGAGATTATCATTTATGTTGCGTCTATTACGTATCAAGACCCTTAGCAGAATGGCGGATAAATATTTTAATATGCCTCTTAATTTGCTGTGAAAGGTAATTCCTCAAGGAAATGAGAACATACTAGAAAAATATTACAATGCAAAGAAGATTGTTGACACTTTGGGGCTCAGATATAGTAAGATTGATGCATGTCCCAATGATTGCATCCTCTATTATAAGGATAACAAAGATCTTTAGGAGTGTCCAACATGCGGAGTGTCGTGATGGGAACAACACAAACACAATTCAACATTGGCAACAGTACTACTATTAAGGAAAGGAAGATTCCAGCAAAGGTGCTTCGCCATTTTCCCTTGGTGCCTTGATCGAAACGTCTGTATATGAATAAAGACACTGCTAGTGATATGAGGTGGCACATGGAAGAATGCATAAATGATGCTAAACTTAGACATCCGACTGATGCAGAGGTGTAGAAGCATGTGGACACAACTTATCCTCAGTTTGCCAGTGAGTGTAGAAATGTCAGACTAAGCCTATCTAGTGATGAATTCAATCCATTTGGGTTTATGAGTTCGGGTTAGTCTACATGGCCCGGTGTATTGATGCCTTATAATATGTCGCCTTAGCTTTGTATGAAGCAACCATATATAATACTTTCATTACTGATAGAGGGCAAGCATGCACCAGACAATGACATAGATGTCTTTTTGGAGCTACTAATTGATGAGTTAAAACAACTCTGGGAGGAGGGAGTCATGACATATGATGCTCATGTCAAGCAATCGTTCAGACTCCATGCTATTTTGCTATGGACAATTAACGATTTTCTAGCCCATGTAATGTTTCTAGTTGGTTGACAAAAGGAACATATACTTGTCTAGTTTGTGGTTTAGAGTTCAAAGATCTTTATCTACGGTACGGTCGAAAGTTCTGTTATTGTCAAAATAAAAGGTGGTTGAAAGATACACACAGATACGAAACTAAAAAATGGAATAAGAAGTTTGATGGGACAGTTGAAGGCAGAAATCATCCCTGTTCATTATCCAAGATTGAGATTGTGCATTTGCTTGATGATTTGTCGAAAGTAAGGTTTGGAAAGAAACGATATTCAAAAGAGTCTTTACTTGGAGTAAGGAACTTGCGCAAGAAAAAAAGATACTTAAACGAAAGAGGCCGACACAGATGATAAATGATGAGAATGATGCCGTAAATTTACCGATAGGATGGACAAAATACATCATTTTCTTTTAGCTACCTTACTGTCATAAGCTAAAAATACGACACAATTTAGACATCATGCATATTGAAAAAAATATTTGCGACAATCTTGTGTCAACACTATTGCAAGATGCTAATAAATCTAAGGATGTTCTTCGAGCTTGTCAGGATTTGAATGCATTGAACATCCGAGAAGAGCTATAGCCAAATGGACAAAATATGTCATTTTCTTTTAGCTACCTTACTGTCATAAGCTAAAAATAGGACACAATTTAGACATTATGCATATTGAAAAAAATATTTGCGACAATCTTGTGTCAACACTATTGCAAGATGCTAATAAATCTAAGGATGTTCTTAGAGCTTGTCAGGATTTGAATGCATTGAACATCCGAGAGAGCTATAGCCAAAGAAGATTGTTGGACAAGACAAATGCGAGTTGCCGCCATCTCGCAATACAATGTCAAAGATTGAGATGCAAACATTTTGTCAGGTCCTCAAATCATTAAAGTTGCAAGAGGGTTACTCAAACATATCAAAATGTGTCCAAGTTCAAGAGAGGAAACTAATATGACTTAAAACTCATGATTGTCATGTCCTTCATCAATTGCTCCTGGTTACACTTCGCAACACTATTCAGGATAAAAAGATAGTGAAGGTTATCATGGAATTCTGTGGATTATTCAAGAAATTATGCTCCAAAGTTGTAGACGTGCCTTACTTTAAGAATCTTGAAGTAACTATATCAGAAACAGTATGAAATGGAGATGCTCTTTCCTCCATCATTTTTTATGGTCATGGTACATCTTACACAACATCTTACAGAGGAGGCTTATGTAGGAGGACCGGTTCATTACCGTTGGATATATCTGATGGAGAGGTTACTTACTCTTTTCTCATACATTTGAAATACATGTGTTATGTATGCATATGTAACTGATAGTTTCACCATCAATTTTTTAGATATTTAGGCTTCCTAAAACGTCGAGTTCATAATAAAGCTCATTCGGAGGGTTCAATAGCTAAAGATTATGTGGCCAATGAGTGTCTCACATTTGCCTCTCGTTTCATGCGTGGTGTGCAAACTCTAGATCAGGAAGTTACTAATAATAAGGAGAACACACTTCTCTACACTCATGAGCCAAATAAAAATTATTCTAACTTATTGTTAGATCAGGCTCATGCGTACGTATTGAACAATTTGGAAATATTTTCTGAATACAAAAGGTAATATAACACTTGAAATTTTGATTGCCATGAAATTTTAAATTTAGCAACAATTTTTTTTATTGTAATAATAGGCAACATTTGGAAAAGCCATAGAATGAAATAACTGGTAGCATAGCAACACATGACATTAAATAAAAACATGCTAAGGAATTTCCAGTTTTGTGAAGAATTTTGTAAGTTCTGTTAAATGTAATAGTGTAAATTTTACATTAAAAAGTTAAATAGAAATTATTTTGATTGTTATTTTTTAATGTTGACTTTAGGTTAGCAAACAAGTTGCCCTTGGTAATGGTAATCCAATACCAGAATAAGTAAAGGTTCATGCAGAGCATCCTTTCTATGTAGTTCAACGCTATAGTGGATACCATGTGAATGGATATAAATTTCACACAGTTGAGGTCGATGATACGAAAGTAGCACAGAATAGTGGTATCATGGCCACCTTTTCATGAGAATGTTTTTCAAACATAAGAGATTAGAATCCAGTTGAAAGTACTATGATATATTATGGATGACTAGAAGATATTGTGGAGTTAGTCTATGGCTATGGATGTGCAAATGAACACCAATACATAATGTTTCAGATTTGTTGGTTTCCTGCAAATAAGCAAAAGGATACTATGGGTTTACTATTGTCAATCTTGACAAAGAAATAGATAGGGATAAAAGTTCATGTTCGCAAACCAGGTGGCACAATGTTTTTATCTGAAAGATCCTAAAGTTAAAGATGAGTGGGTAGTCTTGTACAAAGATCCTGGAGCTTCAAACTTCTGGCGTCGACGATGATGATCATATTGTAGACAATTTCAATGAACCGAATGTGGTAGTTGATGATTTTTCCTACCCTCAGAATGAAATGTCTGATGTGAATGAACTGGAGATTCATGGACATTCCAAATGTCGTTGTAGGAATTGATAACAACACAGAATAGTTGGATGTATTAGGTTCATAGTAGTTGGATGTTTTAGGATTTGATTTTTGAAATTTGCAAAGTGTGAAATGAAAACCTTAATATATATGCAAATGCATCTTTTTGGCTTCAGTACAATAAAAATTGCAGCTGAATATATAGCTTACAATCTTGTACTTTATTTTGTATCTTAACAATTTAACTAGCAGATGTCGAGGAGTTTAAGTAGACAGCTATTTCCCAACTCTAGCACTAACTGATCACGGTCAAATGTAGCAGGCTCTAGTTCCTCTGTACAGCCCCCTTGTTCTTCTGCACAGACCCCCTCTGATTCAATACTGAAATCGTCTCATTTCACAAGTCCTAGTAAGTAGAAAATATATCTTCATGACATACACATATTTATTATTCATGATATATGCATAGATACTGAATGCTTTCTTTAATTCTTTAGGTGAGGGCAAGGAGCCATCGCTAGCAATCCCTCCAAAGCCACCAATCCTCTGAGAATATATTCTCAGTATTGAGTTTTGGCCTTTACCACTAGTGGCAGACGATTACAAAAGCAAGTATACGGAGAAGAACAATTTTTCTAAACAGACCCAATTTAAATTTTTTTTTAAAAAATCGACCCTCTTTTTTTTATTTACCAAAATCAACCCGATTTTGTGATTAGCAGCCTAATCACCTTCCTAATTAGTCGGGGTATTTTTTTTGATAACTTATACTAATTTTCTCCTTCCTTTATACTTTTTGGTTCAACTTTTCCACTTATATAGATGCTAATTTGCAGAGATTCTTCAACCTCGAAGAGAACCCTAAAGGTTGGGAGTATTTTTTTTGAAAAGCTGGAAAATATAATCACGCTCTTAGGGCATGGAGGTATGAGCTCAAGTTGAATTACAATATGAAGATCGAACACGATTTGGAGAGGTTCTGGAAGTGAGATAAGAGAGTCGACGAAGATCGATTCGTGCTTTGTTGATATTATGGGACAATCAAGACTACAAAGTAAGTTAGACCATAGAGTAATTGACTTTCTGAATAAAGGAATTTAATATATATTTAATTGTAAATGTTGTACATTATTTCTATTTTCTTTGTGCTAAAATTCATGTTTTTAAACGATAAATGTAAAAGGAAATCAGAAAACCGCAATGAGGAGTATGACCATCATACGGGGCTACATCATTTGCTCAAATCTGAGATGATTACTGCAAGAAGGAGATACAAATATTATGTATACAATAATAATATTATAAATTAAAATACCATCAAGCAATAGATATAGGTATCAGTATTTCTTGAATTGTCTGCGTATTTATCGATAATCATAATGCTTTAGAGGGAGTAGATACTGCTTGACGAGACTTCAAACAGGTAGACAACTGTGGTTTCGTGATTGGAGTGGGGGCCACACCCACGTGATTTGTGGGAGCAAGGAGAGTTTTGATTTCTTCCACATGAAGAAAAGAAACAAGGCCCACCCGAAAACCTATACACGCCTAT
>BQKN01065092.1:576581-600908 GCA_022839385.1 Asparagus kiusianus
GTATAGAGTCCGTTAGGAATTCCTAGAATGAGTGAGGACGATATGTGAGTATATCTAAAAATTTCAAAATTTTTTTATGACAATTATTTTATGTTGATTTAAAGTATTTGCGTGAATACTATATGTTATGAATACGTATTGTGATATGTTATATATATGTATATATGTTTGCGATCTCACTTACTACGATCATAAGCTCTCCTCTCGATATTATAAATGTTAGAACGAGGATGCATTCGAGATAAAACTCATACCCAGAGAGCTGGACAAGCAGAGTCCAAGCTGCAGCAGGCTCCACAGTATTTGATCGACTTTATGGCACCGTTTGCAGAAACAGAGACTAGCAACACTCGAGGAGGGAGTAGCGAGCCACATTACATTTTCTGGAGTTCCACCACCCGTTGTACTAATTGTGCCAATTGAAGAGGTAATACTAATGATTATATTATCACAACCATTTGTTGATAGAGATACAGAGCAGGAGGCTTGGCTCTGTAAGAATAAGAAAGATGTAGGACACTGAGAACACCATAGTGCAGGGCACATTGGATTCATATGCAGCTTATAAATAAAAAGGAATATGTGAAAATTCCTTAACGTAGACTCAGTACCAAACCAAAGGTTAAATATATTCAGCACAGAGGATATCACCAGAGAATAGCAGCAAAGGATAGCTACGATTTCATATTTTCATCGGGACAGTGAATATCACTTATTTAGGAAAATTTTGTTTACTTTTTCGACAAGCAGTTAGAGCTAGTTTGCTTAAAACAGTGAGATATGCCTATAGTTAATTACGAAATCAAGACTAGCATGATAGCAATGACAAGGGCAAGAGGCCTATTATGGGATCTAGAGGACCCCAGCAGCGGGGTAAGGATTTTTACCATCAGCAATAAAGACATTACAAGAAGATAGCAAACATGATTTGATAACACCGCAGCAGCGCATGATTCGGGACACATGATACAATTATAACAAGATCGGACATAGAGCGAAGAATTATCGTAGTACACTTGCAGGAGACTAGCATGATAGAGATCAGGGTCAATAATCTTAGGGTAGCAGTTACGGCCAGCATCGGAGGATAGATGTGCTACCTGTTATTCCTTGGATTTAGGGGCCTATAGGCCAGAATTGCGCTATTTAGAGTATTCATTAGTGTCAGATGGACCCATGTGTTTCACCGCCAGCAGCGTAGCAGGCGTCGGTCACCAGCAGAGTTTATGTAGTCGCGCCACGTGATCATAGTGCGAGCAGAGTTTTCGTAGTAAATTCTTATCCAGCTCGAATCTTGTTGATTCAGAAGCTTCGCATTTTTTTTATCTATCATGATGTCATGATTAGACATCAGCTTGTAGCGCAGCGTTTAGGCGTTCCATTATCAGTTTGTACTCCTCTAGGGGAGGTGTTCCTATTAGAGAGTATATGTAGGAGGTGTGTCATCAGTATGAATGAGTTTGAGTTCATCTTTGACCTGATCGTTTTGTGGATGTCGAACTTCGACATCATTTTTGGTATGAAATGGTTATCATCCTACAATATCGGTATCGACTGTTTTGCTAAAACAGTACGCTTATGAGAATTCGTTGGGATTGTATAGATAGTAGCAACCTCATAGGGTAACCAGAATGCGGAGTCATTTCTGGCATACGTCGAAGAGGTGATGATACGGGATCGGGGTGCAGTTTTGAGCGAGACCGGAGTTGTCTCAGTATATTAGGATGTGTTTCAGGACATACCTATGTTTTCTCCAGTGAGAGAGGTTGTTTCCCTGCATCGAGTTGCAGCAGGCACCGTACCGATTTTTCGAGCACCCTATCATATCTTATGGTACCTGCTGAGAGGAGGGAGCTACAGACTCAGGTAGATGAGTTGTTAACTCAGGGTTTTATTTGTCGGAGTCATTTTCATGGGAGCACAGGTCTTCTTCATGGGGAAGAAGGACTATAGCATGCGATTGTGTATCGATTATCGTGAGTTAAACAAGGTCACTTTCCGGATCACGGATCTACTGTCGAGGATTTATGACTTGTTCGACTAGCTGCGGGGAGCGTAGCATTTCTCGAAGATTAATCTTCGTTCTAGTTATTTCCAGTTGCGAGTGTGGTAAATGGATATTTCTAAAACCGCATTTTCTGACTCGATATGGGTCTTTTGAGTTCTTATTATGCTATTTGGGCTGACCAATGCACCCGCGGTATTCATGGATTTGATGAACCAGGTTTTTCGTCCATGTTAGGACCAGTTCGTAGTCGTTTTATTGACGATATCCTTATCTTTTCAAGATCGGAAGCAGAATACGAGCAACATCCTCTATTGGCATTGCAGGGATAGCGGACAATCGAGATTAGAGGCATCAGTGATACGCCGAGTTCAGGAAATATGAGTTTTGGCTATAAGAGATTAGATTTTTAGGCCACATCATCAGCAGGTGGGGTATAATAGTGGATCCAGCCATTGTTGAGGCTGTACTTGATTGGGAGCCACTAAGAACCATTACAGGGATTCGTAGTTTTAGAATGGTATGAGAGAAAGTTCATTCAGGACTTTTTGAAGATTGTGATACTACTTACACACCTTACAAAGAAGGGTGTATAGTTTGCTTTGGGCACGGGGTGCTAGGAAGCCTTTAATACTATTAAGGCTAGATAGACTACAATAACAATTTTAACTGTTCTAAACAGTGATACGATATTTGTCATTTACGTGGACACATCATTAGCAGGAATACGAGGTGTTTTGATGCAGACCCGGAGGGTATGGCTTATTTCGCGACAGTTTAGGCGCATCGTAACAGATATACAGTACATCCATGCACAAGGAAAATGTACAAGGATCTGAAGAGGCATTTTTGGTTGAGTGGTATGCGCAGAGGGATTGCAGATTATGTGGCTAAGTGTTATACCTGCCAACAAATTAAGGCAGAACATCAGAGACATGCAGGAACCCTACAGCTTTTACCCATTCCTGAGTAGAAGTGGGCAGATATTTCCATGGATTTCATAGTGGGGTTGCCTAAGTCAAAGAAAGGAAATGATTCTATTTGGGTTATAGTGGACAGATTGACTAAGTCTACACATTTCTTACCAGTGAGGACGACTTATACGGCAGATATGTATGCGAGGATCTTCGTTCGGGAGATTGTTAGATTGCATGGAGTTTCGGAGACGATTGTATCAGATCGGGGCTCAGGCTTCACATCTCATTTTTGGAGGAGTTTCCAGGATACTTTTGGCAGTCAGTTATCATTTAGCAGCATTTTTCACCCCTAGACAGATGGTCAGACCGAGAGGATGAATCAGATCTTAGAGGACATGCTGAGAGCGTGCATTATGGATTTTCAGGGTAGCTGGGAGGATCACATCCCACTGATTGAATTTACATATAATAATAGTTATCAAGCTACCATCAGGATGGCACCGTATGAAGCTTTGTACGGGAGACATTGCAGATCACCTATATGTTGGGCAAAGCCAGAGGATAGTTTATTGATTGGTCCAGAGTTAGTTAGACAGACCACAGAGAAGGTGGCATTGATTCGAGAGCGCATTCTTACGGCGCAGAGTCGGCAAAAGAGCTATGCAGATCAGAGGAGACGACCTTTAGAGTTCCAGGTCGGAGACTTAGTTATGTTGAAAGTATCATCGATGAAGGGCGTTCAGCGATTCGGTAGACGGGAGAAGCTTGCCCCGAGATATGTTAGTCCTTTCAGGATCATCAAGCGCATTGGAGCTGTTTCTTACCGGTTAGATCCTCCAGCATCGATGTCGAGTGCACACGATGTCTTTCATGTTTTGATGCTTAAGAAGCATCTGCGGGATGATGAGTAACAGAGAGTGATTGATTCACCAGAGATTGAGATTCAGGATGACTTGACTACCGTAGAGATTTTGGTATGCATACTTGCTAGAGAGAATAAAAAGCTTAGGAATAAAGTCATCCCATTAGTGAAAGTTCAGTGGAACCGGCAAGGAGCCGAAGAGATTTCTTGGGAGCGCGAGGAGGATGTTCATCGCGACTACCCGCACCTGTTTGGACAGGAATGATGTTGATAAATTCTTATGCTTATATGCTTTGATAGTAGTCTTTATCTATGTTGTTTAGCCACATTTATATTTATCTTTAACACTAGAATGAAGATATTGTCACCTGATCCTTAATCATTTGAAACATATGGTATATACATGAGGGTTTCCTTGTTTGGATTATTTCGCTCGACGTACAAATTTCGTTTAATTAGGGATTTATGGGAGAATGTTTGCATTCTAGGTTGTTAACTTTAAATATCATTGTGCTAATACTATGAGATGGGTGCAGAAGGAATTCTTAATATGAATTACACATTCTTATTGTGTTTTCCCAGTTTTTGAGCTTTGAGACACGATTGTGGAATTTCGGGGACGAAATTCTTTTAAGGGGGGAAGAATGTAAAACCCCGTAAATTTGAATATTTTATGATAAATAATGATAAATATGTTATATGGTGAAAAATAATATATTTTGATGTTTGGATATGATAAGAATTGATTTGACATCAATTCAATGTATATTTATGAAAATATGAGTGCAAATGCACAAAACATGCACAAAGGCCAAAAGAGTGAAAATCTGGGAATAATGACCAGTTATGAGTTTTTATATTTTGTACACCGATGCAGTTAGAATTTGGAAACGTATAAAAGACCAAAGTTGTAGGACTCTTCAACAGATTTCCAACAAGTCTTAGATCACCTCATTCCGATGTCGTATGAGAAAGTTACAGCTAAAATACATAAGGTTATTTTCCTAGTCAGACTAGGTTTCCTGGTTCGGGTCAAACAGGTTTGTTTCGGGTTTGCCTCTATAAATACCTATATTTTTCATGAAAATTCATTTTTTTATCATATCTAAGAACCCTAACAGCCACCAAACCCCCATAAACCCTATTTTGAATTCTTGGAGAAGATTGAAGACTTTCAAGTTGGGTTTTTGTTGATTTTTGGCTTTTGGAGTGGAGATCTCCTTCGACGTTGCTTATAACAAGTTTTCCTACAACCCCAGGCGAGTATCATCTCTACTAATCCCCCTTCCAGTTTTCAAAATGTTTTTAAAGAGATTTAAACATGTTTTGTAGAGCCTAAACGAATAGATTATGTATAAAAGATAATTCTTTTGTATTATATATATAAAGATTAGGTCTTTTCATGCTAAAAAGATTGAGGACATTTTTATAGATGTGATTTAGATCTAATGATGACTTTAAATTGTGGTTAAACTAAAGAAATAAGTTTGATTTGTTGTTTTGAGTTTTTATGCATGTTTTAGGGTTTTGAATACAAATCTAATGCATAAAATCATGTTTATAGTTGTTGAGTTGTTTCCAGATGTTCATATCTGATATAGCATGTTTGCATACAAGTTTTATGAAGATTTAATCATGTTTGAATCATAAAAACATGACGTGAACACGACATATACAAAGAACATGAGAAACTGGAAATTGGGTTCACGATCGACCGCCACGGTCGACCGCGTGCAGGACAGAGACCTGGGTTGTCTCAGGAGCTCGTCGCGATCGACCGTCACGGTCGACCGCCAGTTTGTTTTGGCTGTGCATGTTGTTGAGGGTTGGTTTTGGTTTGTCGATTAAATTTATCGACCTTATGATGATAGACTATGATGTTATTTGACTGTTAAACACCTAGGATGATGGTGAACTTTAGATGTGGACACGCACACCAAGATTTGTGCATGTATGCTATATTGTGTTAGATTGACACACTTTCGACACGAGTTAAATTAATAAACATATATGAATAATGATGTTCTATACGTATCCGGAAATAGGAAGATGAAACCTATTTGCAACAGAACGATTGAGTAAGAGTTTTACAATAATATCGTTATTATATGTATCCGGAATAGGAAAATAATAAACCCTATTACTGCAGAACGATTGAGTAAGAGTATTACAACAATATCGTTATTATATGTATCCGGAATAGGAAAATAATAAACCCTATTGCTGCAGAGCGATTGAGTAACGAGCATTACAAAAGTATCGCTATAGTACAAGATGATGCACACATAGATAATTGATCAGTTGTAAGCTTCACTTCCATGATAGATTACCCACGAGTAGGGTATTTCCTTTGACATTTTGATACACCCATTATGAACGGCAGATATATTTGTTTTAGAAATTGTTGATATCCTCTTATATTTGAGCAGGTCACTCGGACGTAATTCGAGATGAGATGATTATTCTTTATGTTGGAGATTAGAGTATTTATCATTGATTATTTGTTTTTCATTCATAGAGAGTTATATGAATGATTTGATATATGTATGTACTGACTCTATTTTCTTATATACTCCTACCCCTTCCCCTGGGGAGAGGTAGTGATAATCTCGCTAGCGCTTTGACGCTCGTTGTTTCCCCCCCTTTTAGGCAGCGAGTCTGGCGCACGGAGAGTCGCAGGTTTATGGGACTTCTTAGTTGTCCATTTAGTTACTTATCATATTTTGTAGTTATTGTAGAACTCCATATGTAGTTGATTATTTTCAGAATCTAGATTGGTATTTTGTTTCATAGAGTTGAGAGCTATTGTGAGACTTTGTTTATGTGACTCATTGTATTTGAGATTCAGTTCAGACTCAGAGATATGTCTATTTTATTCCAGTTGCGCTCATTATTGATTTTTCATATGCTTCTTCTGTGTACATTCGGTGTTGTTCTATTTCTATTTTTGCTTGTCTGTACCTTCACCTATTTATTGTTTCATCTAGAGAGATAGTGATTGTGATGGTGAAACATGTCGTAGCATGGTGTTTGGTGCTTGGCAGGTTTGACAATCCGGGTTTCACCTGGGACTGCAGCCTTGTGTGAACCCTAGGGCATCACATACAGTTCATCACCCAGCTTCCTCGTTTGTAAGTTTTTAAGTTTCAGTTTTCATCTAAGTATGTAAGTGTCTCTTGTATAATATTACTATCTAGTTTGCTTCCGCTGTTACTGTTCATTACTATTCCTAACATTACTATTCATAGTTACTATTCATCGTCGTTTTTGCTTTTCTTTATGATATACATGTGAACGAAGAAGAAGATATAGCTATAAACAATATTTATATCCTCTACTCCGTTAAACACAGTATTCACCACGAGCTAGCTCTATCGTATCAAGGCTAAACCAGTCCTGGTCACGAGTGGTATCAGAGTCAAGTTAGCCGGTGGTGGAGTCGGCCTGCGGTGGAGAAAACTATAAACCCCGTTAGCCAATGTATATCCGCACAGTGAGAAACAACTCACTATTTGATACGAATGCTTAATCTACAATAAAACAATTGTAGACTTTTTGTAGTTAAAAACTACTACAAAACTGTATGCTTGGTTTATTATAAGCTTTAAAATTAAGCACTTTTATTGGTTAGCTTTAATTTCAAGAACTTTACATTATTGCTTATTTATAAGTTCTACTGCTTATTTATAAGAGCTTTAATTTCAAACATTTTACTATTTAAGCTTCATTGCTTACATTTGAGTGATTACTCTCTAACATTTCTAGTATGATCTAGAAGCTCTAGCATAATCTAGTTCTCTTTCATTGTTCTCTTTTTACTTGCCTTCGTCGCGACTAACACAGCTTTGTTCTGTGTTCATCCAGTGTTGTTGACTGGTGGGGACATTGCGAACTTTTTAGAGTTACTACTTTTGCTTAATTTTAGCTTGTTTTCTTTGCTTCTTGCTTAAGTCTTTATCTGCTTGACTAGTTGTCGCGGTTCACACGGTTTTCGCCCGTTAAGCTTTGTGTGCGTCTAGGGCTTTTCTGTCCGTGTTCATCCCTTGCTGTTGACAGGTTGAGTTTTAAAGTCTTTCTTAAGATGCCTAAGTTTCTAAGCTATCCTTGTGTCCAAACCATGACGGTTAAAAAGTCATATCTCAAATTAAAAAATATAAATGTTATTGAAATTTTCGATAATGAACCAACATTTGAAATCGATAAAGAATTCCTAAGAAATGACTTTAATTCCTTAAAAAACAAAAATAAAAAGGAATGGTTTTTTCAGACATATGAAGAAGATTTTAGATCATCCATTAGAACCATATATTATGACTTCATGCGAACCATTAAGCAAAATATTCCTTTTTTCTTATGGTATGAAGATATATATTTAGAAGATCTAAAAAAACTCTCTTAAACATCAACCTATTGAAAATAACGCCAATACATGGAAAACAGATAAGGATAAAGAAATAGAGTCTTTACATCCACCCTTTGAACCAATAAGGGTAGAAAATGAAGATGTTAAAGCCATCCCTATCACATCTTTAGAACCTTCTAGCTGGATACCCTTGCAGAGGGATATTACCATTGTGACTGAACAAAATAATTTTACCAATATTCACCTTCAGACAATAGGTGAACAAACAGATAGAATTGAAAATATAATTATTGACATAACGAAACCTCTTACTTGCCCAATGGTTATAACACCTTTTCCACCTCAGATCTTCACCAATATCAAATTAGGAAATGATAAACCCATTAGACTTGATGAGCAAATGAGTGATCCTAATAAAGAATCAACTAAGAGATTAAAAGATAAAGAAAAATCTCTTGCTATCAATGTCCTATCAGACCTTGAATCCCAATTTGATGAAACATCTAATTTTAAGTCAGATCATGATTTTGACAAATCTTTAAAAATTCAGAATATAAACAAACATCCATACTCTTCAAATAATACAAAAAATTACTATAAGAGACCCACTCCTGCTGATATGCAATATGAAGAAATTAATAACTATAAAACAAGTTTCGATGGAAATTCTCTGGTTGAATGGAACCTTAACAGTTATACTGAATATCAAATAATACATCTTTTACAAAAAATGCTTATATATGCCAATGCTTGTAGACAACAAGGTAATCCCGAAAAAGATATTGCCAGTGGCTTATGTTCATCCTTTTCTGGTCAATTGCAAGGATGGTGTGATAGGTACCTTACAGAATCACAAAGATATAACATCCTTAATAATTATAAAAAAACTCAACTAGGAGAACCAATTCTTGATAAAACAGGACAAGTTATTAATGATGCTGTTTACACCCTGCTTCTTGCCATATATCATTATTTTGTTGGTCTTGTCAACAACCTTCAAGATAAAGTCAGAGAACAACTCATAAATTTTAGATGTAAAACCCTTACAGACTTTAAATGATACAAAGATGTTTTTCTGTCAAAAATTTACCAACTACATGATTGTAATAATCCTATTTGGAAAGAAAAGTTTATTTCTGGCCTTCCACCTTTATTTGCCGAAAAGGTTAGAGCATCTCTTAAGGAGCAATGTAATGGCAACATTCTCTATGATCAATTCCCTTTCGGAGAATTAATTCAAAAGGTCAACACTACTGGTTTAAAACTTTGCAACGATGTTAAAATTAAAAATCAACTAAAAAATCAAATCCTTTTAGGTAAAAGGGAATTGGGAGATTTTTGTTATCAATTTGGTTTTCAAATGGAAAATCCTAGGATAAAAAATAATCCTAAGAATTATCGAAAAACAAAATCTAATTCTAAGAATTATCAAAAAACACGAAGTCCTAATAAAACTGAAAGAATACCAAGAAAACCCCCAAAAAGAAATTTTAGGAAAAATAGAAATGATACAATAAAGACTCCTACATGTTATAAATGTAAACAAAAAGGACATTATGCTAACAAATGTTTGCAAAAAGATATAAAAAAGAAAGTTAATGAGTTAATACTAAAATCCAATAACTTCACTGAGGAAGAAATAAATAAACTTGTTAATGCTTTAAATCTTAACAATGATTCCTCATCCAGTGATGAGTGTGATAATCTTTACACTTCTGATAAAGAAAATACTTTTGATTCGTCAACGTTTTCTGATAGTTCTTCGGAATTAAATACCCTAGATGAACAGTAACAATTTATTCTTGAGATTATTACTACTATCACCCTCAACAAAAGGGTATACAATTAAAAAAATATATTGAAATAACTAAAAAGAAAGGAAATGACTTCTCTATTCTAAATTTTCCATCCAGTAAAAGGGCATCTCTTGAAGACATTAAACGAGAACAAAAAGAAGTTAAAATTCAACTTAAAAATCTTAGGCAAGAAATAAGTATCTTAAAATCTCAGCCAAATAATATAAAATATTTTAATGAAATTAATACCATAGACAAATATATTAAACAAAAATGGAAATGTGATATTATCCTCAAAATTCAATCCAGTTTCACTGTCAAAGATACTGCTTTAATAGACACTTGAGCAGATCTAAACTGTATTAGAGAAGGTATTGTTCCTTCTCAATACTTTAAAAAAACAACTCATGAGGTTAGTTCTGCTAATGGTCAAAGCCTTAGTGTTGAATATAATAAACTTTCTGATGTTCATGTCTGCAATCAAGGCTTATGTTTAAAAACATCCTTCCTCTTAGTTAAAGACTTAAGACATGGTATCATTATAGGTACTCCTTTCATTAATTTACTCAAAACTTTTTCTGTAGATAATGAAGGACTTCATTTTTACATTAATGGGTTTAAATATATTATTAATTTTAACAACGCCTCTACAGAAGCATATCTTAATAATTTGATCTCTTCCTTATCTCATAAAGAAAAGTTCCTTCAAGATATTTCTAATGAGATAAAATTAGAAAAAATTGAAAGACAAATCAATGAAAAACAATTTACTGAAAGACTAAAACTATTCCATGAAAAACTTGAAAAAAAGTTTTTTCTGAGTTACCTCATGCTTTTTGGTTTAGAAAAAAACATGTTGTCAACCTTCCTTATGAAAATGATTTTTCTAAAAATAAAATCCCTACCAAAGCTTGCCCGATACAAATGAGTCAAAAACTTTTAGAGATATGTAAACAAGAAATTTCTAATCTTCAAAATAAAAATTTAATCAGGCCTAGCTCTTCTCCTTGGAGTTGTGCATCTTTTTATGTTAAGAACGCTGCAGAACTTGAAAGAGGTGTTCCTAGATTAGTTATCAACTATAAACCTCTTAACAAAGATTTACAATAGATTCGTTATCCTATCCCAAATAAAAAAGATTTAATTAAATGATTACAAGGAGCAAAGTTATCTTCAAAATTTGATATGAAATCAGGATTTTGGCAAGTCCAAATTGCCGAAGAAGATCGTTATAAAACAGCTTTTACTATCCCATTCGGTCACTATGAATGGAATGTTATGCCGTTTGGCTTAAAAAATGCCCCTTCTGAATTTTAGAAAATAATGAACGAAATCTTTAGTCCCTACACTTCCTTCACTATTGTTTAAATTAATGATGTACTTGTTTTTTCTAGAGATATCGATCAACATTGGAAACATCTACATATCTTTCTAAAAATCATTAAAGGTAATGGTTTAGTAGTCTCTGCTAGAAAAATAAAACTTTTTCAAACAAAAATACAATTTCTAGGATATTGTATTGATAAAGGCACTATCTCTCCTATTCACAAGGTTATTTCCTTTGCTGATAAATTTCCTGATGAAATAAAAGATACCAAATAATTACAAAGATTCTTAGGATGTTTGAATTATGTCTCAGATTTTTATAAAAACCTAGCTTGTGATAGAAAAATTCTTAATGATAGGTTAAAAAAGAACTGTACTGAATGGACAGAAAGACATTCTGAGGCTGTCAAACGAATAAAAACTAAAGTTAAATCATTGCCCTGTTTATCCCTTCCTGATCCAACCACTTTTAAAATAGTTGAAACAGATGCATCTGATTTTGGGTATGGCGGCATCCTTAAACAAAAAATTGACAATAAAGAAATTCTAGTTCCCTTTACCTCTGGTGCCTAGAATAACACAAGAAAAAATTATTCAACAATCAAAAAGGAAATGCTTGCTATTGTTCTTTCTATCTAAAATTTAAAGCGATTTATTAAATCAAAAGTTTTTACTCAGAATCGATTGCATGTCTGCTAAATACGTTATCAATAAAGATGTTCAGAATTTAGCGTCTAAACAAATATTTGCTAGATGGCAAGCTATCCTTACTGTGTTTGATTTTGATATAGAATTTATTAAAGGCGATAATAACAATTTGCCTGATTTCCTTTCCAGGGAATTTCTACAGGGATATGGCCCTATCAAAATATAATCATCAAAAGACTCTCCCACATGAAAAAGAGAGAGTTGCTTCTACTCCCTTAATACAAGACAATAAGGGAACATATTCTCAATTTTATCAGAAAACATTGGATAAACTCATCATCCTTGAAACGTCTGATCAGACTCTGTTACCGGTTGAAATGGCAACCAAGTTTCTTCCCAAAGAATATTACTATGTTCCGACAATATTTGGTAAAACTACCCTTTACTATGAAAAAATTCTTAAAGAGACAGAAAGTGCATTTGCTCATCATAGATATCGAGGAAAAGAATACAGTTACTCTCGATTAAGAATATATCATATTATTCCATTAAATGAATGGAACTCATATGGGAACCCTAATATTCTACGAAAGTTTAAAGTGAAAACTCAAATTGGTCCCCAACAATACAACTATAGGGACTATCAAGCTGCTTGGGAACATGTTTTGTATATTCAAAATCATCTTGGAAAACATTCATGATGGATACGATTTATGAATCAAATGAGTCTACCAAATTGGTTTATCGAAACCTTCTGGGCTAAATTTGGAGCCATCAAAGAAATTATGCCAAAAGAAGTCCTTAAAAAACAAGGATACTACATCCTCTACTTCCTCTACTACATCCTCTACTTATGATAAAATGCTAATGATACTAGCACCAATGGATACTACATCCTCTACTTCAGAACCTGCTGAGACATCAGAACTTGTTAAACTAAAAGATGAACAAGTGCTTGAAGATACTCCTATGGATAGTGAAGACAACAATGGCGACGATTGCTATGGTATTGATCTTTCCTATGATTAAACACCGACTTAAATTCCAAAGTCAATCAAACTCTTATTAATCTTGCATATGATTAAACACTGACTTAAACTCCAAGTCAATCAAACTCTTATCAATATATTTCTAAATTAAAAATTATATTAAATTTTCATGCATATTATTTCCAGCTAAAATTCAGCGACTGCAGAAGAAACAACAGCAAATATGACTACATACTGCTACTTCATTAGATTCTCTTTGGATACTTAGTCATGAAGATACTTAGTCATGAAGACACATTTGTCAATGGGGCTACTCTACCTACTCTTTAGGCTTTTTCACAAAAGTGTACAAGTGGGGCCCACTTGTATGGAAAGAAGTTATGAGAAGATTGAATGGAATCTTTGAATAGTTCCTCAAAACCACTATAAAAGGAGATGAAGTTGATTGAAGATGAGAGCTTTTTTGGAGAGTTCAAGTATCTTAGTGAGAGAGAGAGAGAGAGTTCCCCTTGTTTCTTTTTTAGTTTTTAGTTTCTAAGTTTAAGTTTGAGTTTGAGTGTTTAAGTATGCAACTCCGGGATTGTACAGTTCATCACCCGGCTTCCCCGTTTGTAAGTTTTTAAGTTTCAGTTTTCGTCTAAGTATGTAAGTGTCTCTTGTATAACATTACTATCTAGTTTGCTTTCGCTGTTACTGTTCATTATTAATCATGATGTTACTGTTCATAGTTACTATTCATCGTTGTTTTTGCTTTTCTTTTATGATATACATGAGAACGAAGAAGTAGATATAGCTATAAACAGTATCTATATTCTCTACTCCGTTAAACACAGTATTCCCCACGAGCTAGCTCTATCGTATCAAGGCTAAACCAGTCCTTGTCACGAGTGGTATCAGAGCCAAGTTAGCCGGTGGTGGAGTCGGCTTGCGGTGGTGAAAACTGTAAACCCCATCAGCCGTTGTATATCCGCACAGTGAGAAAAAACTCACTATTTGATACGAATGCTTAATCTACAATAAAACAATTGTAGACTTTTTGTAGTTAAAAACTACTACAAAACTGTATGCTTGGTTTATTATAAGCTTTAAAATTAAGCACTTTTATTGGTTAGCTTTAATTTCAAGAACTTTACATTATTGCTTATTTATAAGTTCTACTACTTATTTATAAGAGCTTTAATTTCAAGCATTTTACTACTTAAGCTTCATTGCTCACATTTGAGTGATTACTCTCTAACATTTCTAGTACGATCGAGAAACTCTAGCATAATCTAGTTCTCTTTCATTGTTCTCTTTTTACTTGCCTTCGTTGCAACTTACACAGCTTTGTTCTGTGTTCATCCGGTGTTGTTGACTGGTGGGGACACAGCGAACTTTTTAGAGTTACTACTTTTGCTTAACTTTTAGCTTGTTTTATTTGCTTCTTGCTTAAGTCTTTATCTGCTTAACTAGTTGTCGCAGTTCACACGGTTTTCACCCGTTAGCTGAGTGCGTTTAGGGTACCTTTGTCCGTGTTCATCCCTTGCTGTTGACAGGTTGAGTTTTAAAGTCTTTCTTAAGATGCCTAAGTTTCTAAGCTATATTTCCCCTAATAAAAAGAATGCCTATGTAAAAACCATGTCGGTTAAAAACTCAGAATCCTTAGATTATGAAATTATTGATCAAAGCATTAAAAATTGGAAAATGCATAGAGTTAGTACTAATGATATCTACTGTAAAGAAAGTTTTAAACTTAAAACAAAATACTAGTAAAAAATATTGAAAGAACAAAGACTGTCACATCCCACACAGAAAAGTTACAATTACTCAGTGATAAAGATATCCAAAAAATTACAGAAGATCCTACTCTTGAATTTCTTCATCTTGGTCTTGTTCAAGTATCTATCAGACCCCTTACCAGAAATGGCATTAACACCTCTGTTCTTGTTTGCTTACGAGACGGAAGATTCTCTATTTTTACAGACTCTTTGATTGGCCTAATTGAGTCAAGCCTAAGCAATGGTCCTATATTGTGACGCCCCAGGGTTCACACAAGGCTGCAGTCCCAGGTAAAACCCAGATTGTCAAACCTGCCAAGCACCAAACACTATGCTACGACATGTTTCACCATCACAATCACTATCTCTCTAGTGGAAACAATAAATAGGCGAAGGTACAGACAGGCAGAATAGAAATAGAACAACATAGAATATTCACAGTAGAAGCATAAGAAATATCAATAATGAGCCCAACTGGAATGAAATAAATGTGTCTCTGAATCTGAACTGAATCTCAAATACAATGAGTCAAATAAACCAACTCTCACAATAGCTATCAACTCTAAAATAGAAATACCAATCTAGAGTCTGAAAATAACCAACTACATGTGGAGTTCTAAAATAACTACAAAATAGAATAAGTAGCTGCATGGACAACTAAGATGTCCCATTAACCTGCGAATCTCCGTGCGCCGGACTCGCTGCCTGAAAGAGGGGAAACAACGAGCGTCAAAGCGCTAGCTAGATCATCGCTCTGCTCGGTGTGCATGTCCACATCTGAAGTTCGCCATCATTCTAGGTGTTTAACAAATCATTTATATCATTGTCTATCATCATGAAGTCGAGGAATCCGCTCGACAACCCGAAACAAAACCAAATAAACATGCACAGCCAAAAACCACTGGTGGTCGACCGCGACGAGCTCCAGAGGCTAACCTAGCTTCTGTCCTGCACGTGGTCGACCGTGGCGGTCGATCGTGAACCCTAAATTTCCAGATTTTGATATTTTGTGTATGTCGTGTTCACGTCGTGTTTTTGTGATTCAAACATGATTAGATCTTCATGAAACTTGTATGTAAACATGCTACAGCAGATATGAACATCTAGAAACCACTCAACAATTATAAATATGATTTTATGCAGTAGATTTGTATTCAAAACCCTAAAACATGCATAAAAGCTCAAAACGACTAATCAAACTTCTTTCTTTAGACTAATGACGTTTTAAAATCATCATCAGTTCTAAAACACATCTGTAAAAACGTTCTCTACCTTTTTAGCATGAAAAGACCTAATCTTTATATATATAATACAAAAGAATTGTCTTTTATACACAATCTACTCGTTTAGGCTCTATAAAACATGTTTAAATCCTTTTAAAAACGTTTTAAAAACTAGAAGGGGGATTAGCAGAGATGATACTCGCCTGGGGTTGTAGAAAAACGTGTTAGAAGCAACGTTGAAGGAGATCTCCTCTCCAAAAGCTAAAAATCGACAAAGAATCCAATTGAAAGCCTTCAATCTTCTCCAAGAATTCAAACTAGGGTTTGGGGGGTTTGGTGGCTGTTAGGGTTCTTAGAAATACTGATAAAAACGTGAAAAACTTATATATATATCAGGGGAAAATGAATATGGGTTTAGAAATCTGAAACCAACTCAAAACAAGAAAACATCAATCTGCAGGTTTCGTGGTCGACCGTGGCGGTCGACCAGCTGCGGTCGACCGCGACGGTCGACCGAGAAGAGCTTTTTTTTTCAGCTCCTCCAAAGTTTGGCCTTATGTGCATGTTTCAACTCTATTCTCTCTCATGTATGAACTCGTACATACTCAAAACACATGGTATTATTCTCATATACCATTTAATGATATTTATCATACTAAATATCCATATATCATAACTAAACTCATATTAATATATCATTCAAAAATTTATCGGGGTTTTACATTTACCCCCCTTAAGAGGATTTCGTCCTCGAAATCCCGCCGTCGCATCTCAAAGCTTAAAAACTGGGAAAACACATAAAGAAGGTGTAATTCATAATAAGAATCCCTTCTACACACATCACATAGTATTAGCATATTAATATCTAAAGTTAACAACCTAGAATGCAAACATTCGCACCTTACTCCCTAACCAAAAGAAATGAGTACGTCGAACGAAAAATCCAAGTAAGGAACCTCCCGTATATACCATGTATTTCATATGATTAAGGATCAGATGACAATATCCCCATTCTAGTGTTAAGGATAAATATTATTGTACTAAATAATCATAGGAAATGATAACTACCAAGTCATATAAGCATATCAACATCATACCTATCCAAACAGGTGCGGGTAGTCACGACGAACATCCTCCTCGCGCTCCCAAGAGATCTCTTCGGCTCCTTGCCGGTTCCACTAAACTTTCACTAATGGAATGATTTTATTTCTAAGCTTTTTATTCTCTCTATCAAGTATGCATACCGTAATCTCTACGGTAGTCAAATCATCCTGAATCTCAATCTCTGGTGAGTCAATCACTCTCTGCTGCTCATCATCTCGCAGATGCTTCTTAAGCATCAAAACATGAAAAACATCGTGTACACTCGACATCGATGCTGGAAGATCTAATCTGTAAGAAATAGCTCCAATGCGCTCGATGATCCTGAAAGGACCCACATATCTCAGGGCAAGCTTCCCCTGTCTACCGAATCGCTGAACGCCCTTCATCGGTGATACTTTCAACATAACTGAGTCTCAGACCTGGAACTCTAAAGGCCGTCTCCGCTGATCTGCATAGCTCTTCTGCCGACTCTGCGCCGTAAGAATGCATTCTCGAATCAATGCCACCTTCTCTATGGTTTGTCTAACTAACTCTGGACCAATCAATAAACTATCCTTTGGCTCTGCCCAACATATAGGCGATCTGCAAGGTCTTCCGTACAAAGCTTCATACGGTGCCATCCCGATGGTAGCTTGATAATTATTATTATATACAAATTCAATCAGTGGGATGTGGTCCTCCCAGCTACCCTAAAAATCTATAACGCATGCTCTCAGCATGTCCTCTAAGATCTGATTCACCCTCTCGGTCTGACCGTCTGTCTGGGGGTGAAAAACGCTGCTAAATGATAACTGACTGCCAAAAGCATCCTGGAAACTCCTCCAAAAATGAGATGTGAAGACTGATCCCCGATCTGATACAATCGGCTCTGGAACTCCATTCAATCTAACAATCTCCCGAATGAAGATCATCGCATACGTATCTGATGTATAAGTCGTCCTCACAGGTAAGAAATGTGCGGATTTAGTCAATCTGTCCACTATAACCCAAATAGAATCATTCCCTTTCTTTGACTTGGGCAACCCCACTATGAAATCTATGGAAATATCTGCCCACTTCCACTCGGGAATGGGTAAAGGCTGTAGGGTTCCTACAGGTCTCTGATGTTCTGCTTTAACTTGTTGACATGTATAACACTTAGCCACATAATCTGCAATCTCTCTGCGCATACAACTCCTCCAAAAATGCCTCTTCAGATCCTTATACATTTTCGTCGTGCCTGGGTGCACTGTATATCTACTGCGATGAGCCTCGTCAAAAAGTTCCCTCTTCAGCTGTAGGTTATTCGGCATAACAATCCTGCCCTTCATCCTCAGGCCTCCATCAACTCCAATAGTCCAATCATCCTTGGGTTCCTTAGAGATCTCCCCCTTGCGGGTTTGAATCTAAGAATCCTCTAACTGAGCTCCGACTACTCTATCTCTCCAAGATGGCTGCACAGATAACGCTCCTAAGAACACACGGCTCCCGCTAATCTCTGGCCTGAAATCAAAATGACTGAGGGTATAAAGATCCCGATATAGTGAACACCTCAGAGCTGCTACCCCATGACGACGCTTCCTGCTCAACGCGTCTGCTACCACGTTCGCCTTTCCCGAATGATACTGTATAGCGAACTCATAATCCTTGATAAACTCTACCCATCACCGTTGCCTCTGGTTAAGTTCTTTCTAAGAAAAAAGGTACTTCAAACTCTGGTGATCTGTGAATAACTCAAACTACACTCCGTACAGATAATGTCTCCATGCCTTCAGTGCAAAGACCACTACTGCTAGCTCCAAATCGTGCGTGGGATAATTTTGCTCGTGAGTCCTCAACTGTCTCGAAATATAAGCTACGACTCTCTGGGTCTGCATCAATACACCGTCCAGACCCGATAAGGATGCATCAGTGTAGATAACAAAAGTCTTATCACTGCTAGGAATAACCAACACTGGTGCTGAAGTCAACTTAGTCTTCAGTGTCTCAAATGCCTTCTGGCACTCTATGCTCCAAATAAACTGTACACCCTTTTTAGTAAGGCGTGTAAGTGGCGTGGCAATCCTCGAGAAGTCTTGAATGAAATTTCTATAATAGCCTGCCAGGCCTAAGAAGCTACGAATCTCGGTAACTGTCTTCGGTGGCTCCCAATCAAGTACGGCTTCTACCTTAGCTGGATCTACTGCAATGCCCTTCCGGCTGATAACATAGCCCAAAAATCTGATCTCTGATAACCAGAATTCACATTTGCTAAACTTAGCATACAACTGGTGTTCTCTCAAAATCTGCAGTGCTAACCTCAAATGCTGCTCGTGCTCTGCCTCCGACCTCGAGTAAATAAGAATATCATCGATGAAAACTATCACAAACTGGTCCAAATAAGGACGAAAAACCCGATTCATAAAACCATGAATACTGCGGGTGCATTGGTCAGCCTAAATGGCATGACTAGAAACTCAAAAGACCCATATCGAGTCAAGAAAGCGGTCTTGGGAATATCCATCTCCCGAACTCACAACTGGTGATAACCGGAACGAAGATCTATCTTCAAGAAACGCTACGCTCCCTGCAACTGGTCGAACAAGTTGTCGATCCTCTGTAATGGGTACCTGTTACGGATAATGACCTTGTTCAACTCGTGATAATCTATACACAATCACATACTCTCGTCCTTCTTCTTCACAAAGAGGACCGGCGCTCTCCACGGAGAATGACTCCATCGAATGAAGCCCTGAGACAACAACTCATCTATCTGGATCTGTAGCTCCCTCATCTCAGCAGGCGCCATACGGTAAGGAGCTCGAAAAATCGGTGCGGCGCCTGGCTGCAACTCTATGCAAAACTCGACCTCTCTCACTGGAGGTAATCCGGGTATGTCCTGGAAGACATTCTGGTACTCTGAGACTACTCGTATCTCACTCAAATCTGCACCCCGATCTCGTAATATCACCTCCTCTACGTACGCCAGAAATGACTCTGCAAACTGGTTACCTCTGGAAGTAGCTACCACTAATTCTGATCCATCATGCGCTCTCAAACTGACTGTTTTCGCAAAACAGTCGATACTCACATGGTAGGAAGATAGCCAATCCATACTAAGAATCACATCGAATTCATACATATGCAACACGATCAAATCAATCGCGAACTCAGAATCGTCCAAACTGACGATGCTTCTCCTACAAACTCCCGTTAACAATGACATCTCTCCCAACGGAGTAGATACAGATAAAGGGAAATCTAGCGGCTAAGCAATAAGCCGAAGTCTAATCGAAAAATTATAGGAGATAAAAGAATGCTAAGCGCCAGAATCGAAAAGAATACGTGCTGGAAAGGAGTTCACCCGGAACGTACCTTCCACCACAGCCCCGCTCACGCCATGATCATGAGGAACCACTGCATACACTCTACCGCTCTACTGCTCTGCATCACCTGGAGTGAATGGTGCCATCTACCTCTGCTGGATCTCCTAGACCGCTCGAACCTGTCCCTCTATCCTCGGAACTGCTGGAGGTACCTCAATCCGCGGCTGCTGGCCCTGAGCGCGTCCCTGAGCACGGTTCTGCTGATGTTACTGAGTCCTGCCCTGCTGGCCTACTGCGGGTGCGCTGCGTCACTCGGCTGTTCGGTGCCCAATCTTGTTACAATTGTAACAAGATCCCTAGAATCGGCGCTGCTGCTGCGCTCTCTGGTCCTACTGATACCCCTTCTTATGAGGACCCTGATGATGCGGACCCTTACCCTGCTGCTGGGGTCCTCCTGAGCCTCCAAATGGTCTCTTCCCTTTTCCTTTATCCTAGGACTATCCTGACTTACTATTTCCCTTGTCCTTGATGAATATAGCTGTATCCGTCTCCTGAGCCATGGCAGCATTTGCCACCTCCCGTACTGATCGAAACCTCCGCGATACTATATACCGGCATAACCCTGGATGAAGTCCCATCAAGAACATCTGAGCCTGCCTCTCCTCTATGTGCCACATGCCGGTGAATCTGAGTAATGACATGAACTTACTCTCGAAGTCCATGACAGACATATCTCCCTGCTCTAACCGAGCCAGCTCTAACTCTTTTCCGGCTTTCGCTACAGTCGAAACATACTGCTCATTAAATAGATATATAAAGGTCTCCCATGAAACCGTCATCCTCTACTCTGGGGTGAAGCGAAGTCGATACCATCCTCCCGCATCGCCCTTGAGGTTGAAAGCCGCTAGCCTCTGCTTCTGCAATGAATTAACATTCAGCATATCCAAGATGTTGCTCACATCCTCTTTCCACTTGTGTGCAGCAATGGAATCCGTCGAACCGTGGAACTCTAGTGCTTTCAACTTTTGATACCTCTCAACTAAACGAAGCCAAGCCTCCTGATCAGTTGCTCCGTCATCAACTCGTGGTGTCGGTGGAACCACTGGTGCCCTCTCTGGTATTCCCTCCCGAATAGATGACTCCTGAACGGGTGCCTCTTCATGAACGGAAGTCTCTGGATGAACCTGGGCTGCTAACTGCTCCTCAATAGCCACCATACGAGCTGCCAAAGGTGCTATGAGATCCACTAAGTACTACGGAGCCTGCTGCGGCTCGGGTTCCCTATCTTCCTGCTCAACTCTCTGAGCACGAGAAACTCGGCGTCCACGACCTCTTCCTGACATCTATAATTCCAAAATAAAGCTTATAACACAGTACATAGGATCTCAAGCATGAAGCATATAACATATACCAATAAGTAAATCGAATCACATATATTTCATGTCATGCTTAATCAGTCAAGCAAATAGTTCATATAAATTTTTTTTATAGATTTTCCGCGTACTACGCCCTCACTCATACTAAGGATTCCTAGCGGACTGTATACATGATCCCTAGGAAACTCTATCCTAACTCCACGATATGACACAGGAATGATCCTAAGGATATTAGAACCAGAGCTCTGATACCAACTGTGATGCCCCAGGGTTCACACAAGGCTACAGTCCCAGGTGAAACCCAGATTGTCAAACCTGCCAAGCACCAAACACCATGCTACGACATGTTTCACCATCACAATCACTATCTCTCTAGTGGAAACAATAAATAGGTGAAGGTACAGACAGACGGAATAGAAATAGAACAACACAGAATATTCATAGTAGAAGCATAAGAAATATCAATAATGAGCCCAACTAGAATGAAATAAATGTGTCTCTGAATCTGAACTGAATCTCAAATACAATGAGTCAAATAAACCAAGTCTCACAATAGCTTTCAACTCTAAAATAGAAATACCAATCTAGAGTCTGAAAATAACCAACTACATGTGGAGTTCTGAAATAACTACACAATAGAATAAGTAGCTACATGGACAACTAAAATGTCCCATTAACCTATGAATCTCCGTGCGCCGGACTCGCTGCCTGAAAGAGGGGAAACAACGAGCGTCAAAGTGCTAGCGAGATCATCACAACCTCTCCCCAAGGGAAGGGGTAGGTGTTCGCGGGAAAAATCGTGTTCTTCTTCATTGATTCCATTGTACACTTTCGTAATAGTTTATCGATTACAGAAATCCGGTCTTTTTATAAGATCCGGTTACAATGAAAATTCAAAATGAAATGAAAAAGATTACAACTTTTATCCTTGTTTGTTGAACGAATCGCGAGCTCCTGTTATGCGGTCACTCGCTTTGTGTGGGTTCTTTGCCTACGTCGGGGTTGTTTGCCGTGGACCACCGTGTGATCTCGATCCGGTCGGATCTACACGATATGACGGGTATTATCTCACGAAGAAAATAATAGCCGGGTGGGGTACTAATTCACCAAGGAAATAGTAGCCCAAGTGTCAAAATCGACCAAGCGAATTCGAGACTCTTCTCGGGATCTAAGAACCAAGCTTAGATCCGGAGGAAAATCATGTAGATCTCAGATCCGATCCCTCTCGAACTCTTGCCTTATTTGGCGTGGATGATCGCCGAGCACCGGATCTCAAAGTCCAAGTCTTCAATCTTCTAAAGCTCTAATCTTTTTTAGATCTCAGATTCCAATCCGGCAGAGCTTCGACCCTCCAAAATCCAACCCCTGAAACAAATGAGCACAAGGCCTATTTATAGGCACTCAGAACTGTGCATTTGCACAGTTCTGGGCCTAGCCACCTGTGGGTGGCTCGGCTCTTGGCCGAGCCACCCTAGGGTGGCTCGGCCTTGGCCGAGCCACCCTGGGGTGGCTTGGCTAAGGCCGAGTCCCCGGGTGTTTGTCTGTTTCGCCGTTTTCCGGTGTTTCCGGTTCTCCGTTGTTCGGATTTGATTCGGTTTGTGGTTGACTTGATCTGGAATCGACTTGTTGACTTGATTCCAAATATGGCAGTTAATCCGCTTCTGAGTTCGAGTCCGGAATTGATCTTGATTCGATCATTATATCACCGAGTTCGCTCTTATTTAGATGACTCGGTGATTCCCCGAAACGTTGGTTTGATTCCGCGTGCGAGTGGATGCGTTCCAATGCTTGGGTGCGATTTGTTGGCTTCGTCGCCTCGTTAACCTGCTCCGTTGCGTATGGCTTGGCTTCGGCATTAGCGGGATAACGGTCGTGCTTGGATACGTCGCTCGATGGTCCGTTTGTTGAATTGGCATCGTCGAGCTGTGATAAGGGACCTATAGGCAATTTTATACGCCTACAGATACCCCCTCCAAAGTATTTCAGTCTCGTTCTTTTATAGAAGAGTCTGGAATACTTTGGATGTGATTGTCCCAACCTTTAGTCGGTATAACGGGACTTTGGAATGGCTTCTGTCCTGGATTCCTTCGATTCCTTCAGGTCATTCAGTGCTTTGTAGAACGCCTGTGAGGATTCCGGTGCTGCATTTATTGTCTGACCGTCGTCGGAATTTTGAACTTGAAGTCGATTCCTGATTTCTTGCTTTTTAGCTCGAGTTGGTTGCTTCAACATAGAGCTGATCATCGATTGATGGCGTCGTCCGGCATTTGAGCTTCATTGCGACGCGTTGTCCGGCGTCCAGGCTTCATTGTAATGCGCTGTTCGACGTTTGACACAGTTTATACTCGTACGTCTGCTGGAGTATACACAGTTTAAGCTCTTAAGGTATTGGAGCGTGGCGGATACTTGAGTCACGAGACCAATCCATAGAATTGATGCGTCAATGACTTGTACTTATAGAATTTTTGGCAAATTCTCAGCCATCAACGGATTTGATGAGCCTTTACCGACTACCGTTTGAGTCGGGCTAGCATGCGGATTGTCTAAATCCGTTCCGCATGTAACGTTAAGCTAAAAGAGTTAACCCTTTTAGTGCTACGATATTGAATACGTAGACTTCGTCTTTCTCCTGTGAAAAGACTAAACAGCAACGTGTATGAGACGTTGACTTAGGATT
>BQKN01065093.1:9952-40309 GCA_022839385.1 Asparagus kiusianus
TCTTTTCACAGGAGAAAGACGAAGTCTACGTATTCAATATCGTAGCAATAAAAGAGTTAACTCTTTTAGCTTAACGTCACGTGCGGAACGGATTTAGACAATCCGCACGCTAGCCCGACTCAAACGGTAGTCGGTAAAGGCTAATCAAATCCGTTGAAGGCTGGGGGTTAGCCAAAAATCCTAAAGTCAACACCTAACACGTGTCGCCGGGTAGCCTATTCCCGTAACAATGGCGAAGTCTATGTATTCGACATCATAGCGCGAAGTCTCAGAGAATTCAATCTCTGAGCGCAACGTTACATGCGAGCGGATTTAAAACAATTCGCATGCTAGCCCGACTCAAACGGTGGTCGGTAAAGGCATATCAAACCCGTTGATGGCTGAGGGTTTGCCAAAAATCCTATGAATATTGTGGTCAATCATTTCAAACGGAATGACGAATCATAATAAAGATAAAAAGACCAATGTCACTAAAAGAGAATCAAAAGTCAGATCACTCAGTAAACAAAATCAAACATCAAGCCCGTGGCTAAAAATCTGCTGACTGAACTTAGATAGCTTATCATCATAAGCTTGGCTAAGCTCAGCCCTAATGGACTCCTCAGTGGCGGTCGAAGTCTTCGCAGCAGTCTCTTCTGTCTCGGATAGCTTCTGCTTCAAGGACTTCAACTCATCAGACAAAGCCGTGCAGGTCTGCTGGTCCTGTGTCTTCGTCATCTGAAGAACATCAAAAGTCTCCTCCTTTTCACGGAGTGCTCTTCTGAGCTGGTCTATCTCGGCCGCACAGGAAGTGAGAGAAGAATCAAGCTCGGCAAGTGAAGATAACCTGGTAGCAAGGCCGGTCTCAACTCGAGCTACTCGGTCTCGCTGCACCTGAACCTCAAGATCAGCAAGAAGCTGAGTCTCGCGCAATGACTGTAAACGAGTATCCAGCTCAGCAGCAATGAAGGAAGAAGCACCGGTATCCCGAAGCTCACGAAACATCTGAAGCTCACGCTCTAAGCAGTCGAGATCGTCAACTATGGCCTTCGCCAAATCTAAGTATCCTGCCTCCCTTATCAAATTGATCCTGGAATTAAGGAAAGGTTTGAACTGGTGAAGGGAAAGTCCGCTGTGGAAGAGCTTGCCAATCATAGCCTTCACAAAGGAGAAGAAGGAGCGAACTTCTAGACAGATAACGATCTTGTCGGGATCGTCGTCGGATAACAACTCCTTCACTAAGACATGAAGACGAGAAGAACGCCCTATACAAAAAAGAGGAAGAAGTCCGTTAAAAGTTTTAATGAGAAAAAGGAATAACATTCTTCAATGAGTTAACTTATACCTTCTTCTCCTTGAGCCGCTGGGGGTAGTGGAGGTGTAACGGCTGTAGGTGTATCAACTGGTATAGTTGGTCTCATGGCCGGCTCGACAGGGTCTTTCTCAAAAGCTCCTGCCAGATTCAAAACGGAATTCGCAGAGGCGTTACATTATAGTTGCATTAGTCAAGATTGGCTAGTCCTATAGTTAACTCAGAAAGAAGCACTTACCTTCAAAGGAACCATCCTCAGGGTTTTCAGCGAAGGCGGGCTCAGAAAACATATCCCCAGGTAACTGGTCATCAATCTGAGGAGAGCTGTATATGTAGCGCATCATAGGAGTGTCCGCAAACAAGCTTCCCTCGTCGAAGTCATCAATGGAGAAATCTGACATAAAAGAATATCAGTGCCAAAGAAGAGTGAAGAGACTACAACTAATGGAAATGAGTTACCTCTCACAGGTGCATCGGCCTCTTCATTTCCAGGATTCGCCTCCTGCAAATTATCTGAAGAAGCAAGAGGTAGAGGACAGTTAGAGGGTACACAAATTCATTGGTGTATCATCTAAAGAAATACGTTATCAGTGTTAGATGTACCTTGATTCACGGAATCAGGTCCTACATTGACTTCCTCTCTAATGTCAGCAACCCCTGTAGGCCTCTCTACAGGGGGTGGTGGGTCAGATTCATCGGGAGATACAGGAATAGGATCGGGACTCATCTCATTCTCCCCACGCACTCCTATATAGAGGTGGAAAAGTATAAGTCAATGTGCTGAATAACCAAGAGAATGGTTCACAGGATGGATAGTACCTCCGTCACCGGCAGGATCATCGCCAGCCAAGTCCATATCAGAAGCTCGGGAAGCTGCACGCAGCTTACGGGCTAATCTCTTCCGCCTAGCAGTAGGGATCGAAGGTCTCACCTGAGGAGGAGGATGAAACTCTCCATCATGATCAACTGTGGTCCCTGAAACGTCAAACCATAGTCAGTTTCAATATTTCTGGAAAATAAAGGGAAAAGTTGAATCACAAACCTCGCTCAGAAGAGTCATCATAATCTTCGGGATCCCCGCCTGAAGCCTCGTCTGTGGAAGGGAATGTCCTCTGGCCCTCTTCATCAATTCGGCGAGTCTTGTTCCGCACCCTCTGTGCTCGAGCATTCTCCCGAATCCGAAGGGAATCAAGCTGAGAAGCAGCCTCAGCCTCTATCTCTGCAATCGGCTTCACGGGGACAGTCTTGTTAGCTGCTAGTAACCACTTGCAGCTCAAGAAAGTAAGGTTCAACTGCCGATCAATACTCGGGAGACTGAACTTAGCACCAGTACAGCCAGTCACGGTCCACAACCATGCACGGAGACCGTCTACCAAACCACTATGGGTCCGAAACTGCTGACGAGGATTCCCGATGTAGAGCTGATCATAGCCAAACTGGCGAGCTAATCGGCAGGGCAGATATGGTTCTATGAAGCACTGATCCCTCACCCGAAAAGTCAGATAGCCGGGCCTAATGTTCACCAACCAGTTGAAGCAGCCGATGTCTAGTTGAGTCCGATACTCTTTCGGCCTCTCCTCATCGATCAAGCACTCACCGTATCGGCCGGAGAACTGCGGAAAACAAGTGGAAAATGCCCAACACTTGTGGACCTGTAGCTGCTGTCTGACATCAGAAAATCCGCGGCCCTCCCACCTGCCATTCTCAAGCAACTGTAGCAGGGGAACAGAGTGGTCTGTGGCGTTCGGAACCGACATCATATCCGAGCGGTGGAGGACGAACCAGGCCATCAGATAAGCGTACGGAAGCTCCACCTTAAGAGTGGGAATCTGACCTGGCAAATCGGTCTCCTTTCGTGTGAAGGCACTGGAAAGCTGTCGAAGTCCTCGGTGAATATTAGCCACCATCACCGGAAGAAGTGAGAGTTCTTTCTTGTAAGCGAGCTGAACTGCTGGATAGAGTACCTCCAAGGGCAAGGCGTCGCCAGACTGGTATGGAACCAAGCACTTCTTCAACCAGATGGCAAGAAAGCCGGCAAGGAGAGTCATCGGTCGAATCGGTGTGGTCGCATGCCATAAGAAGGATCTGAACCTGGTCTTCGTAGGGAAGCCACCCTCAGGACTGTTAGTGGTGTAGGAGTGAGCGTCAATCTTCTTCAGTAGACTGTTCACCTCTGAAGGAGTGAGTGGGGCCAACTCACAAATATCCTCGCCAGAACTGCTCTCCAGATTCTTGAACAAGTAGTTCGCAAACTGCTTTAAACTCACACATACCTTGGTCCTCTTTGCTAAAGGCTCGGACTGCGCCAAAGCAATGTGGTAGTGACAAGTAAGGTCCCACAGAGTCTCATAACGGTCGGGCATGTGATCCTTCAGCTGACTCAACTCATGACTAGAAGGGAAATACTCCTGATACAACATCTGTCCCATGGGCAAGCCAGAAATCCTGTGCATCTCATGGAGGGCCAAACCCAACTCCCCTTGCCGGGTCAGAAAAGTGTTCGAGTCTGGATTATAGAGCTCAAACAAAGCGCAGAAAACAAGTGAGTCCGATACTCTCTCGGCCTCTCATCATCTATCAAGCACTCGCCGTATCGGCCGGAGAACTGCGGAAAACAAGTGGAGAATGCCCAACACTTGTGGACCTGCAGCTGCTGTCTGACATCAGAAAATCCTCGGCCCTCCCACCTGCCACTCTCAAGCAACTGTAGCAGGGGAACAGAATGATCTGGGGCGTTCGGCACCGACATCATATCCGAGCGGTGGAGGACGAACCAGGCCATCAGATAAGCATACGGAAGCTCCACCTTAAGAGTGGGAATCTGACCTGGCAAATCGGTCTCCTTCCGTGTGAAGGCACTAGAAAGCTGTCGAAGTCCTCGGTGAATGTCAGCTACCATCACCGGAAGAAGTGAAAGCTCTTTCTTATAAGCAAGCTGAACGGCCGGGTAGAGCACCTCTAAAGGCAATGCATCACCAGACTGGTATGGAACCACACACTTCTTTAACCAAATAGCGAGATAACCGGCAAGAAGAGTCATCGGCCGAATCGGAGTGGTCGCATGCCATAAGAAAGATCTGAATCTGGTCTTCGCAAGGAAGCCACCCTCAGGACTGCTAGTGGTGTAGGAGTGAGCATCAATCTTCTTCAACAAGCTGTTCACCTTTGAAGGAGTAAGTGGGGCCAACTCACAAATAACCTCGCCAGAACTGTTCTCCAGCTTCTTGAATAAATAGTTCGCAAACTGCTTCAGACTCACGGAGGCCTTGGTCCTTTTCGCTAAAGGCTCAGACTGTGCCAAAGCAACGTGATAATGACAAGTGAGATCCCATAGAGTCTCATAGCGATCAGGCATACGATCCTTCAACTGGTCCAATTCACGATTAGAGGGAAAGTACTCCTGGTATAACATCTGTCCCATGGGCAAGCCAGAAATCCGATGCATCTCGTGAAGAGCCAAGCCCAACTCCCCCTGCCGGGTCAGAAAAGTGTTCGAGTCTGGATTATATAGCTCGAACAAAGCACAAAAATGTCTCAAACTGACAGGCAAGCCATACATGGTGGCACGAACGGCTGCATACAAGCCGCAAGGGTGCAACTCCTCGCCCCATCGGCTCAAAACGTATGTCGTCATGCGACTCCACCAAGACTTGTCCGAAGAGTGGACCCAACCATAAATCCTGTGACGAGTCGCAGGCATCTCCCGTCCTAGGGCAGCGAGGCGATTCCTCAAGGTCAAAGCAGTGGCAAGAAGCTCGTTACGTGGCGGTGCATCTAGTCCCAACACTCCGGGATGTAATCCGGTGATGTGACTCCTGCTCGAGCCAGGAGCTGCCTGATGGGTGATATAGCCACAATGGACGCTCTCATGATCCTCCGTCAAGCGCCACGACATCTCCCGTGTCACAGCCTGACGCCTGAACTCAGTCAATGAGCGATGCCGAGGAATCTCCGGCAAGTATATGAAGCCACTGCCGGTCTTGTGGAGCCACTGCTCAGCGTCAATGAATACGGCTTCTGGGTCATCGACGGAATCACCAAACAGGAAGTCGCTCTTCCGAAGAGGCTGAGTAGAGCTGGCATCCTTCACAAAAGGCGCATCTATGATCAGCTGACGAATGACTCGATGACTACCTTCCCTCACCACCTGGGCAACCTCAGTCGACGTGCCCGGAGCAAACTGAGGAGTAGCTGGAATAGGAGAAGGATCGTCGGAGATCGAGTAATACTCGCCACGACGCCCACAGACTGCGTGGGACGAGAATGATCCAGAAGGGTATCCCACTGCAAAGTGAACAGTTAAACGCTGGTTAGTCCCGATTATAAAAGGAAATTGAACTCATCTTACAAATAGTTAAGATAGAGTCATTGCCTTATAAAGGGTGAGACGATTTGGCCACATTGTGCAATTACAACACAGGGTATGTCAACAACATATCCCTGCCTTATAAAGCGCAATGTAGCGTCAAATCGCCCCCTTTAATTTTGAGATATGGTTTTGACCAAGCAAAACATATCTTTGAAGCGTCGATCCTCACCAACGAGAATCAAGGCTCTTCCCGATTGCCTCGCCAAGGAGAACAACGTGGGGTGAAAATGGACCAATTTGCAAATTTTCAAGAAAAGAGGGGTTAATTTGCAAAATTCCCAAATATGCCAAAAGCGTCGATCCTCACCAAGGAGAATCAAGGCTCTTCCCAATTGCCTCGCCAAGGAGAACAACGTGGGGTAAAAAAGGACCAATTTGTAAATTTACAAGAAAATAGGGACTAATTTGTAAATTTTCAAATACTGCCAAAAATAGCTCACCAGCATAGGAGGGAGGCGCGCCATCAGCCGACATAGCAGGGGAACGACCTCTCGAAGCACGCGACATGACAAGCTGCAAAATAAGTTAAAAGAGGTCAGATCTAGAAAAAAAGATCACTTTTTTATCAGATCTACCCCCTGAAAGAGAAGCTCGAGGCATCAAATCACACCCTCAACCCTCACATATGATCCTACAAATACTTAAATTAAAATTGAGCATGAAAAAGATCATAATTGTGAAAGATTTACCTGAAGAAAGGCTCGAGATCCAACAAAAGTGAGACCTTTTTGGGAACTCTCAGCACGCGCTCGAGGGGTCTGAGAGAAATTCTAAATATGGAAGTTTTGAGAGATTTTTCAGTCCAAGATCAAAAGGAAGCCTAGATCTAGGACAACTATCAAAGTTTCGAGGAGAAAAGACGCTCGAGGGAAGAAAAAAAATCAAAAAGAGGACAAGGGGGGGCCGGCCCTAGAGAAGAGGAAGAAAAGAAAAGAAAAAGAGAGAAAAATCCCTCTTTTCTAGCCTTGAACCAGATCTGGTTGAACCAGACCAGACCAGACTGGACCAGACCAGCCCAAATTAGACCAGACTGAGTCAGAATGAGCCCGAATGGGCCAGATTGAGCCAGATTGAACCTGGCTGGACCTGACCAAGCCAGAGTGGACCAGATTGAGCCAGAATGAGCCAGAGTGGACCAGATTGAGCCAGAATGAGTCAGATTGAACCAGTTTGGGCCAATTTCGAACCTGTTTGAGCCAAATTCGAACCAGAATTCAAATTGGAGTTGAATTAAGCATCGAAATGATTTCAGATCAACCTACGGTTCAGTTCCCCACCTATTTAATCCCTCTCTCACATATTTGGAAGGGTTGGAAAGATTTTTTGAGCCCAAATAATGCCTTTCTGGTATATTTTTTGGGCCGGTTCAGACTATTCGAACCTAAAAGAATACTCCAATAAGGTATACGAGTATAAACTATTCCCTATTTTTATTGAGAAGTTCCTGGAGAGTATTCTTCTAAAAAATATTCTTAAGGATAACTCAATAACACGACGCCGGACAACGCGTCGCAAATGAAGACTCAACGCCAACGATCGAGGGTTTGTTGTACATCGAACCAACCAGCACAAGCTAAAAGATTGAAAAATCAGGAATCGACTTCAAGTTCAAATTCCGACGACGGTCAGACAATAAATGCAGCACCGGAATCTTTACAAGCATTCGACAAAGCACCGAATAGCCTGAAGGAGTGAAGGAATACAGAACGAAAGTCGTTCCAGGTCCCGTTACACCGACAAAGGGTAGGGGCAATCATATCCAAAGCATTCCAGACTCTTCTATAAAAGAATGAGGCTGAAACGCTTTGGAGGGGGTATCTGTAGGCGTATAAAATTGCCTATAGGTCCCTCAGCATAGCTCGGCATGATGATTCGACAAATCAACGAACGTTCGAGCGACGAAACGAACTAAAGAGGCTACGAAGCTAACGAACCGCACGTGAACAACGTCAATGGTTCGGGGAGTCAACGAGTCACCCAACAAAGCGGATTTGAACTCAAACACCGACTGGGTTTTACTGCCAAATCAGGAATCAAGTCAACAAATCAACAAAAGCCGAACAACGGACAAAAACCGGAAACAACGGAAAACGACGAAACCAGCGCACCTGGGGGAACTCGGCCCGAACCGAACCACCCTAAGGTGGCTCAGCCCAAGCCGAGCCACCCAGAGGTGGCTAGGCGCTGTTTTGTGCAAAAGGCACAGTTTTGAGTGCCTATAAATAGGCCTGGCACTCGTTCATTTGAAAGGACTTTTGGTTGAACTTCTGAAGAGACGAAACTCTGCCGGATTGTCATCTCAACTCGGAATTGTGAAGGCTTGAAGCTTGGACCCTCGGATTCAGTTTTCGGCGAGCACCCGCGACAAACAAGGCAGGAGTTCGAAGAAGTTAATCCTCAGATCTACATCATTCTACTCCGGATCTAAGCTTGGTTCTTAGATCCCGAGATTCGAGCGGTCGTTTCCTTGGCGAAACGATCCCTCCCGGCTATTATCTCCTTGGTGGGATAATACCCGTAATACGTTGTAGATCTGCCTGAATCCAGATCTCGCGGTGGTCAACGGTAATCAACCCCGGCGCAGGCAAAGAACCCCACAAAGCGAGCAACCGCAAAACAGGAGCTCGCGATCTGTTCAAAGGAAAGTTGTAATTTTTTGTTTCTTTCTTTATTTCGATCTCCATTGTAACCGGCTCTTATAAAAAGACCGGATATTTGTAAAACGCATAAAGTTGTTTTCAAAATTTGTAATGGAATCCTCAATGAAGAAGAACACGATTTTCCACGCGAACACCCCCAGCTCAGCTACTTGATCATTATGTGACGGATAGTTGAAGTGGTACTCGTTTCCGCTTCTAGTGGCAAACACTTCTTGTTCTTCTTCAGAGAGCGGGAAGGTAGGAGCTTCATCGCCGTCCTCTTCGAAGATTGCAGAAGTAGCATTGCAGGCCTTGCCTTTACCCTTTCTTTTCGAGGATGTCGCCCACTGCTCATCTTCAATGAGATCCGGATGAACCCAGAGGATTTCGCCGTTCGGGGCTGTGTGTGGCACAAGTCCCTTTTGGCGCTGTCCATGTGGGTCATCATTCACCGTCTTCATCCCCACTTTGGTGATGCGTTTCGGCTTGAACCATGTCGTGGGTACCGATCCAAAGCTGATTGACACCGCGTTCGCTCTTACATTCTTGGCAGGCTTCGGGGTTATGACGCCCACGTCAATTAGTGCTTGGATCTTGTCCTTGAGGTGGTAGCATGACCTCGTAGGGTGATGGATCGCTCTATGGTACGCGCAGTACTTCGGATCCGTCACTTTACTGGCTCCTTCTTGATCTACGATCACCGGCAACTGGATTTTGTTGTTCTCCAACGAGTACTTGAAGATGCCGGGAACTTCATCATCCTTGAAGGAGTACACTTTAGGAAACCTCGGCTCCGAAGATTTCTGCTTCTGAGGCCGTTGTTGCCGCTGCTGCTGTTGCTGAGGTGGCAATTGAAAAGTTTGGTTAGCATCAACGGCATTAGCATGAGCTTTACCTTTTCCCTTCGGGTTGAAATTCTGCGCTGGAGCATTCCCCGCTTGTTGGCCTCTCTCCGCCTTCTTCCTCATGAGGAATCGCTCAGCTTGCTCCCCTCGGACCTTCAGATCCTTCCACATTTTGGACGGTGGTGTCCCCATTGCTTCCAACACGTCCAATGAAAGGTTGTTGTGGCAAGTCTGAAGGATGAACTCCTCAGTGATCGGGTCCCGGCAATTCATCGCCTTGTTCCGGAACCTCTTGACGAAGGTGTCGACTAACTCCCCGTCCTTCTGCTTCTCATCGAGCAACGATCCGATAGATATCTCGGTGTCATCGTCGAAGAAATTTATGAGGAACTTAGTCTCCATGTCGTCCCAGCTGTTCACGCTACCTGGCTTAAGGCGGCGATACCAATCGAAGGCGGCTCCGCGGAGAGTGCCAACGAATGACCGCACCATCAGAGGCTCATTGCCAGAGATTACCCCCAGGTGTGATTTGAAGTAAATCAAATGCTGAGTGGGTGAACCCATCCCATTAAACGGTGTGAAGTTAATTAGACTGAACTTCGCCGAATATGGGATTGATTCCCACTCTCTTGGGTGTGGACAAGGAATGCCCGTCTTTTTCGTCTCTTGAGCGGAAATCAATGTATTGATTTTGTTCTCGAGATTTTTGATCTTTAAACTTTCACCTGTATCTTCGTTAGCACGATTCTGAGGTGGAAGCGTGGTGTTGTGACTAGCATCCTTATTGCCACCCCCTGCATTAACGGGAGGGTTGTTGGTATTGTGAGCTTCATCCGCACCTGCATTCTTAACTTCCTGAACAACCTGATTACGGCGGCTTGGTTCGCCTTGCTGGTTCGTTAGTGCCTGGATTTGTTGCTCATGCATTTCTCTCATGTTCTGCATGGCCATCTGCATTTCGAACCTGAAGCTCTCCTGTTGTTTGGCCATGGCTTCTTCGAGCATCTTGGCCACTTGCTCCGCGCTTATCATGAATGCCTCGCGGGGTTGTCCTTCACTGGACACGGTATTGTCAGATGCAATTGCCGAGCCGGCATCTGATTCTTCATCTCCCGAAGGTACTCTTGTCCGAACCCTACCATTTGTTGCACGAATGATAGCTCCGGACTGCAGACGAGTTACACGTCGGGGTACCTCTGGAATTGCCTCGGGATTGTCCTGAGCCGATGTCCCCTTGATGGTCATATTGGCGGTGACCCTCGGAAATTCTCCATCTTCAAACGCCGTTCTTCTTTGTCGGAAACGCCTATGTCTTGGTTTTGGCGTTTCTGTACTGAGCCTCTCGAACACAGAAACTCTCTCGGGGATTGTATTGTTGCATCTGCATTCAGACAATACTACCCGAATGAGTTTGGAACAGGGGCACTGAGTTTCTAGCCTTCGAGGACTTCTCTTTCTGGATTTGCTCGTACCCCCGGCATGATAGTATAGCTCGTCCGTTTGAAAGTCGAAGCAACCTATCGTGTGTTGGCACGATTTCTCAGGTATAACGCAATCATCATCAGACGATAACGTTTCCTTCTGAGGGTGAATGGCCTTCTTTGGGCTTTCGAGAGTCACTCGTCTCGAAACTCGCCTTTGTGGGCGTGAATTCTCAACGGGCTCCCAAACTTCGATGCGCAAAGTGGTGCGCTTGGGTGCCATGATTTCTTTGTCATGCTGAGGGTTGTGGCGACCCCCAGCATGTTGGCTCGTTCGGGGTTTCTTCATTGGCTCCAAACGTTCCTGAACTGGAGCTTTGCCTCGCTCCTTGGGAAGTGGACCGAGGTGCTCCAACACCGACTTCCTTTTCTGAGACGGTCCTGCGGGATCTCCCAGAGCAGTTATAGAAATCATCGGCGGTTTGGATTGACTCGCCGGAAGTTGCACTTTCGATGGCTGCAGTTATTGTTCCTTAGTCTGAATTGCTGCTTCAGACTTCGGTCTCCAAACCTTGCGTGTTGATGGCGGCTTCTTGGCCACCTCTTTCTGCAACCTTCTATGGTCTTCTTCGGCTTGAGCCCGTGCCTGCGCTGATGATGCGCAGCGTTTGCGGATGCGCTCCTCGAGCGTTGAACGATTCCGTTTGACATGGACCCATTCGTTCTTCAGCGGCTTGGAGGAGTTACCCTTCATCTGTTGTTGAGGCTGTTTGCCTCCCTTGTTTTTCAGATCCGCGTTGTAGCGGACCCCGTCAACGGACTCCATGGCCTTTGCGAATTGTTTCGCAAGGCGTTGACGCTGCCTCTGGGGAGCTCTCTTAGAGAGAGTCACCACGCCTTCAATGGCGGATTTGACCTGCTTAGAGGCCGGTGGAACATCACCTGACGCAACTTTGGCATCAATCAGGGTGAGGTCGTCGTTGGTAGCTTCAACTTCTTCGTACCAACGAACTTTTCTCCTGGAGAAGAACTTCTGGGACTTCTTGGACTTACGGGGGGAGGTTGATCCGGACGAGGACGACAAGTACTCCTTGAACTTCTGTTGGTCGAATTCGTATTCGACCTCCTCCACGACCGGGATTGAGATCCGCGGCTGCGACGCTCCGATCTCGGCAGCGAGATCGGCGGCTCCCACTGTGGTCGCCAGATTGTTCGCGGTGAAAATTGTAGCTTCTTTCATTGTTGATTCCATTGCTATCTTAAATAACAACTTTTCGAGTTACAAAGATCCGGTCTTTTTATAAGATCCGGTTACAATGAAAATCAAACAAAAATAAAAAAAAGATTACAACTTTCTTTCCTTATTTGCCGAACAAATCACGAGCTCCTGTTATTCGGTCGCTCGCTTGCGTGGGTTGTTTGCCTGCGCCGAAGGTTGATCCGTTGACCACCGCACGATCTAGATCCGGTCGGATCTACGCAGTACGACGGGTATTATTTCACTAAGGAAATAATAGTCGGGGGGGGATTAGTTCACCAAGGAACAAATCGCCCAAATCTCGGGATCAAAGACCAAGCTTTGATCCGGAGTATGCCTGCGTAGATCTCAGATCTGATTTTCTCTCTCGAACTCCTACCTTTTGTGACACGGATGCTCGCCAAGAACCAGATCTGAATGTCCAAGTCTTTAAGTCTTCAAAACTCCAAGATGAGGTCTCAATTCGGCAGAGTTTCGGCTCCCAAAAAGTCCTCCTTTTCAAATGAACAACCCCCCTATTTATAGGCAACCAGATCTGTGCCTTGGCACAGATCTGTGCCTTGGCACAGATCTGGGCCGGCCATCTCAAGGTGGATCGGCTTTGGGCCGAGCCACCTTGAGGTGGATCGGCTTTGGGCCGAGCCACCTTGAGGTGGCTCGGCTTCGGCCGAGCCCCTCTAGGTGTTGGGTTTCGTCGATTTTCGTTGTTTTCGGTTCTCTGTTGTTCGGACTCGATTCGTTGTCCTGATTTGGCAATAAATCTGATTCCTGATTAGGCAGTAAATCCGCTTCTAAGTTCGAGTCCGAAACTGATCTTGATTCGATCGTGATTCGTCCAAGTCCGCTCTTGGTTGGATGACTCGTTGATTCCTCAACCCGTTAGCTTGATTCCATACGCGAGTGGATTCATTCCGTTGTTTGCGTGTGGGTCGTCAGCTTCGTAGCCTCGTTAGTCTGCTTCGTCGCGTATCGTTTGGCTTCGGTGTCATCGGGCTAACGGTCGTGTTTGGATACGTCGCCCGATGGTCTTTTTGTCGATCGGCGTCGTCGAGCTGTGTTAAGGGACCTATAGGCAGTTTTATACGCCTACATAGGTATCTACAATTTGAGACATATGATATATACATGTGGGTTTTCTTGTTTAGATTATTTCGCTCAACGTACTACGTCTCGTATTTTAGGCTTCTAAATATTAATTCCATTAGATACGGGAAATTGATATAGGCAGACTATGTTTAATAGATAGAGCCTTCACTTCATCTAGCAACCCTTTCCCTAGGGGCGGATGGAGGTAATCTTGTTTTAGCGCTCTGATGCTCTTGTTGTTATTCTTTTTGTTTTAAACTTGCTTTCAGGCAGTGCTGAGGCTCGGATAGTCGCAGGAAGACGGAGTTCTTGCATAGTCGCCGTTACATGAGTTATTAGTAGAGGCTCCACAATAATTATTATGTTCTTATTTTGACAATAGAGTTTTATTTTCACATTGTAATGGAAGTGTGCCTTAGTATGATGTTTAGTTGATTCATGTGGAGACAGTTTCATTATTTCTGTTGTATACATATATTCCGTTGAGACATAATTTTTGTATGAGATATATCTTCCTACATCATGTCTATGAATTTATTTCCTTGTTTTACCTTTGTACCTGCACTTTTATTTTATTCCACTAGAGGATATAACCGTAATTAGTGAAACATGTTTATGCACAGTGTGGGTGAATGGCAGGTTTGACATCTCTGGGTTCACATTGCACTACAACCATATGTGAAAATAGGGGCGTCATAAATGTTAATTGAGGATTGGTACTAGATAGGGCTAGGTGTTACTCATTGTGAAGAGTTAGGTTAGATGATTGGATTCAGGTAGATTTTAGGGTGCGGTCTTTGTAAGTTGACTGAATCAGGTTATGATTCAAGAAAACTTTTAGCATAGTGAGGAAGTCCCTTCGTGAGAAGGAAGAGTAAACGTAAAATTATTATACGAACCACTATAAAATCTTGCTTGTCCTTGGTTGGTTATTTTCACTTTTGTTTAATCATTTCCATTGCTTATTCTCTGTTTTTAGCAACAAAAAAGCAGTAGCAACCTACTCACCCCCCTCTAGGCTTGCATCTCAGGTCTAATAAGTGATATCAAAGCTAGGTTACCCATCACTAGGGGGTTATTTGCTAAGAATTGTTGATTTTGACTCGAATATTTTCTCAGATTTTAATTCATGGTATTATTCATTTCAGACTAGAATTTGGATTTAAATTTAAGGTGTTAATGATTTAGGACTAAGATTTGGATTTGAATTTACAGATTATTTATTTATAAATGAATATAGATTTGAATTTAAGGTGTTATTGGTTGGGTAGGATTATTAGAACTAGGATTTGAACATCCACACTCTGTTTTAACTCTATAGTTTTTAATGAGAAAATCTCTAGTGAAATTTCAAGTTAAAATTGGTGGATTGTGATCTCACCCCATGGATTTTCTCTCTCTTTCTTGACTTATTTAAATATTTAATATTTTTAAAATTAAATATATTTAATTTTAAATTATTCCATATCCTTAAATTATTTATTTATTAACATTGGAAGCATTTAATTTTAAAATATTTATAATCAACTTTTTTTATTTAATTTATTTAAAATTAAATGTTTGATACTATTTAATCAGGTAACATACTTAATAGTTAATATTAACTTATTAGATATGTTTATTATTTAACATTTCATAAATATGTAAATATTTTAAGTATTTAATATAATATTTTAAGTATTTAATATAATATTATATTCATTTCATTTATAGTTAAATGTTAGAAATGAAATATATAAATATTAAATATGTATAATATTTAAAAACTGAATGTATTAAATAATAAAATGTTTCATATTAAACCATTTAAATATTTGATGTCAAATGTTTAATATAAATTTTTTTTCCAATATATTTAATATTTACATATTTAAATATTCAAATTGGCTTTTACATGGCCGAACACTAGTTATTTCCTTTTGTGTAATTGAACACTAGTTATTTTTATTTATGTGCTTGTGCTAGTTATATTTTGTTTTGTAGCATCATCTGAACTGTTTAAATGGATTGCATGATGTATTCACTTTTGTTGTTGTTGTTCATTAACTGAAATGAGGGTGGCTTTCAAAATTAATATTCATTAAAAATAATTATTATTTAACATAATAGTTTATTTTAAAACTCCTAATTGAAATAATCTACAAATCTAAAATTTAGTTTGAGAATCTAACCCACAGTCTACAAATCCAAACAAATCCAAAGAAAAAGTTTAAGAATCCAAACCAAACGTTCAAGAATTCTACTCAAAAAATCAAAATTCAATCTAAGAGTCTGGGGCTGTAACGCCCCTTATGGAGGTACATAAAAATTGGACATGACTTGTCTATAATAGAAAGGGTCAACCTGTTTAATCTTTACGTACATATATATATATATATATATATATATATATATATATATATATATATACACACACACACACACACACATTGAAGGGCGAAAATAAAGCAGTGGATATGTATATGCAATACTCAGGATCACCAGGTCGACAGCAGAGTCCTTGGAATACCAGAATAGATGAAAACGAAAGGGAACAATAAACATTACAAGAATGATAATAACTACAAATATTAGTACATGTTTAATAAGTCAAAAGTATTACAAAAGTGAATATAAATTAATTCCTACTAAGATTATCCTCCGGAGCTAATCTTCAAATGCAGGGTTTGTAATCCCCTTATCCTTTCCGATTGTATGACCTACAAATAGATTTAAAAACAATAGGGGTGAGCCTAAGGCCTAATAGGTAACCTTAAAAATCTCGAGTACAACATAAGGGGATGAATAAAAAGGATAGTCATAGATATTTGAACTTGAACAAATGGATCTCAATATTAAGTTACCATACTTATATCATGATCATTGATCGAAATAAAATAACATGTCAATATGAATAATCAAGGTTTAATATTCAGGATTCTAAACTTACAAATCATGGGATAATTAATAAACAGCCCATGCCTTTTGTAGGCGTATAAAATTGCCTATAGGTCTCTTAACATAGCTCGGCACGATGATTCGACAAATCAACGGACGTTCGAGGCAACGAGGCACGCAAGCAACGGAATACGTTCGCATGTGGAACCAATCCAACGGTTCGGAAAGTCAACGAGTCGTCCAAACAACAAAACGGACTTGAACTCAAACACCGAGGCGGATTTACTGCCAAATCAAGACCACACAACCGAATCAAAGTCCAGATCAGCCACGAAGCAAATCTCGGACAAAACAACAGAACAACGGACGAAACGAACAACACCCGGGGGACTCGGTCGAAACCGAGCCACCCCAGGGTGGCTCGGCCAAGGCCGAGCCACCCATGGGTGGCTAGGCCCAGAACTGTGCACGGGCACAGTTCTGGGTGCCTATAAATAGGCCATGGGTTCGTTCATTTGGGAGGACTTTTGGGAGGAACTTCTGAAGAGCCGAAACTCTGCCGGATTGTGACCTCACCTCGGAGTTTTGAAGGCTTGAAGACTTGGACACTCGGATTCAGTTCTTGGCGAGCCCCCGCATCAAACAAGGCAGGAGTTCGAAGGAATCTAATCCTCAGATCTACGTTGCTATACTTCGGATCAAAGCTTGGTTCTTTGATCCCGAGATTCGAGCGGTCGTTTCCTTGGTGAAACGATCCCTCCCGGCTATTATCTCCTTGGTGGGATAATACCCGTAATACGTCGTAGATCTGCTTGGATCCAGATCTCGCGGTGGTCAACGGAATAACCATCGGCGTAGGCAAACAACCCACAAAGCGAGTGACCGGATAACAGGAACTCGTGATCTGTTCGACAAATAAGGAAAGTTGTAATTTTTCTTTATTTTCTTTGATTTTCGTTGTAACCGGCTCTTATAAAAAGACCGGATCTTTGTAACGCAAAAAGTTGTTATTTAAGAGTGTAACGGAATCAGCAATGAAGAAAGATTTGATTTTTCCCGCTAACAATCTGGCGACAACAGTGGGAGCCACCGATCTCGCTGCCGAGATCGGAGCGTCGCAGCCGCGGATCTCGATCCCGGTCGTGGAGGAGGTCGAGTATGAGTTCGACCAACAGAAGTACGAGGAGTACGTGTCCTCGTCCGGATCTACCTCCTCCCCCAAGTCCAAAAAGTCCCAGAAGTTCTCCTCTAGGAGAAAGGTGCGTTGGTGCGAAGAAGTTGAAGCCACCAACGACAACCTCACCCCGATCGGTGCCGAAGTTGCGTCGGGTGAAGTTCCACCGGCCTCTAAGCAGGTCAAGTCCGCCATTGAAGGCGTGGTGACTCTCTACAAGAGAGCCCGCCAGAGGCAGCGTCAACGCCTTGCGAAGCAATTCGCCAAGGCCATGGAGTCCGTTGACGGGGTCCGCTACCATGCGGATCTGAAGAGCAAACGAGGCAAACAGCCTCAACAACAAGTGAAGGGTGGTTCCTCCAAGCCATCAACTATGGAGTGGGTCCGTGTCAAACGGAATCGCTCGACGCTAGAGGAACGTATCCGCAAACGTCGCGCATTATCTGCGCAAGCGCGGGTTAAAGCTGAAGAAGCCCGGCGGAAGCTGCAGAAGGAGGTGGTCAAAAAGCCGCCACCAACTCGCAAGGTTTGGAGGCCGAAGTCTGAAGCGGTTCAGGCTAAGGAGCAAAACCCGCAGCCTCCGAAGATTCAACACCCGGCAAATTAATCCAAACAGCCGGTGATTTCTGCAACTGCTCTGGGAGATCCCGCAGGACCGTCCCAGAAGAGGAAGTCAGTTTTGGAGCGTCTCGGTCCACTTCTCAAGGAACGAGGCAAAGCTCTAGTCCAGGAACGCTTGGGGCCAATGAAGAAGTCCCAAACAGTTCAACATGCTGGGGGTCGCCGCAACCCTCAACATTTGGAGAAAATCGCGGCACCCAAGCGCACAACTTTGCGTATCGAGGTGCAGGAGCCCGCTGAAGATTCACGCTCACAAAGGCGCGTTTCAAGGCGTGTGACTCTGGATGGTCCGAAGAAGACAATTCATCCTCAGAAGGAAACGTTGTCGTCTGATAACGACGACGTTATACCTGGGAGAGCATGCCAACACACGATAGGTTGCTCCGACCTTCAAACGGACGAGCTGTACTATCATGCTGGGGGTACGAGTAAATCCAGAAAGAGGAGCCCTCAAAGGTTCGAGACTCAATGTCCTTGTTCGAAGCTCATTCGGGCGGTACTGTCCGAGTGCAGCTGCGTCAAGGCAGTCCCTGAGAGAGTCTCGGTGTTCGAAAGACTCAGCACTGAAATGCCAAAGCCGAGACATAGACGTTTCCAATGAAGAAGAACAAGGGCCGAAGACGGTGAACATTCGAGGGTCACCACCAATATGACCAGCACAAGAATATCGGCTCAGGATAACCCCGAGGCGATTCCGAAAATACCCTGACGGGTAACTCGTCTTCAGTCCGGAGCTATCATTCGCGCGACGTATGGTAGGGTCCGAACAAGAGTACCTTCGGGAGATGAAGAATCAGACGCTGGCTCAGCAATTGCGTCTGACAACACCGTGTCCAGTGAAGGACAGCCCCGCGAGTCGTTTATGATAAGCGCGGAGCAAGTGGCCAAGATGCTTGAAGATGCCATGGCCAAACAACAGGAAACCTTTAGGTTCGAAATGCAAATGGCTATGCAGAACATGAGAGAGATGCATGACCAACAGCTTCAAGCATTGAGGAACCAACAAGGCGAACCAAGTCGTCAGACCCAGAACAACCTGGAAGATGAGGACACAAATGAAGCTCGCAATACCAATATCCCTCCCATCAATGCAGGGGGTGGTAACGAGAATGCTAGCGAAGACACAGGTGAAAGCCTAAAAATTAAAAATCTCGAGAGCAAGATCAACACATTGATCTCTGCTCAAGAGACAAAAAAGACGGGCATTCCTTGTCCATACCCAAGAGAGTGGGAATCGATCCCATATCCGGCAAAGTTTAGTCTAATTAACTTCACGCCGTTTAATGGGATGGGTTCACCTACTCAGCATTTGATTTATTTCAAATCGCACTTGGGAGTCATCTCTGGTAATGAACCTCTGATGGTGCGGTCATTCGTTGGCACTCTTCGCGGAGCCGCCTTCGATTGGTATCGTCGCCTCAAGCCAGGAAGCATAAACAGCTGGGACGACATGGAGACTAAGTTCCTCGTGAATTTCTTCAACGACGACACCAAAATTTCTATCGGATCATTGCTCGATGAGAAGCAGAAAGATGAGGAGTTGGTCGACATCTTCGTCAAGAGGTTCCGGAACAAGGCGATGAATTGCCGGGACCCGATCACTGAAGAATTCATCCTCCAGACCTGCCACAACAACCTTTCACTGGATGTGTTGGAAGCAATGGGCACAGCACCATCCAAGACCTGGAAGGATTTAAAGGTCCGAGGAGAGCAAGCTGAGCGGTTCCTCAGGAGAAAGAAAGCGGAGAGAGGCCAACCAGCAACAAATCCTCCGAAGCAGAACTTCAACCAAAAAGGGAAAGGTAAAGCTCATGCTAATGCCGTTGATGCTAACCAAACTTTTCAATTACAACCTCAGCAACAGCAGCAGCAGCGAGCGCCACAACAATCGCAGCCACATTGGCAGCAACGGCCTCAGAAGCAAAAGTCTTCGGAGCCGAGGTTTCCCAAAGTCTACTCCTTCAAGGATGATGAAGTTCCCGGCATCTTCAAGTACCTGTTGGAGAACAACAAAATCCAGTTGCCGGCGATTGTAGATCATGAAGGAGCCACCAAGGTGACGGACCCGAAGTACTACGCGTACCACAGAGCGGTCCACCACCCAACGAAGTCTTGCTACCACCTTAAGGATAAGATCCAGGCATTGATCGACGTAGGAGTCATAACGCCGAAACCGGCCAAGAATGTAGGAACAAACGCGGTGTCAATCAGTTTTGGATCGGTGCCTACAACTTGGTTCGAGCCAAAGCGCGTCACCAAAGTCGGGATGAAAACGGTGAATGATGACCCGCACGGACAATGCCAAAAGGGACTGGTGCCACACACGGCCCCAAATGGTGAAATTCTCTGGGTTCACCCCGATCTGATTGAAGATGAACAATGGGCCGGATCGTCATCCAAGAAGAACTCAAAGGGTAAAGGGAAGTCTTGCTATGGAGTCTCTGCCATCCCAGGAGAAGATGACGAAAGAATCCCCGCTTTCCCACTTTCCGACGAAGAACAGGAGGTCTTTGCGACCCGGAGTGGAAATGAATATTACTTCAAATATCCATCTCCTGGCAATCAATTAGCTGAGCAGGGGGTGATAAAACGGGGACCAGCCAAGACTCTCACGGAACTGGGGTTGATTACAGTTCCCAAACCGGTTGAAGATTCTCGACGACAGCCGGTAGATAAGCAGAAAGAAAAGAGGCCCGAGGAGGTTCAAAATCCAAAGCAATCTCGTTTCAGTCGTCCTATTGGAAAAGATAAACCGGAGAGTTCGAAAACTCCGCGTGCCTTCGACATCATGGCTCAGCTAGCTAATATTCCAGCACGGATAACGTTGTATGAACTGCTGCGACTGTCCAAGGAGACTAGAGAAGCCTTACAAGAGGCCTTGGCCGACTGGTGTTCAATCAGATCGGGGTGAAGCATTTCTCACTCGGATCAAGCCAGCGCCTGAGGAGCTGGAACTGTTAGCCCAGCAGTGCAATGTGGCGGCTAAGAATATTCCCTGCATCACCTTCACCAAAGAGGACATGCAGACGAAGAATTCAAATCATGATCGGCCCCTGTATTTCGTCGGGTACATTGGCTCCAGCGAAGTCAACCGAATCCAAGTGGATCCGGGTTCCGCTGTGAGTATTATGCCACTTCGCCTAATGCATAGCCTTGGCATTCCAGTCAGCAAGTTGGCGTCTACGGGCACAGTCATTTACGGATTCAACACCAGCGGGTCAAGACCTTTGGGGAAAATCCGAATAAAGTGCCAAATGGGCGATCTGAAGACGGAAGTCACGTGCTACGTGATTGATGCTGAGACATCCTATAACTTACTATTGGGTCGGCCTTGGATCCATAGTAATGTTATAGTTCCCTCCACTCTACATCAGTGTTTGAAATATGTCGACACTGATGGAAGAGTTAGGACGGTGGTCGCGGATAAGCAACCATTCAAAGGGTATGAGAATTACTTCACAGATTCTCTCCTTTATGGTAATGAATCCGATACAGAACCATCGGTCCAAGGCACGGACAACGGAGAAGAAGCTGATTCCGAGGCCGGATTCGATTACAATGGTGGTTTTGTTTTAAATGACATTGTACCCTTTGTAATCAATCTTGACGATGAACAATCGTCAGATGGCGGTTGTAACTGGCAACTTGCCGATATTGAAATAAATCACGATTTAGAGTACTCCTTGTCTCTTGATGATGCGATAAAGGGATTATACGATAATCCTGATTTATGTATGCCGCTCCGATCATCTTATGTAACGAAGAAACGCCTTCAGCATTCTTTCGGAACAACCCAGATTGTTCCTGCCAAGATAGGGGGACAAAAAGAAGTGATTTATGGTAAAGGAGAGAATTTTCTGTTGCCAGATCATTTCCTAAGAGAAGATGAAGATGATGACAAATCTGGTCTGCATTTATCTAAGTATAGCCCGGAAGCACGCACGCTCATGGAAAAGCAAGGATACGACTTCACACTCGGAGAAGGTTTATACTTCGATCGAGGTTCCCGTGTCCCAGTCAAAGCGGCATATGTACCAAAAGGGAAACCAGATAATTATTACCATCACAAAAGAGGCTTAGGCTATGTTTCCTCGTCTGATGATGAATGTGGTTGGCAAATTATCGATCAAATTGCTAATAAAGCCAAGGATGGGTGCTCGGCAGATTCCACAGGATGGGATTCCGACATAAGTTTAGGAGAAATGTTCAAGACCTTAATGTCGAACATGACTACAGCTGATCCATCTACATTGGAGGATGATGATCAAATGCCAACGTGGGAGGACCCATGGGTTCATCACCTAAACATGCAATATGGTGATAGGTTTGAACAGAGAGAACCACCCACTGAAGACGAAGTAGTCCAAATCAATATGGGCGATGAGGCCAATCCGAAGCCCATATTTATCAGCGGTAGTCTTCCCCCAGATGAGAAGGAGGAATTAAATGCCCTGATCAGAGAATACATTGATGTCTTCGCCTGGAACTACGAAGACATGCCAGGGCTCGACCCCAATGTGGCAATGCACCGCCTCGACATCAAGCCGGATGCTAAACCTATCAAGCAACAGCAAAGACGGTTTCGTCCGCAAATTATGGAAGCCATCGAGGCAGAGGTTAAGAAGTTGATCGACTCAGGATTTATCCGAGAGGAACAACATCCAGACTGGTTAGCCAACATTGTTCCCGTCATGAAGAAGAATGGCAAAATCAGGGTTTGCATCGACTTCAGGAACCTGAATGAAGCATGTCCAAAATACGATTTTCCTCTCCTAATCACAGATGTCATTATCGATAATACATGCGGATTCGAAAGAATGTCCTTCATGGACGGCTTTTCGGGATACAATCAAATCAAGATGCACCCGGATGACGAGAAGCATACAGCATTCAGAACGCCCCTCGGTATCTTCTGTTACACGGTGATGCCCTTCGGTCTGAAGAATGCAGGTGCCACATACCAACGAGCGATGACTAAGATTTTCCAGAAACACCTCAGGAAAACGGTTGAATGCTACATCGATGATCTGGTGGTAAAAAGCCGCAACAAAGAAGATCATATCAAAGACTTGAGAACGATGTTTGATCTCATGCGGAGTCGTCAATTGGAGATGAATCCCACAAAATCCTTCCTCGGAATGTCCAGCGGAAAATTCCTTGGATTCGTCGTCACCACTAAGGGTATACACATTGACCCAGACAAAGTGAAGGCAATAAATGAATTGCAACCCCCGAGAAATCTAAGAGAACTCAGAGGATTGCAAGGGCGTTTAACCTACATCAGGAGGTTCATTTCAAATCTATCTGGGAAGTGCCAACCATTTTCTAAGCTAAACAAGAAGGGCGTGTCGTTTATTTGGGACGAGGCTTGCCAAAAAGCATTCGAAGATATCAAGGCATATCTGATGAATCCCCCTGTTCTTGTTGCACCAAAATCAGGTAAACCGTTCTTGATTTATATCAAGGCGATGAACCACTCGATAAGTGCTTTACTAGCGCAAGACGATGATAATGGTCACGAACAGGCAGTCTACTATCTAAGTCGGACCTTGATAGGTGCCGAATCTCGATATCCGATGATCGAGAAAGAATGTCTCGCATTGGTATTCGCAGTACAGAAGATGCGACATTACCTGGTTGGCCAAACAATTTACGTCATCGCTAATGTTAATCCGGTACGGGTATTCATGACTCAACCAGGTTCGATGAACTGGCGATTGGCAAAGTGGGCCCTTCTCTTGTCCCAGTATGATTTGCACTTCAAACAGCAGTAGTCGGTCAAAGGACAAGCAATTTGTGATCTTCTGGCGGCAAGCCCGACAACAGACGCAGTTAAAGTATATGATGACTTGCCAGATGAAACCCACGAGGTTAATACCACATCACACCAACAAGTATGGCAATTATACTTTGATGGTGCTTCGAGAGCAGTTAATAAGGCAATAACCCCTGGATGTTCTAGAGTCTCCTCCGGAGTCGGAGTTGTCTTAGTTTCCCCAGGGAAGCACGTGATGCCTCGAGCTTATTCACTGACGAATCAATATTCCAATAACGTAGCCGAGTACAACGCGCTCCTCATTGGACTCAGTTTCGCCAAGGAGCTGGGGGTTGAGTATCTCGAAGCTTTTGGGGATTCTCAATTAATCGTCAACCAAGTTCGTGGAGAGTATGAAGTCAGGAACCCAGATCTGATTCCGTACCACCAGGAGGCTGTCAGAATGGCAGATTCTTTTGAAGAATTTTACATCGAATACATCCCGCGTCTTCAGAACACTTATGCGGATGCACTGGCAGCACTGGCAGTATCACTCGCGCAACCGCCTGAAACTGAACTGCTAGTCACAGTAAGATCACACCAACTCTGTATACCCATATACGATATGGAGGTTGAAGAGGAGGATGATAGAAGCGAAAACGCCAAAGAGGTGAACTCAACCCAAATCGGGTCTGAGTCCCGAGATTGGCGCTTTCCCATTATTGATTACGTCCAATATGGCATTTTGCCGGAGGATGTAAAGGAAAAAGAATCTATTCGCCGAAGAGCACCACGGTTCTTCTATAATACCGAGACTCGTACGTTATATCGCCGGGGGTATGATGATTTGCTTCTCCGATGCCTTTCGAACGAAGAAGCAAAAGAAGTTCTTAAGGAAGCACATGAAGGAGAATGCGGTGCGCATCAGCCTGGTCCCAAATTGTATGATCGAATCAGAAGAATGGGATACTTCTGGCCAACGATGGTTCGTGACGCGATCGAGTACGCCCGAGAATGTCACGCTTGTCAAGTGCATGCAAATTATATGCACCAACCACCGGAGCGGTTACACACGTCAACCACTTCCTGGCCATTTGAGACATGGGGTATGGATATTGTCGGTCCTATCTTTCCTCCTTCAGTTAAAGGTGATCGATTTACCCTCGCACTCACCGACTACTTTTCAAAGTGGGCTGAAGCCATTCCGCTTAAAGAAGTGAAGACGAACAACATCATCAACTTCATCAAGCATCATGTCATATACCGACACGGCGTGCCGAGGCGGATCATTCATGACAAAGGTCCGCAATTCATAAGCAACGCCTTCATCAGGTTCTGTGACAAATTCAAGATTCAAGATGTCTCGTCAATAGCTTATTATCCCGCTGCTAATGGATTAGCTGAGGCTTTCAACAAGACGATCATCAAGATCCTGTCAAAGCTTGTAAAGACCAATAAGCGAGATTGGGACGATAAACTCGACGAAGCGCTCTGGGCTTATCGCACCACAATACGCACTCCTACAGGAGCCACTCCATATTCTCTGGTGTACGGATGTGAAGCCATGCTACCGTTAGAGATTCAAATCCCCTCCCTTCGGATCGCTCTCGCAACGGAGATGACAACCGAAGAGCAGCATCAAAAGCGTCTTGAGGAACTCGAAAGGCTGGACGAAAAGCGCTTGGAAGCTCAACAACACATCGAGTTCTATCAAGCCAGGATATCCAGAGCCTTTGACAAAAGGGTTCGCCAAAGAAGCTTCAAGGAAGGAGATCTGGTTCTCGCTGCGCGTCGACCAATAATCCTCACCTCCAAGAAGAAAGGTAAATTCGAACCCAAGTGGAAAGGACCATTTGTAATAGACACAGTCTATTCAAACGGTGCTTACCGCCTAATTTCTTTAGAGGGCGTCAGGCAATTAATGCCAATAAATGGGAAGTTTTTGAAAAAGTACTATCCCTAGTACGTTCAGGATAACTCATTTACCGGGAAGTTCCTTGAAGAATATTACATTTAATATTCCAAGAGGATAACCCAAAATCAAATTCATTTTCCAAAACCCCTCACTGATCAATTCCAATCGACAGTGAGTCCACCAAGAATGTTCTTCTGGCCCTCTTGATTCCTTCCATGAACAAGAGGTCCATTTTCAGTTCGGAGTCCCCTTTCGATAAACGAAAGAACTCCCTTTCTTTTCTCTTTGGTTCAACCTTCTCATGGTTATAACCGAAGTAGAAATTTCAGTTCGATAAACGAGAAAACTCATTTTCTGATCAGATAACCAATCCTATAAAAGGTAAGTTTATCTAGATCTTCCGGATTCTCGGAGTGGAGATCCCACTTCTAGTTTCCTTCTTCCACTGGAGATAGAATATAAAATTCTTCCTTTCCAGAATCAAGGAATAGAATATAAAATTCTTCCTTCCTTGCTCGGGGAATAGAATATAAAATTCTTCCTTCCCCACACCAACTCCTTTTCCAAAATTTATCAATTTAGGATTCATCCTAGGAAGTTTATCCCGAATCCTAAGCAGGGATAAGTCTGCGCCTAACACGCGCTGCCGGTTTAGTCTTTCTCCGTAGAAAAAGACACCAGAATTCAATTCTGGGGTATTTTATCCTGAAACCTAAGTAAGGATAAGTCGACGCCTAACACGCGTCGCCGGTTTGTTCTTAACCGTTGAAAAGAACGCTTGTCCACATATTCAACATTGTGGCAGGTTGTTATTAATAATACCAAAATCCATGCCTTACACGTGTGGGGAATTTCATCCTGAATCCTAAGAAAGGATATGCCGATGCCTAACACGCGTCGCCGGTTTAGTCTTTATCCGTAGAAAAAGATACCAGAGCCTGACTCTGGGGACCTTTATCCCGAAGCCTAAGCAGGGGTAAGTCAACGTCTAATACACGTTGCTGGGTAGCCTATTCCCATAACAACGGCAAAGTCTATGTATTCGACATCATAGCACGAAGTCTCAGAGAATTCAATCTCTAAGCACAACGTTACATGCGAACGGATTTAAACAATCCGCATGTAAGCCCGATTCAAACGGTAATCGGTAAGAGCACGTCAAATCCGTTGAAGGCTGAGGATTTGCCAAAAATCCTAAGTCAACGTCTCATACACGTTGCTGTTTAGTCTTTTCACAAGAGAAAGACGAAGTCTACGTATTCAATGTCGTAGCACTAAAAGAGTTAACTCTTTTCGCTTAACGTCAAGTGCGGAACGGATTTAAACAATCCGCATGCTAGCCCGACTCAAACGGTAGTCGGTAAAGGCTAATCAAATCCGTTGAAGGCTGGGGGTTAGCCAAAAATCCTAAAGTCAACACCTCACACGTGTCGCCGGGTAGCCTATTCCCGTAACAATGGCGAAGTCTATGTATTCGACATCATAGCACAAAGTCTCAGAGAATTCAATCTCTGAGCACAACGTTACATACGAACGGATTTAAACAATTCGCATGCTAGCCCGACTCAAACGGTAGTCGGTAAAGGCTCATCAAACCCGTTGATGGCTGAGGGTTTGCCAAAAATCCTATGAGTATTATGGTTAACATTTCAAACGGAATGACGAATTATAATAAAAATAAAGATGAAAACTAGTCTCACTAAAAGAATCAAGAGTCAAAACACTCAGCAAACAAAATCATACATCAAGCCCGTGGCTAAAAATCTGCTGACTGATCTTAGACAGCTTATCATCATAAGCTTGACTAAGCTCGGCTCTAATGGACTCCTCGGTGGCGGTCGAAGTCTTCGCAGCAGCCTCCTCGGTCTCGGATAGCTTTTGCTTCAAGGACTTCAACTCATCAGACAAAGCCGCGCAAGTCTGCTGGTCCTGTGTCTTCGTCATCTGAAGAATACCCAAGGTCTCCTTTTCTTCGCGGAGTTCTCTTTCAAGCCGGTCTATCTTGGTTTCACAAGAGATAAGAGAGGAATCGAGTTCGGCAAGTGAAGATAATCTGGTAGCAAGGCCGGTCTCGACTCGAGCTACTCGGTCTCGCTGCATCTGAATCTCAAGCTCAGCAAGAATCTGAGTCTCGCGCAGTGACTGTAAGCGGGTGTCCAACTCAGCAGCAATAAATGAAGAGGCGCCGGTATCTCGAAGCTCACGAAACATCTGAAGCTCATGCTCTAGGCAGTCAAGATCGTCAACTATAGCCCTCGCCAAATCTGGATATCCTGCTTCCCTTATCAAATTGACTCTGGAATTAAGGAGAGGTTTAAACTGGTGAAGTGAAAGTCCTCCGTGGAAGAGTTTGCCAATCATAGCATTCACGAAGGAGAAGAAGGAGCGAACTTCTATACAGATGACGACCTTGTCGGGATCGTCGTCAGATAACAACTCCTTCACTAGGACATGAAGACGAGAAGAACGCCCTACACAAAAAAGGGAGAAGTCCGTCAAAAGTCTTAATAAAAAAAAAGAGAATAGTGCTCCTCAATGAGTTGACTTATACCTTCTTCCCCTTGAGTCGCTGGGGGTGGTGAAGGTGTAACGGCTGCAGGTGCATCAACTGGTGTAGTTGGTCTCGCAACCGGCTCAACAGGGTCCTTCTCAACAAAAGCTCCTGTCAAATTCAAAACAAAATTCGCAGAGGTATTACATTATAGCTGCACTAGTCAAGATTGGCTAGTCCTATAATCAACTCAGAAGGAGGCACATACCTTCAAGGGAACCATCCTCGGGATTGTTAGCAAATGTGGACTCAGAAAACATATCCCCAGGTAACTGGTCATCAATCTGGGGCGAGCTATACATGAAGTTCAGCATAGGAGTGTCCGCAAACAAGCCTCCCTCGTCAAAATCATCAATCAAGAAGTCTGACACAAGAGAATATAAGTGTCAAAGAAGAATGAAGAGACTACAACCAATAAAAAGGAGTTACCTTGCACAGGTGCATTAGCCTCTTGATTTCCAAAATCCTCATTCGCCTCCTGCAGGTCATCTGAAGGAGCAAGAAATACAGAAACAATTAGACGATGCACAAATTCCTTTGTGCGTCATCTAAAAAATACATTGCCAGTGTTAGATGTACCTGGATTCACGGGATCAGGTCCTACATTGACACTCTCCGCGATGTCAGCAACTCCTGTAGATCTTTCCACCTGAGGCAGGGGGTCAGACTCACCAGGAGATATAGGAACGGGATCAGGGCTCATCTCGCTCTCTCCACGTTCTCCTATATAGAGAAGGGAAAAGCATGAGTCAATGTTTAGAATAATCAAGAGGATGGTTTCAGGGTAGATGTTACCTCCGTCATTAGCAGGATCATCACCAGCCAAATCCATATCAGATGCTCGTGAAGCCACACGAGGTTTGCGGGCCAATCTCTTCTGCCTAGCAGTGGGGATCGAAGGTCTCGCCTGAGGAGGAGGACGGAATTCTTCATCCTGATCAACTGTGGTCCCTGAAACATCAAACCATAGTCAGTTTCAATACTTCTGGAAGATAGAAGGAAAAGATGAATCACAAACCTCGCTCGGAAAAGTCTTCATAATCTTCAGGGTCTCCGCCTGAAACTTCGTCTGTAGAATGAAAGGTCCTCCGTCCCTCTTCATCAATCCGACGAGTCTTGTTCCGTACCCTCTGTGCCCGAGCGTTTTCCCGAATCCTACGGGAATCAACCTGAGAAGCTTCCTCAGCCTCTAGCTCCGCAATCGGCTTCACAGGGATAGCCTTGTTGGCTGCTAACAAGCACTTGCAGCTCAAGAAAGTGAGGTTCAACTGCCGATCAGCACTCGGGAGGCTGAACTTAGCACCAGTACAGCCAGTCACGGTCCACAACCATGCACGGAGACCGTCTACCAAACCACTATGGGTCCGAAGCTGCTGACGAGGATTCCCGACGTAAAGCTGATCATAGCCAAACTGGCGAGCGAATCGGCAGGGTAGATATGGCTCTATGAAGCACTGATCCCTCATCCGGAAAGTCAGATAGCCGGGCCTAATATTCACCAGCCAGTTGAAGCAGCCGATGTCTAAGTGAGTCCGATACTCTCTCGGCCTCTCCTCATCTATCAAACACTCGCCGTATCGGCCGGAGAACTGCGGAAAACAAGTGGAAAATACCCAACACTTGTGGACCTGCAGCTGCTGTCTGACATCAGAAAATCCGCGTCCCTCCCACCTGCCATTCTCAAGCAACTGTAACAGTGGAACAGAGTGGTCTATGGTGTTCGGTACCGACATCATATCCGAGCGGTGAAGGACGAACCAAGCCATCAAATAAGCGTACGGAAGCTCCACCTTAAGAGTGGGAATCTGACCTGGCAAATCAGTTTCCTTCCGTGTGAAGGCACTGGAAAGCTGTCGAAGTCCTCGATGGATGTTAGCCACCATCACCGGAAGAAGTGAGAGTTCTTTCTTATAGGCGAGCTGAACTGCTGGGTAAAGTACCTCCAAGGGCAAGGCGTCGCCAGACTGATATGGAACCACGCACTTTTTTAACCAGATAGCAAGAAAGCCGGCAAGAAGAGTCATCGGTCGAATCGGTGCGGTAGCATGCCACAAGAATGACTTAAACTTGGTCTTTGCAGGAAAGCCACCCTCAGGACTGCTAGTAGTGTAAGAGTGAGCGTCAATCTTCTTCAGTAGACTGTTCACCTCTGAAGGAGTGAGTGTGCCCAACTCATAAATATCCTCGCCAGAACTGCTCTCCAGATTCTTGAACAAATAATTGGCAAACTGCTTCAGACTCACAGATGCCTTGGCCCTCTTTGCTAAAGGCTCAGACTGTGCCAAAGCAATGTGATAGTGACAAGTAAGATCCCATAGAGTCTCATAGCGATCGGGCATACGATCCTTCAACTGGTCCAATTCATGATTAGAGGGAAAGTACTCCTGGTATAGCATCTGTCCCATGGGCAAGCCAGAAATCCTGTGCATCTCGTGAAGAGCCAAGCCCAACTCCCCCTGCCGGGTCAGAAAAGTGTTCAAGTCTGGATTATATAGCTCGAACAAAGCACAGAAATGCCTCAAACTGACAGGCAAGCCATACATGGTGGCACGAAC
>BQKN01065094.1:0-14846 GCA_022839385.1 Asparagus kiusianus
CCATCCATCCTCCAACACATTGTTTGTCTAGAATACCTAATAAGAAATATAAACACTAGACAAACAATATTAGGAATTGTTTGTAATCATCAAAACAAGATTAGAAGATGTAGGCTCATAACATGAGACCTAACACTCTTCGTGAAGAAGAAGGACGGCGGTATGAGATTGTGTATAGATTATCAAGAGTTGAACAAGGTCACTATCCGGAATAGGTATCCACTACCTAGGATTGATGACTTGTTCGACCAGTTGTTGTTCGCGGGAAAAATGGTAGCTTTCTTCATTGATGTCATTGCACTCTTAATAACTGTTTTTCGGTTACAAAGATTCGATCTTTTTATAAGATCTGATTACAATGAATACCAAAATAAAAAAAATTACAACTTTCCTTATTTACCAAACAAATCACGAGCTCCTGTTATCCGGTCACTCGCTTGCGTGGGTTGTTTGCCTGCGCTGATGGTTGATCCGTTGACCACCGCACGAACTAGATCTGAACAGATCTATGTGATATCACGGGTATTATCTCACCAAGGAAATAATAGCCGGAGGGATTATTTCACCAAGGAAACAACCGCTCAAATCTCGGGATCAAAGACCAAGCTTTGATCCGGAGTGTAGCAACGTAGATCTGAGATCTCGATCCTCTCGAACTCCTGCCTTTTGTGATGCGGGTGCTCGCCAAGAATCAGATCTGAATGTCCAAGTCTTCAAAAACTCAAGCCCAAGTTCTCAATCCGGCAGAGTTTCGGCTCTCCAAAAGTTCTTCCAAAAGTCCTTTAAAATGATGAATCACCCCGCCTATTTATAGGCAACAAGATCTGTGCATTTGGCACAGATCTGGGCGGCCACCTCAGGGTGGCTCGGCGGTGGCCGAGCCACCCTGGGGTGGCTTGGCTCTGGCCGAGCCACCTCAGGGTGGCTCGGCTTTGGCTGAGCTACCCCGAGGTGGCTCGGTTTTTGCCGAGCCCCCTTGGGGTGTTTTTTGTCGTTTCTCGTCTTCCGATTCCGTATTCGATTTATCCGGACTTTGATTTGATAGTCCGGGTCTTTATTTGGTAGTAAATCCGCCTTGGTGTTTGAGTTCGAATCCATTTTATGGTTGAACGACTCGTTGACTTCCCAAACCGTTGGATTGGTTCTACACACGAACGTATTCCGTTGCTCGCGTGCAATTCATTGGCCTCTTCACCTCGCCACTCGATGGTTCGTTGATTCGTCGAATCCTCGTGTTGAGCTATGTTAAGGGACCCATAGGCAATTTTATACGCCTACAGATACCCCCTCCAAAGTATTTCAACCTCGTTCTTTTATAGAAGGGTCTGGAATGCTTTGGATATGATTGCTCCTACCTTCAGTCGGTGTAGCGGGGACCTGGAAATGACCTCTGTTCTGTATTCCTTCAATCCTTCAGGCTATTCGGTGCTTTGTCGAATATCTGTAAGGGTTCCGACGCTATATTTATTGTCTGACCGTTGTCAGAATTTAAACTTGAAGTCGATTCCTGATTTTTCAATCTTTAGCTCGTGCTTGTTGGTTCAACATATAACTGACCCTCGATTGTTGGCGTTGAGTCTTTGTTTGCGACGCGTTGTCCGGCGTAGTGTTATTGAGTTACCCTTAAGAATATTTTTAGAAAAATATTCTCCAGGAACTTCTCAACAAAAATGGGGAATAGTTTATACTCATATACCTTATTGGAGTATTTCTCATATCTGAATGAGCTGAACCGGTATAATTATCTGAACCGGTCTGATAATGACCCAAAAAGGCAGTAATTTGGCTTGAAAATTCTTCCGATCCTTCCGAATGCGCGGGAGAGACCAAAATAAACAAGGGATTGAACCCTCGGTCGATTTGAAGTTGTTTCGACGCTCAATTCAGCTTCAATTTGAATTCTGGTTCAATCCTGGTTCAAGACTAGTTCAGCCTGGTTCAAACTGGTTCAAACTGGTTCAGGACTGGTTCAAGACTGGTTCAGACTGGTTCATCCTGGTCTTGTTTGGTCTGGTTCAGCCTGGTTTAGCCTCTTTTGAACTGATTTGGACTGGTCTGGTCTGGTTCACCCTGGTCCGGTCTGGTTCAAGGCTGGTTCACTATATAAAAGGGGGTCTTTTTTCTTTTCCTTTTTTTTTTCTTTTCCTCTTTCTAGGGCCGGCCCCCCCACCTCTCCCTCTTCTCTTGATTTTCCTTCCCTCGAGCATCTTTTCTCCCCCAAACCTTGATATTTGTCTTGGATCTAGGCTTCCTTTTAATCTTGGACTGAAAAATCTCCCCAAACTTCCATATTTAGAGTTTCTCTCATGCCCCTCGAGCACGTGGTTCGAGCCCTTTTCAAGATCTAATTTTTGTCGGATCCTCAAGCTTTTCCTCAGGTAAACCCTCCACGATTTTTAGATATTTCATGTTTAATTTAATTTATGAACTCATGAGGTTATCTATGAGGGTTAGAATTATGATTTGGTGCCTCGAGCTTCTCTTTCAGGGGGTAGAGTTGATAAAAAAGGGGATCTTTTTTCTGGATCTGATCCCTCAATTTATTTTGCAGCTCATCATGTCGCGTGTCTCGAGAGGTCATTCCCCTGCTACGTCGGCTGATGGCGCGCCTCCCTCTTATGCTGGTGAGCTATTTTTGGCAATATTTGGAAATTTACAAATTAGCCCCTTTTTTCTTAGAAATTTGCAAATTGGTCCTTTTACCCCACGTTGTTCTCCTTGGTGAGGCAATCGGAAAGAGCCTTGATTCTCCTTGGTGAGGATCGACGCTTTAAAGATAGGTTTTGCTTGGTCAAAACCATATCTCAAAATAAAGGGGGCGATTTGAAGCTTCATTGTGCTTTATAAGGCAGGGATATATTATCAATATACCCTATCTTGTGATTGCACAATGTGGCCAAATCGTCTCACCCTTTATAAGGCAATGACTCTATCTTACCCATTTGTAAGATGAGTTCAATTTCCTTTTATAAGTGAGACTAACAGATGTTTAACTGTTTATTTCCAGTGGGATATCCTTCTGGATCATTCTCATCTCATGCAGTGCATGGGTGTCGTGGCGAGTACTATTCGACCTCCGACGATCATTCCCTCATTCCAGTTACTCCTCAGTTCGCTTCGGGCACATCAACTGAGGTTGCCCAAGTGGTGACGGAAGGTGGGCATTGAGTTCTTCGACAGTTGATTACCGATGCACCTTTCGTGAAGGACGCCAGTTCTATTCAGCCTCTTCGGAAGAGCGATTTCTTATTTGGCGACTCTGTCGAAGACCCGGATGCCGTGTTTATTGAAGCCGAGCAGTAGCTTCATAAGACTGGCAGTGGCTTTATATATTTGCCGAAGATTCCTCGGCATCGTTCATTGACTGATTTCAGGCGTCAGGCTGTGACACGGGAGATGTCGTGGCGCTTGACGGAGGAGCATGAGAGCGTCCACTGCGGCTATGTCACTCATCAGGCATTTCCTGGCTCGAGTAGGAGTCATGTCACCAGATTGCATCCTGGAGTATTGGGGCTGGATGCACCACCACGTAACGAGTTCCTTGCCACTGCTTCTACCTTGAGGAATCGCCTCGCTGCTCTAGGACGGGAGATGCCTGCGACGCGTCACAGGATTTGCGGTTGGGTCCATTCTTTGGATAAGTTTTGGTGGACTCGCATGACGACGTACGTATTGAGCCGATGGGGCGAGGAGTTGCACGCCTGTGGTTTATATGCAGCCGTTCGTACCACCATGTATGGCTTGCCCGTCAGCGCGAGGCATTTCTGTGCTTTGTTCGAGCTATATAACCCAGATTCGAACACTTTTCTGACCCGACAAGGGGAGTTGGGCTTGGCTCTTCACGAGATGCACAGGATTTCTGGCTTGCCCATGGGACAGATGTTATACCAGGAATACTTTCCCTCTAATCATGAATTGAATCAATTGAAGGATCGCATGCCCGACCGCTATGAGACTCTATGGTACCTCACTTGTCACTATCATATTGCTTTGGCGCAGTCTGAGCCTTTAGCAAAGAGGACTAAGGTGTTCGTGAGTCTGAAGCAATTTGCAAACTATTTGTTCAAGAATCTGGAGAATAATTCTGGCGAGGCTATTTGTGAGTTGGCCCCACTTACTCCCTCAGGGGTGAACAGTCTGCTGAAGAAGATTGACGCTCATTCTTATACCACTAGCAGTCCTGAGGGTGGCTTTCCTGCAGGGACCAAGTTCAAGTCATTCTTATGGCATGCCACCGCACCGATTCGACCGATGACTCTTCTTGCCGGTTATCTTGCTATTTGGTTAAAGAAGTGCGTGGTTCCATATCAGTCGGGCGACGCCTTGCCCTTGGAAGTGCTCTACCCAGCTGTCCAGCTCGCCTACAAGAAAGAACTTTCACTTCTTCCAGTAATTGTAGCTGACATTCATCGAGGACTTCGATAGCTTTCTGGTGCCTTTACACGGAAGGAAAGTGATTTGCCGGGTCAGATTCCCACCATTAAGACGGAGCTCCCATACACTTATCTGATGGCTTGGTTCGTCCTTCACCGTTCTGATATGATGACGATACCGAACGCCACTGACCACTCCGTTCCCTTACTATAGTTGCTTGAGAATGGCAAGTGGGAGGGGCGCGGATTTTCTGACGTCAGACAGCAGCTGCAGGTCCACAAGTGTTGGACATTTTCCAATTGCTTTCCGCAGTTCTCCGACCGATACGGCGAGTGTTTGATAGATGAGGAGAGGCCGAGGGAGTATCGGACTCACTTAGACATCGGCTGCTTTAACTGGCTGGTGAACATTAGGCCAGGTTATCTGACTTTCCGGGTGAGGGATCAGTGTTTCATAGAGCCATATCTACCCTGCCGATTTGCTCGCCAGTTTGGTTATGATCAGCTTTACGTCGGGAATCCCCGTCAGTAGCTTCGGGCCTACGGCGGTTTGGTGGATGGTCTCCGTGCTTGGTTGTGGACCGTGACTGGCTGTACTGGTGCTAAGTTCAGTCTTCCGAGTGCTGATCGGCAGTTGAACCTCACTTTCCTAAGCTGCAAGTGGTTGTTAGCAGCTAATAAGACTATCCCCGTGAAGCCGATCGCAGAGCTGGAGGCCGAGGAAGCTTCTCAGGTTGATTCTCGTAGGATTTAGGAGAACGCTCGGTCACAGAGGACACGGAACAAGACTCGTCGGATTGATGAAGAGGGACAAAGGACATTCCATTCTGCAGACGAGACTTCAGGCGGAGATCCTAAAGATTACAATGACTTTTCCGAGCGAGGTTAATCATTCATCTTTTTCTTCTGCTTTCCAGAATTATTAAAGCTGACAATGGTTTGATGTTTCAGGGACCATTGGTGACCAGGAAGAAGAGTTTCGCCCTCCTCCCTAGGCGAGACCTTCGATTACTGTCCCTGCTGCTAGGCGGAAGAGATTAGCCCGCAAGTCGCGTGCAGCTCCCCAAGCATCTGATATGGATTTGGCTGGTGATGATCCTGCTAGCGACGGAGGTAACACCTACCCTGTAAACTATTCTTTTGGTTATTCAGAACATTGACTCATGCTTTTCCATCTCTATATAGGCGAGCGTGGAGAGAGCGAAATGAGTCCCGATCCCGTTCCTGTATCTCCTGGTGAGTCTGACCCACTGCCCCATGTAGGGAGGCCTACAGGAGTTGATGACATTAGGGAGGATATCGATGTAGGACCTGATTCCGCGAATCCAGGTACATCTACCATCAACAATGTATCTTCTAGATGGCACATAAAGGAATTTGTGCATCTTCTAATTGTCTCTGTACTTCTTGCTCCTTCAGATAACTTACAGGAGGCGAACGTTGATTTTGGGAATAAAGAGGCTAATGCACCCGTGAAAGGTAACTTATTTCTATTGGTTGTAGTCTCTTCATTCTTCTTTGGTACTCATATTCACTTGTATCAGATTTCTTGACTGATGATTTTAACGAGGAAGGCTTGCTTGTGGACACTCCTATGCTCCATTTCATATATAGCTCTCCTTAGATTGATGACCAGTTACCGGGAGATATGTTTTCTGAGTCAACCTTCGCTAAAAATCCCGAGGATGGTTCCTTTGAAGGTATGTGCCTCCTTCTAAGCTGATTATAGGACTAGCCAATTTTGACTAATGCAGCTATAATATGATGTCTCTGCGAATTCTGTTTTGAATTTGACAGGAGCTTTTGTCGAGAATGACCCTGTTGAGCCGGCTGTGAGACCAACTACACCAGTTGATACACCTGCAGCCGTTACATCTCCACTACCCCCAGTGACTCAAGAGGGTATGAATTAAGCAACTGAGAATGTTGTCTCTTCTTCCTCAAGGTCTTTTTCTGACGAATTTCCCCCTCTTTGTGTAGGGTCTTCTTCTCGGCTCCATGTCCTTGTGAAAGAGTTGCTATCTGACGACGATCCTGAGAAGATCGTTCTCTGCATAGAACTTCGCTCCTTCTTCTCGTTCATGAATGCTATGATTGGCAAGCTCTTCCACGGTGGACTCCTTCTTCGCCAATTCAAGCCTTTCCTTGATTCCAAATTCAATTTGATAAGGGGAGCAGGATGTCCAGATTTGGCACAGGCTATAGTTGATGACCTCGATTGCCTAGAGCATGAGCTTCAGATGTTTCGTGAGCTCCAAGATGCAGGTGCATCTTCATTTATTGCTGCTGAGCTGGATACCCACTTACAGTCACTGCGTGAGACTCAGGTTTTCTTGCTGAGCTTGAGATTCAGATGCAGCGGGACCGAGTAGATCAAGTTGAGACTGGCCTTGCTACTAGATTATCTTCACTTGCCGAGCTCGACTTTTCCATTACCTCTTGTGAGACCAAGATAGACCGGCTCAGAAGAGAACTCCGTGAAGAAGAGGAGACTTTGGGTATTCTTCAGATGACAAAAGCACAGGATCAGCAAACCTGCACGGCTTTGTCTGATGAATTGAAGTCCTTGAAGCAGAAGCTAGTCGAGACAGAGGAGACTGCTGCGAAGACTTCGACCACCACCGAGGAGTCCATTAGAGCTGAAATTAGGCAAGCTTACGATGAGAAGCTTTCTAAGATCAGTCAGCAGATTTTTGGTCATGGGCTTGATATATGATTTGGTTTGCTGTGTATTTTAACTTTTGATTCTCTTAGTGAAACTGGTTTTGATCTTTATCTTTATTATGATTCGTCATTCCGTTTGAAATGATTGACCATAATACTCATAGGATTTTTGGCAAACCCTCAGCCATCAACGGGTTTGATGAGCCTTTACCGACTACCGTTTGAGTCGGGCTAGCATGCGGATTGTTTAAGTCCGTTCGCATGTAACGTTGCGCTCAGAGATTAAATTCTCTAAGACTTCGTGTTATGATGTCGAGTACATAGACTTCGCCATTGTTATGGGAATAGGCTACCCGGCGACACGTGTGAGGTGTTGACTTTAGGATTTTTGGCTAACCCCCATCCTTCAACGGATTTGATTAGCCTTTACCGACTACCGTTTGAGTCGGGCTAGCATGCGGATTGTTTAAATCCGTTCCACACATGACGTTAGGCTAAAAGAGTTAACTCTTTTAGTGCTACGATATTGAATACGTAGACTTCGTCTTTCTCCTGTGAAAAGACTAAACAGCAACGCGTATGAGACGTTGGCTTAGGATTTTTGGCAAATCCTCAGCTATCAACGGATTTGATGTGCTCTTACCGATTTCCGTTTGAATCGGGCTTACATGCGGATTGTTTTAATCCGTTCCGCATGTGACGTTGCGCTAAAGGAATGAATCCCCTTAGACTTCGTGCTACAACTTCGAATATGTAGACTTCGCCATTGTTATGGGAATAGGCTACCCAGCAACGTGTATTAGACGTTGGCTTATCCCTACTTAGGTTTCGGGATAAAGGTCCCCAGAGTCAGACTCTGGTATCTTTTTCTATGGATAAAGGCCAAACCGGCGAAGCGTGTTAGGCGTCGACATATCGTTTCTTAGGATTCAGGATAAAATTCCCCAAGCGTGTAAGGCATGGATTTCGGTGTTATTAATAACAACCTGCCATAATGTTGAATATGTGGACGAGTGTTCTTTTCAATGGTTAAGAACTAACCAGCGGCGCGTGTTAGGCGCGGACTTATCCTTGCTTAGGTTTCAGGATAAAATACCCCAGAGTCGACCTCTGGTGTCTTTTTCAATCGGAGAAAGACTAAACCGGTGAAGCGTGTTAGGCGTCGACATATCCTTTCTTAGGATTCAGGATAAAATTCCCCATGCGTTTAAGGCATGGATTTCGGTGTTATTAATAACAACCTGCCATAATGTTGAATATGTGGACGAGTGTTCTTTTCAACGGTTAAGAACTAACCAGCGGCGCGTGTTAGGCGCGGACTTATCCTTGCTTAGGTTTCAGGATAAAATACCCTAGAGTCGACCTCTGGTGTCTTTTTCAATCAGAGAAAGACTAAACCGGCAACGCGTGTTAGGCGCAGACTTATCCCTGCTTAGGATTCGGGATAAACTTTCTAGGATGAATCCTAAATTTATAAATTTTGGAAAAAGAGTTGGTGTGGGAAAGGAAGAATTTTATATTCTATTCCCCGAGCAAGGAAGGAAGAATTTTATATTCTATTCCTTGATTCTGGAAAGGAAGAATTTTTATATTCTATTTCCAGTGCAAGAAAGAAACTAGAAGTGGGATCTCCACTCCGAGAATCCGGAAGACCTAGATAAACTTACCTTTTATAGGATTGGTTATCTGATCGAAAGATGAGTTCTTCGTTTATCGAAGTGAAATTTCAACTTCGGTTATAACCCTAAGAAGGTTTAACCAAAGAGAAAAGGAAGGGAGTTCTTTCGTTTATCGAAAGGGGACTCCGAAATGAAAGTGGACCTCTTGTTCATGAGAAGAGTCAAGAGGGCCAAAAGAACATTTTTTGCGGACTCACTGTCAATTGGAAATTATCAATGAGGGATTTTGGTGGTGAAAATAAATTTAGGTTATCCTCTAGAATATTAAGTGTAATATTCTTCAAGGAACTTCCCGATAAATGAGTTGTCCCGAATGTACTAGGGATAGTACTTTCTCAAAAACTTCCTATTTATTGGCATTAATTGCCTAACGCCCTCTAGAGAAATTAGGCGGTAAGCGCCGTTTGAATAAACTGTGTCTATTACAAACGGTCCTTCCCATTTGGGTTCGAATTTCCTTTCTTCTTGGAGTTGAGGATTATTGGTCGGCGAGCAGCGAGGACCAGATCTCCTTCCTTGAAGCTTCTTTGGCGGACCCTTTTGTCAAAAGCCCTGGATATTCTAGCCTAATAGAATTCAATGTGTTGTTGAGCTTCCAAGCGCTTTTCGTCCAGCCTCTCGAGTTCTTCGAGACGTTTCTGATGCTGTTCTTCGGTCGTCATCTCCGTTGCAAGAGCAATCCGAAGGGAAGGGATTTGAATCTCTAATGGCAGCACAGCCTCACATCCTATACCAACGAATATGGGGTGGCTCCCGTAGGTGTGCGTATGGTGGTGCGATAAGCCCAGAGCGCTTTGCCGAGTTTATCGTCCCAATCTCGCTTATTAGTTTTCACGAGTTTTGACAAGATCTTGATGATCGTCTTGTTGAAAGCCTCAGCTAATCCGTTCGCAGCGGGATAATAAGCTATCGACGAAACATCTTGAATCTTAAACTTGTCACAGAACCTGATGAAAGCGTTGCTTATGAATTACAGACCGTTGTCATGAATGATCCGTCTCGGCACGCCGTATCGGTATATGACATGATGCTTGATGAAGTTGATGACGTTGTTCGTCTTCACTTCTTTAAGTGGAATGGCTTCAGCCCACTTTGAAAAGTAGTCAGTGATAGCGAGAATAAATCGATCACCTTTGACTGAAGGAGGAAAAATAGGGCCGACAACGTCCATACCCCATGTCTCGAATGGCCAGGACATGGTTGACGTGTGTAATCGCTCTGGTGGTTGGTGCATATAATTCGCATGCACTTGGCAAGCGTGACATTCTCTGGCGTACTCGATCGCGTCACGAACCATTGTTGGCCAGAAATATCCCATTCTTCTGATTCGATCATATAGCTTGGGACCAGGCTGATGTGCACCGCATTCTCCCTCGTTTGCTTCCTTGAGAACTTCTTTTGCTTCTTCGTTCGAAAGGCATCGGAGAAGCAAATCATCATACCCTCGACGGTATAATGTACGGGTTTCGGTATTGTAAAAGAACCGTGGTGCTCTTCGGCGAATAGATTCTTTTTCTTTTACATCCTCTGGCAAAATACCATATTGGACATAATCAATGATGGGAAAGCGCCAATCTCGGGACTCAAACCCGGTTTGGGTTGAGTTCGCCTCTTTGGCGTTTACATTTCTATCATCCTCCTCTTCGATATCCATATCGTATATGGGTATACAGAGTTGGTGTGATCTTACTGTGACTAGCAGTTCAGTTTCGGGCGGCTGCGCAAGTGATACTGCTAGTGTTGCCAGTGCATCTGCATAAGCGTTCTGGAGACGCGGGATGTATTCGATATAAAATTCTTCAAAAGATTCTGCCATTCTGATGGCCTCCTGGTGGTATGGGATCAAGTCTGGGTTCCTGACTTCATACTCACCACGGACTTGGTTGACTATTAATTGAGAATCCCCAAAAGCTTCGAGATATTCGACCCCCAGCTCCTTGGCGAAACTGAGTCCAATGAGGAGTACGTTGTACTCGGCTACGTTATAGGAACATGGTCCAGTCAACGAATACGCCCGAGGCATTACGTGCTTCCTTGGGGAAACTAAGATGACACCGACTCCGGAAGAGACTCTGGAACATCCAGGGGTTATTGCCTTATTAACTGCTCTCGAAGCACCATCAAAGTACAACTGCCATACTTGTTGGTGTGATGTGGTATTAACCTCGTGGGTTTCATCAGGCAAGTCATCATATACCTTAGCCGTATCTGTTGTCGGACTTGCCGCCAAAAGATCACAAATCGCTTGTCCTTTGACCGACTTCTGCTGTTTAAAATGCAAATCATACTGGGACAAGAGAAGGGCCCACTTCGCTAACCGCCAATTCATCGAACCCGGTTGAGTCATGAATACCCGTACCGGATTAACATTGGCAATGACGTAGATCGTCTGGCCCACCAAGTAATGTCGCATCTTCTGTACTGCGAATACCAATGCAAGACATTCTTTCTCGATCATCGGATATCGAGACTCGGCGCCTATCAAGGTCCGACTTAGGTAATAGACTACCTGTTCGTGACCATTATCATCGTCTTGTGCTAATAAAGCACTTATCGAATGGTTCATCGCCTTAATGTAAATCAAGAACGGTTTACCTGATTTTGGTGCAACAAGAACAGGGGGATTCATCAGATATGTCTTGATATCTTTGAATGCTTTTTGGCAAGCATCATCCCAAATAAATGACATGCCCTTCTTGTTTAGCTTAGAAAATGGTTGGCACTTCCCAGAAAGATTTGAGATGAACCTCCGGATGTAAGCTAAACGTCCTTGCAATCCTCTAAGTTCTCTCAGATTCCTCGGGGGTTGCAATTTATGTATTGCCTTCACTTTGTCTGGGTCGATGTGTATACCCTTAGTGGTGATGACGAATCCAAGGAATTTTCCGCTGGACATTCTGAGGAAGGACTTTGTAGGATTCATCTTTAATTGATGACTCCGCATGAGATCAAACATCGTTCTCAAGTCTTTGATGTGATCTTCTTTGTTGTGGCTTTTTACCACCAAATCATCAACGTAGCATTCAACCGTTTTCCTGAGGTGCTCTGGAAAATCTTAGTCATCGCTCGTTGGTATGTGGCACCCGCGTTCTTCAGACCGAAAGGCATCACTATGTAGCAGAAGACACCGAGGGGTGTTCTGAATGCTGTATGTTTCTCGTCATCCGGGTGCATCTTGATTTGATTATACCCCGAAAAGCCGTCCATGAAGGACATTCTCTCAAATCCGTATGTATTGTCGATAATGACATCCGTGATTGCGAGAGGAAAATCATCTTTTGGACATGCTTCATTCAGGTTCCTGAAGTCGATGCAAATCCTGATTTTGCCATTCTTCTTCATGACGGGAACGATGTTGGCTAACCAGTCCGGGTGTTGTTCCTCTCGGATAAATCCTGAGTCGATCAACTTCTTAACCTCTACCTCGATGGCTTCCATAATCTACGGATGAAACCATCTTTGCTGTTGTTTGACAGGTTTGGCATCCGGCTTGATATCGAGGTGGTGCATTACCACATTAGGGTCGAGTCCTGGCATGTCTTCGTAGTTCCAGGCGAAGACGTCGATATATTCCCTGATAAGGGCAATTAACTCCTCCTTCTCATCTGGGGGAAGACTACCGCTGATGAATATGGGCTTTGGATTGGTCTCATCACCCATATTAATTTGGACCACTTCGTCTTCGGTGGGTGGCTCTCTCTGTTCGAACCTATCACCATACTGTATGTTTAAGTGATGAACCCATGGGTCCTCCCACGTTGGTATTTGATCGTCATCCTCCAACATAGATGGATCGGCTGAAGTCATGTTGAACATTAAAGTCTTGAACATTTCCCCCAGACTTGTGTCGAAATCCCATCCTGAGGAATCTGCCGAGTACCCATCCTTGGCTTTATTAGCAATTTGATCGATAATTTGCCAACCACATTCATCATCAGATGAGGAAACGTAGCCTAAGCCTCTTTTGTGACGATAATAATCATCCGGTTTCCCTTTTGGTACATATGCCGCTTTTGTTGGAATACGGGGACCTCGATCGAAGTACAAACCTTCTCCGAGTGTGAAATTATATCCCTGTTTTTCCATGAGTTTGCGCGCTTCCGGACTATACTTAGATAAATGTAGACCAGATTTGTCATCATCCTCATCTTCCTCTAAGAAATGATCAGGTAATGGAAAACTCTCTCCTTTACCGTAAACCACTTCTTTCTCGCCTTCTATTTTGGCAGGGATCACCAGGGTTGTCCCGAAAGAATGTTGGATGCTTTTCTTCGTTACATAAGATGATCGGAGTGGCGTATGTAAATCGGGGTTATCGTATAATCCCTTTATCGCATCATCAAGAGACAGTGAGTACTCTAAATCATGATTTATTTCAATATCGGCAAGTTGCCAGTTACAACCGCCATCTGACGATTGTTCATCGTCAAGATTGATTACAAAGGGTACAATGTCATTTAAAACAAAACCACCATTGTAATCGAATCCGGCTTCGGAATCAGCTTCTTCTCCGCTGTCCGTGCCTTGGGCCGATGGTTCAGTATCGGATTCGTTACCATAAAGGAGAGAATCTGTGAAGTAATTCTCATACCCTTTGAATGGTTGCTTATCCGCGACCACCATCCTAACCCTTCCATCAGCATCGACATATTTCAAACACTGATGTAGAGTGGAGGGAACTATAACATTACTATGAATCCAAGGCCAACCCAATAGTAAGTTATAGGATGTCTCAGCATCGATCACATAGCACGTGACCTCCGTCTTCAGATCGCCCATTTGGCACTTTATCCAGATCTTTCCCAAAGGCCTTGACCCGCTGGTGTTGAATCCATAAATAATCGTGCCTGTAGCTGCCAATTTGCTGACTGGAATGCCAAGGTTATGCATTAGGCGAAGCGGCATAATACTTACAGCGGAACCCGGATCTACTTGGATTCGGTTGACTTCGCTGGAGCCAATGTACCCAACGAAGTACACGGGCCGATCATGGTTTGAATTCTTTGTCTGCATGTCCTCTTTGGTGAAGGTGATGCAGGGAATGTTCTTAGCTGCCACATTGCACTGTTGAGCTAACAGTTCTAGTTCTTCAGACGCCGGCTTTATCCGAGTGAGGAACGCTCTGAATCAGCCAAGGCCTCTTGCAAGGCTTCTCTAGTCTCCTTCGACAGTCGTAGCAACTCATATAGCGTTATCCGCGCTGGAATATTGGCTAGCTGAGCCATAATGTCGAAGACGCGCGGAGTTTTCAAATTCTCTGGTTTATCTCTTCCAATCGGATGACTGAAACGAGATTGCTTCGGATTTTGAACCTCTTGGGGTCCCTTTTCTTTCTGTTTATCCGTCGGCTGTCGTTGAGCATCTTCAATCGGCTTAGGAGCTGCAATCACCCCCAGCTCTGTTAAAGTCTTGGCTGGTCCCCGTTTAGTCACCCCCAGCTTAGCTACTTGATCATTATGTGACGGATAGTTGAAGTGGTACTCGTTTTCGCTTCTGGTGGCGAAGACTTCTTGTTCCTCTTCGGAAAGCGGGAAGATAGGAGCTTCATCGCCGCCTTCTTCGAAGATTGCGGAAGTTACGTTGAAGGCCTTGCCTTTACCCTTTCTTTTCGAGGACATCGCCCATTGCTCATCTTCAATAAGATCCGGATGAACCCAGAGGATTTCGCCATTCGGGGCTGTGTGTGGTACAAGTCCCTTTTGGCGCTGTCCATGTGGGTCATCATTCACCGTATTCATCCCCACTTTGGTGACGCGTTTCGGCTCGAACCATGTTGTGGGCACTGATCCAAAGCTGATTGACACTGCATTTGCTCCCACATTCTTGGTTGGTTTCGGGGTTATGACCCCTACGTCAATCAACGCCTGGATCTTATCCTTGAGGTGGTAGCAAGACTTCGTTGGGTGGTGGACCGCTCTATGGTACGCGCAGTACTTCGGGTCCGTCACTTTGCTGGCCCCTTCATGATCTACAATCGCCGGCAGCTGTATTTTGTTGTTCTCTAATAAGTACTTGAAGATGCCGGGAACTTCATCATCCTTGAAGGAGTAGACTTTAGGGAACTTCGGCTCCGAAGACTTTTGCTTCTGAGGCCGTTGCTGCTAATGTGGCTGCGATTGTTGTGGCGCTC
>BQKN01065095.1:0-41005 GCA_022839385.1 Asparagus kiusianus
TGTTTCTCGATCTAGTGCAGAGGCAGAATACAGGGCTATGGCTCACACTGCATGTGAGATGATATGGTTACAGAAACTGTTGACAGAGCTTGGTTTTACTCAGCCTGATCCTATGCCTATGCATTGTGATAACCAGTCTGCTATCTATATTGCAAAGAATCCAGTATTTCATGAGAGAACTAAGCACATTGAAGTTGATTGTAACTTTGTTAGAGATGCTTGGGAAAAGAAAGTGATCTCTCTTCAGTTCACTCCATCCTCCGAACAATTGCCTGATATTCTCACTAAAGCTACATCACCTAAGGTGTTTTCTATTCTATGTAACAAGCTGGGCATGGTTGATATATATGCTCCAGCTTGAGGAGGAGTGTTAGAATTAGTATTTGGGTTATCGGGTTAGGGCCTATTAACCCATTACCCATATGTAACCCTATATAAACTCATGTGAATGAATAGAAGAGGCAAGCTCTCTAAATTCTCTATTTCAACAAGTTAAATGTTTTGAGTAATCTTCTTGGTGCACACATATATTTGGGTATGACAGTAGTAATGAAGACGATAGCAATATTGAGAAACTCCAAGCAGTAGATCATGCACATGACTCTGCAACTTTAACCTATTATTGTGATTTCTTAAAGTAGTTATGTTCAGATGGATTGGATTACTGAGCTGGTACGGTTAGCAATGCATGAAATTGATACGTTGAATATGACAACAAATCTCCATCATCAGGATGGAGATCTCTAGATAGCGGTGGAAATGAACCAAATAATTTGATAATTGTTTGAATAACTATTCGGTCATATTCGATTCGGTAGTTCATTTACTACTAAACGAATATTTTTTAGTATTCGAGTTTACTAATGAATAGAATTTAACCAGATGTATATTTGATTCGTTTGTCTATGAAATATTCGTTTAAAATTTGATCACAGCTTATTATTTGTATTATTGTACATATGATGTCATATTTTTAATCCACTTACCATTTCTACTTAAGTTTTATATACTGATTTTAAGACTTAAATAATTTTAAATCTGTTTTCTAATTAAAATTTTGACTTAAATATATATACATCATATATTATATAGAAATAAGTTTTATTTATGAATTTAAATATTATTTGAAAATCAAAATCTTTAGCAAGATAAATACACTTGGATATTCGATAAGTATTTGTGAATATTCATGAATATTTATCAAATACCAAGTATTCGAGTTCGAATTCGAAAAACTAGATATATGAATATTAGAGTCCGCATTTGAATTCGATAATTTTAAACAAATACAAATATGAACACCTTAGTATTCGATTCGATCGTTTACCACCCCTATCTCCATATGTACATGAAATAGCATTTATTAACGTATGTATAGGGCATGACATACATAAACTATAAAAAAACATGTCTGATATATGAGGAAAGTACTAAAATAAGACATAACCATGGCACAATCTCTATTTTCTAGTATCCAATATATATTTCTATACCTATGTGTACTTGCATTCAATGTATGATGTTGTATTATGAGTGAAGATAGTCGCCTCTAGGTCTGTGTGTAACTGAGATTAAGGTTTAAGATATATTCCACGTGTGCATTCCTCGTGCTTTGATTAATGAAACTCTTGTGCCAGGCATAACCCCATGGTAAAACCACAGGTACATGTGTTGCTTCATCTAGTTAACATAATTTGCAGTGTATAATGTACTTGACAGTTAGGTGTGATCTGGGGATTTGTTGTAACAAACTGGTATCAGGGCCTTAAATTATTATCAAACAACAACATGTTAATGATCACCACAAATTGTGAGTGTCTGACATGTTTGAATGGTTCAAGATGCAAGATGTTATTGCAACAAGACATGCTCTACAGTTGAAGAAGAATCTCATTACACCATTGACTCCCTTTGGTGAAGTGGACCACTAAAAATGGAGATAGCAAAGTGAGCAAAGATGCTCTAACTTTGAGGAGTACATTAAAAGTTGGTATATAGTGAAAGGCTATATATTGTGAGATCTCGCACCCTGTTGTTTGTGGATCCTCATTGACATGGATAATAAGTAGCACTTTGACCCAGAATTGACACCTGAAGAATCGCACTTGTTCCCAATGTTGAATAGTGCGTGGGGATTTAGAGGGCAGCACCCACAAAACAAAAATTAAATTTACAGCCTGTTCGGTGAGGGTGTTTTAGTAATTTTGGTCCTATAGGCAAAAACTCTCATATAAATATGTATCACAATGATTGTTGAACCTCATTGCATCCCTTTGTTTATGTGGTTGTTTCTTTTTGTTTTCGTTCTTTCTTTCATCGATCTAAAGTAAAATTCCATTTTGTGGCTAACACTTACCCCTCCCCTAACCCATAATTCTTAATCAACCTAGACAATACACATAAAATTTACTAGTAATATACAACAAGTCGAATAATTATCTAATAACCATGGTATTACTCCATTGTGTGGCACTTCCCCTTCCCTATCCCGTAACTCTTAATGAATCTACATAATGCACACAAAATTTACTACTAATATGCAACAAGTCAAATTAGATTATCTCCTAACCATGGTGTCGCAATGAAATTATATCACATAGTAGAGTTTAAATCGATCCACAAGAAACCACCCATCATGATGCCCATAGGTGGAGGATTGAAGGAGTGGGGCGAGGCCATGGTCCCCCGGCCCACACACAAGTCATGTAGTGTTGGGTGTAACCCCATATGTCTAACTGTCTAAGTCTAATAAACTTTAATGTTTGCCAACACCCCCCCCCCCTCCAAACCCAAAAAAGAGCTTGAGCCAAAGAATTCGAGCAAAAATCCTTTCAGTTTAGCCAAGCACCAAGCCCGGTTCCCACTTCATTAGTAAAAGAATTTGGATCTGGATTTTGGATGTAATCCAACCTGAATCTAATAAGATCTCACCTCAAATTAGAATTCTCATGAACTCCCACTCTCGGCTTCATTCTTCTTCTTCTTCTTTTTTATGCGATATTTTTTGGGGAGTTTTTCCCAAATTAAATGCAAACTCCAAAATTTCTCATTAATTTCTCCAAATACAAGAATTATATTTGTGTTGAGTTTTGGGGATTTCCCCCTTCAATTCTAGAGACAATTTGGGGGTATTATCTAAACCCTAAAGGTACGATCTTTTCCTCTTTTCATTCTCTTTTTTTTAAGTTGCATTGTTTAATTATCGATTTCTATTTTTTTTGTGATGAGTGTTGTCTTTATTTTTTACAATATTAGGATTAACCTTTTACTTGAATTTATCTTTGTAGTCAATGCAAGTATTTATGGATAGTTTTTGTATCATCTATCTCCGCTGTCATATTTGTATATGTTTTGTTCCTACTGAAGAAAACTTAAGACTTGTTTCCAGAATTACAATCTTTACTGGGTTAGACTTGGGGGAAAAAACTAATCTTTGAACTCCAAAATCCCCATTTTCCATAAACCCCTTAACATCGAACGATAACAAATTAGCAACCCAACCAAAGATAGTAGCCAATAATTAAAGCAGCAAAAAAAAAAAAATCAAAGAAATAGAGAGAATCGAGGGCTTACATCACGACGAACGACCGAGATCATCGGACTGCCGTCGACGTCGAACAGAGTCTTGATCCGATGAGATGACGACGACGGCGACGACCGGCCGGTGACTCTATACAACTTGTTGCCGTACGCATCGTAGACTTTGAGGTTGTCCTTGATGATCCCCAGGTGGCCTTTACGGATCATGAAGTCGATCGGGATCTGCCACGTCGACGGGAAAATGGGAGCGGACATTTTAGTTTCAGGGTTTGGGGAAAGAAATGGGATTTGGCACCAGAATCGGTACGCTTTGCAAACATATAAGTTCGGAGGGGGGAATGGAACAAATTTGAGCCGGCTTTATTTATATATAAGTCGTGATGTACTTTTGTTAGGCTGTTTGATGGGGACGGGGACCTAAAAAGACGAGATTCTCCCTACTCGCTCACCGAAAGGAAATGGGGTTGGGATCAGTTAATATTATATATCTACTTCTTTATTACTAAAGGAGAACAACAAAAAATTATAATGAACAGTAATATAAGTTTCTAAACAATGAAAAAAATAAAATGAGAACCCACGTCATCCATGTACTCCCACGTTCTCCTAAGCCCATTTCCCAAACTTCCCACGTTCCATCCTTTCTTCTATCTAAACCCCCCTTCCGCTCTCGTGATCTCTCTCCCTCCCCACTTCCGCTCTCAACCGACGGTGGCGACGACGACAACGACGAGATCTCTCTCCGCCGCCATCTCCAACGGCGACGACCTCTTCCCCTTCATTCACCGCTTCTTCGCCCAGTTCAAGCCCGAGGCCCTCCTCCACAACCTCCGCCTCTTCGCCCGATCCAAGGAGTCCGAGATCGAGTCCGTCTGCAAAGCTCATTACCATGGCTTCATTCGTGCATAAATTAAAAGGGGAAGAAAAAGAAAGGAAAAGCCAACAACATAGACTTCAACTCCAAGGCAGAAGAACGAAGACCTAGCAGCAGAGAAGAAAAAGATTCGATTCTTTTTCTTCTTTTCCAGTGCAATTATGGGGTAATTTCCTGAAGTCTCGGTCTCAAATTCTTTAACTAGGTATTTATTCAAGAAAGCATCATCGTGTTTTGATCCTTACATGTTTGATAACTTGGAAAACCCTAAAAAAGTTTCTTCCTTTATTGTAGTATTGATTCTAATTAGCGCTGTGTCTTTGAAATTTTTTGTTTGATCCTGTTGGTAGTAAGTGATTGGTTCAGATTAAACCCTAAATCCAGAACAATGTGGTCCAAATGTGCTAAAATTTAAAGGTATCATCGAGTATTATTCAATATTGGCGACTACTCTCTCTAAATTTAGTATTATGGGTATTGATCATCTTAGAGTGAAAATTCCCAACATTGTAGCTCTCCTTAATCAAGCATGGACGAGGCTTTGCCTTTTTTTAATTTTTTTATAGCAATTCAATTGTTAGTTTCTTCTATATTTGCATTTTTATATGTCTTAATCGAGGTTAATGAATTTATGACTCTCTTAATTAGATGTGTGCTGTAAAGATTTCTGATATTTTTCTGTTTATTTGAAGGTTTAGGATTTGTTCTTCTCTATTCTTTGGCACAAGGTTTGAGGTTTAAAGATGAGTGACAATATAATGGAGAAAGTTAACGCCTTTGGTGAACTCCTGAAGAATCAAATTAGTGGTTCAGAAGTTGGGCGAAAGATGACAGAAGGCATGAGCTCCATGAGTTTTAAGATGAAGGAGTTTTTTCAAGGTTAGAACCAAGCCGAAAAGGTTGTTGAGGAGGCCACTACTGGGAGTTTGGAGGGGCCTGATTGGGCTACTAACCTTGAGATTTGTGAATTGATCAACAGCGAAAAGATTAACAGTGTCGAAATGATCCGTGGCATCAAGAAACGAATAATGCTGAAGAATGCGAGGATCCAATATCTTGCATTAATTTGGACCTTTTTTTACTAAAGAATGAATGCTTCTGGTTCTTAAGCATCCCGTGCATTTGACATTTTCTTGACTTAAATGATCACATATAAATCATTCATATACGATGAATAACATATAAATTTTTAGCTATTGGATACTTTACCTTCTACGTAATATGCAGTTATTTATTTATTTTTCTGCTGGGAAATTTGGACTTCAGGGAAAGTGATGGCAATAGCTGTGAAGCTTGCGAAGCAAGTGGAAGAGAAGAGAAGAACTAATACGAAACAAAGAAGGGTTGTGGTGACAGGAATGGGTGTCATGACTCCATTAGGCCACGAGCCTGATGTTTTCTATAATAATCTCCTCGACGGTATAAGTGGAATCAGTGAAATAGAAAATTTCGACTGTGCCGGCTATCCAACGGTATATCCTCTTCTTTGCATAATTCATGTTTATAACCTCATTTTAAAATACTTTCTTTGTAGACATTTCTTTTGTTTTACATGATCAATTAGTTTCAAGTGAGATTAATTTATAGAAACATTTGACCATGTCAACAGCATCATGTTAGACTCCAGGTATTAGTACTTTATAATAGTCGTACTGTTACTACTTATTAATATGTTGTAAGCAAGCATGGTAAAGAGTGATACCCCTTTTTGATCCCTGATATTTGAACTTTTTGTCTATAGAGAATTGCAAGAAAGATTAAATCGTTTTTAACAGATGGATGAGTGGTACCAAAACTATCTAAGAGGATGGACAAATTTATGCTTTACATGCTTAGTTTGTAAAAGAGCTCTGGCGAATGGTGGAATTACTGAAGAAGTTTTGAATGAGCTAGACAAGACGAAGTGTGGTGTTTTTATCAGGTCTGCAATGGGTGGCATGAAGGTAGAATTTCAAAAATATTTTTGATCTGAAGGAAAGTTGTTTCCCCTCCTTTTATCAGCTCTTGGTCTCATATTATGTTGATGGATTGAGCTGTTACACTTTAATCTTTATTTTATGCCTTTATGTATGTTATGGTCGTGGTACTCATAAAGATGGATGCTATTTTTTATAGGTCTTCAATGATGCAATCGAATCTTTGAGGGTCTCATACAAGAAGATGAACCCCTTTTGTGTTACCTTTGCAACTACAAATATGAGTTCGGCTATGCTAGCAATGGATCTGGTGAGCCAAAGCAAAATCTGAAGAAACCTACCTTTGCATATTGATCCTTCAATATTTTTTAAGAATTTACTGTTAATTTCTAGAAGCCTACCTTTGCATACAGATGCTTCGATATTTTTTGAGAATTTACTGTTAATTTCTAGAAGCCTACCTTTGCATACAGATGCTTCAATATTTTTGAGAATTTATTGTTAATTTCGTCTAAGTTCCTTCTTCTCTTACCTTTGGACTATAGGGCTGGATGGGCCTGAACTATTCAATTTCAACTGCTTCTGCTACAAGCATCTTCTGTATCCTAAATGTAACTAACCATATCATAAGAGGTGAAGCTGCAAGTTATCATGTTCTCCCTCTTATCTGTAGTTAGAAGAAACTATACTGTCATTTTTTCTATGTACATAAGTGTGCTAATCTTGCAGGATATCATGCTTTGTGGTGGCTCTGATGCAGCAATAATACCTATTGGTATTTGTTCTTTCTGCAATAATACCTATTGATATCTTGGGCAAGGCTTTTGCAACTGCTTCATTTATGATATATAATTGACTTTACATCTTTCAACACTGCCCAACCACCGCTTGAGGGTACCTCCGCTCCCCAACTTCCTCCGCTCCCCAACTGAGCAAAATGGAGCGGTAATATTTGGCAATGATTTATAGAATTGCTTGAAAAGTGAAAGGAGAAGGAAGAGCAAAAGCACTAGGAATAGCAAGTAAGGAGGTCAGTTTCACTTCTAGAATTCTATTTTGTAAAGTAACCTGCTATTTATCGACACAACAAACTATGTTGTAACAATGGGAAGATTTTTAGTTATAAGATATTCTATTGGTCCCTGATTGCTGACAAAATATCCGGAGAGAAAAATACGCTGTCGGGGAAATCTTAAGTGTGGTTGGTCAATATCAAGTTGAGCAGCAGAAGCAAGTACGAGATTTTCAGGTAAAAACAATCACAAAGGTTTCACATACATAGCCTATATAGTTGCATACCTGCTGTTCATTTTGATAATCATATGGTCTTTCTTCAATCCATCTATGGCTAATATGTATGATAATATTTTTTATTCTTGAAACCTTCAAGACTAATATGAAGTAATAAAATGAAGAAGTATGAACAAAGTAAAATATTTTTTCCTGTTGAAATAGTTTCCTACATGCTGATTCTTTCCCTTAACATAATTGTAACGTAAACTACTATTCTTTTGCAATTTACATTAGCATATACTACAGTTGAAGATGAAGTTTTAGGAGGCCAAGAGAAGGAGGACGAAGAAAGCCTAAATCCAGAGAATCAATCATTCTCTCTTTCCATTCAACGAGGCAACAATTTATCACATTTCTCCCTTATTTTGTTGGGTAGTTTAAGCCTTAATGTCAGCAAGGATCTTATATGTTGTCTGTATAAGTTTTTGTATCCTTTTTTGTCGTTTTTCTGTATAGGTTTTTAATTTTATATGTTGTCTGTACAAGGATCTTATTTGTTGTTTTTCATCTTCAATATATGAAGGAGCAAATTGTAACCGTCTTCGATTCACTTTACACATGTTCAATATTTGTAGAAAATCTTTTAGAAACCGTGCTTTGCACGGGTCTAAATACTAGTTTAATTAATCAGCAGAAAGAAAATGAGTTAGGAGGGTGTTTGTTTCAAATTCTATAATTTTAGGATATGGATTTCATCATGTGATTTAAAATTCATAGGTAATTTGTTACGGGTTAGGATTCCTGAAACTTTATTTGTTTTAACAATATTTTAGGATTTAGAATATTATAATTTATAATATTTTTGTTTGTTTCAAACTTTTTAGAAATTGAAATTCTTAATTTGTCTAACACTTTTGAAATTCACCCCACATCCCACAAAAAAAAAGGATTTCACAAATCCTTAAATATAATATTTTTTTATTATTTGAAGATTTGATATTCTAAATTTTTTTTTGAAACAAACAAGTTTTATGGAATTTTAAAACCTAAAAAAAACCCATTTTTTGATCCTAGAATTTAAAACCCCACCCAAATGCCAAATTTTTTTTAAACAAACACCCCCTTAGCAACTTGAGGGTAGTATTGGCTTCCCTCCATAAAAAAGAAAGTATTAATGATAGGGATACACCTTCTACCACACTTCCAACCACACTATCTCTCTCGCTACAGTGCATCGGGCCCACATGAGATTTTATTAAATAAAATCTCATGTGGGCCCGGTGCACTGTAGCGAGAGAGATGGTGTGGTTAGAGGTGTGGTAGAGGATGTGCCCCTAGTGCCCTCCGAAAGAAAGAAAGGGAGATTTGAAACGCTTTTAGAAAGTTGTACTTGTATCCTAAAAGTAAAGTTGTATATTTAGGTTCATGTACTTGGAAGTAATGCGCATAGACCTAATCAATTGCATAATTTTGTGATATTCAGCTGGAGCTGACCTACAATTATGTTTTTGGATTTTTCAATAAAAAGTAGAAACCTCGAGATAAAGTGAAGCCTAATCAAAACTTCCGATCGTATTTATAATTTTTTATTTTATTTTTTGTAGTCCTCTTTTAATAAATGTTTGGTTAATTAATGGAAGGAAAAAAAGATCAACGGCTTGAGTACATAGACGCGGATTTGATGAACATATTTGTATCATTGTGTGCGTCTTTTAAAATGTTATGTTTTTGGTATGTATTCGAAAAATGTAGTTTGTGTTTGTAGGTTTATATACTTCGGAAGTAATGCGATTAGACTTAGTCCATCTCCAGCTAATTTTGTGGAATTTCAGAATGTGCAGACTTGATCAATATGAATTTGGATTTTTCAATAAAAACTATAATCTAGAATCCTTGACCTCGAGACTCTTATTCTCGCACTAGGTTAAAAGTTTCGTAAATACTATAATTTTCTATTGTTCTTTTAATAAACATCTAATTAGGCGAACATTGTAGAAACGACGATGAAGTTCAGGAGAAAACAAGCATGATGCATTTTGGAAGCTTCACGATCGACCGCACATGGCGCGACGGTTGACTGTGAACGTGCACATGACTGGGTTGATCTCTGGACTTTTAATGGTCGAGCGCGATAGGTTTTGCAGTCAATCACGCCAAAACCCTGTAGGCAATTTGATCTCTGGACTTTTGACGGTCGACCGCACGATGGGTTCGGCGTTGACCGCGTAGCGGGTTTGAGCCTAATTCTGTTTTCTGATCCGTTTCATTGTGAGTTGATATATAACCCTAAACACGTTTTTAGGGTGATGTAAGGATGTTTTTGAGAAGCTGTGAGAGAGTATTGTGCATTCTTTGTGGGAGGAATTGTGAGAGATCTAGAGAGATTTGTTTGAGTGTTTATTGGTGAGTTTTGTAACCCTAATTGTATTTTCTTAATTTTTAATAGTAAGAACTCCCCCCTCCTTGCCCCGTGGACGTAGGCAACTTGCCGAACCACGCAAAACTTGTTTGTTCTTGCTGTGGTTGTGATTTGTGATTGTATTGGTTGTGATCTATTTCATTCTTATTCATGTACTATTTGACTTTCGAGCACTCGCTGCGCACAACAAGTGGTATCAGAGCTTAGGTTTGGATTGGGGCTTGTTCGAAGGATTCACTGAAGGATTCTTATTTGGAGTTAGATCGACAACATAGGAGAAGCAAGCATATCAGGTTCGTTACGAAGGAGATACAGAATCCTGGTATCAATAATACGAAGATTGATGTTCCGAAGTTGGACAACAAGATCAATTTCGGTCTGCGGAGGTGCCAGGTGATGGATGCGTTGGATGTACATAATTTGGAGAAGACTCTTGAGTTACAAGAGAAACCTAAAGACATGGAAGACAAGGTTTGGAAGAAGATGAATAATAGGGCTTGTTGAGTTATTCGGTCATGCTTGACGTTGGATCTTATTTATGATGTGATGAACAAGATGTCGGCGAAGAAATTATGGGAAACGCTCAATGAAAAATACCCTACTAAGAGCATTAAGAATTGACTGTACTTGAAGAAGAGATTTTATCAGTTCAAGATGAAGAAGAGAGTTTCAAATTAGGGAGCATGTAAACAACTTCACGAAGCTACTTTCAGATATGGCCAATGTAGACATCATGGTTAAGGATGAAGATAAAGCGATGCTATTTTTATATTCGTTGCCGAAAGATGATTATGGCACGTTCGTTCTCACTATGATCAATGGAAGAACTACTGTCAGCTATAAGAAGGTGACCTCAGCGTTGGTAAATTATGAGTTGAGGAAGAGTGATGGCGAACCCTCCGAGAAGGCATCGGGAGATGCATTACCAGTTCGAGATTGTAGTCCAAACCGCTACCAAGTTAACCGTTCAAAATTGAAGAATAGAAGTGGCTATAAGAGTGTTGGTAGGAATCAATGTCGCTTTTGTAAAGAAGAGAGACATTGGAAGATTGACTGCCCAAAGTTGAAGGATAAAGCCGGAAAGAATAAGGGGAAAGCTATACAAGCTTCAGAAGTGAATGTTACAAAAGCCGTTGGTGAGCATTCAGATTCAGATTCTTCATGTTATTCGTGTCCTGCACTAACGTCGGTTTGCTATGCTGACTCTACGGAGTGGATGCTAGATTCGGGGGCTACATTCACATTTGTCCTAGGAGGGATTGGTTCTCTAGCTTTGAGGAGCTGGAAAGAGGAGATGTCGTGCTTATGAGTAATGACCACGTATGTCTTATTGGTGGTATTAGTTCAGTCCGGATCAGGATGCATAACGGTATGGTTAGGGAGTTGAAAGAAGTAAGGTTCGTACTGCAGTTGACGAAGAATATTATTTCTCTTGGTACTTTGGAGGCAGCAGATTATCGGGTGACCTTAGAGAATGTTACTGTGAAGGTCATAAAGGGTTCTATGATGGTGATGCAAGGTGTTAGGAAAAACAACCTATACTACTTGAATGACAAGGCAATTACAGGGGGTTTGACAGCTTCTATCACTACAGAGGAGGACACTACCAGCTTATGACACATGCGTTTAGGACACACTGGTGATAAGTCCTTGCAAACATTGGCGAAACAAGAGCTATTGAAAGGTGCAAAAACATGCAAGATGGAGCTGAATGAGCATTGTGTACTTGGGAAAAAGACTAGAGTGAAGTTTGGCACCGCTATTCACAACACCCAAGGTATATTGGATTATATTCATACAGATGTTTGGAGCCCTTCCAAGTACACATCACTTGGTGGGGCCAACTATTTTATCACTTTCATTGATGTCTATTCCAGAAAAAAATTAGGTATATACAATGAAGCATAAACATGAGGTTCTGGATATTTTTGTGTAGTGGAAGAAGAAAGTGGAGCCGTAGACAGGTAGAAAGGTGAAGTCTCTTCGTTTAGATAATACTAGAGAGTACAAGAGTAATCATTTTTTACAGTTTTGTCGGGATCACGGCATTAGGAGACACTTCATAGTTCGAGAGACACCGCAACAGAATGGGATGGCTGAGAGATTGAATCGTATCTTGTTGGAGAAGGTGTGATTTATGATGACACATAGTGGATTGCGTAGATCCTTTTGGTCTGAGGCGTTAGTTTATATGAGTCATCTCGTGAACAGGTTGCCATGCATTACGCTACAAGGGAAGACTCCGATGAAGCATTGATCTAGTTCGGTGGCTAGTGACTATAAGTTGCTTTGGATATTTGGGTGTCCTACTTATTATCATGTAAATGATGGAAAATTAAATCCGAGAGCGAGTAAAGTAGTCTTTGTGGGATTTAGAAAATGTGTTAAAGGCTTCAAATTATAGGATCCATCGGATAATAAGATAGTCATTAGCAGAGATGTCATATTTGATAAGGCGTACATGATGATACCTCAAGTTCCTCAGCAGGTGGAGGAAGACCATATTCGAGAGATATCGCAGCAGGTGGATGATGATGTGATTCCACCCACTCCAGATAGAATTGTATTTATTAAGGCTCCTATAGAGGTGACACTAGAAGGAGATGAGATGATAGCTGGACATATAGACAATATAGTGGATGATAAGACTCAGGAGCAGGGTCATGTTCAGGAATCCATTGCAGTAAATAGACCCAGAAGGGTGATTTGTCGGCCATCTAGATATAATAATGTCTTCGTCGCATATGCATTATCAGTGAATGTCGTTGATGATATGGTTCCTTCTACATTTAGGGAGACAGAGTCTAGCTCTGATTCGATCAGGTGGAGGGAAGCTATGGAAGGGGAGATGCATTCTCTTCAGAAGAACGATACTTGGGAACTTACAAAGCTACCTAAGGGTAAGAAAACTATTGGTTACAAGTGGGTATATGTGAAGAAAGGAGGATATTCTATCGGGGACATTAGGTTCAAAGCCAGATTAGTTACCAAGAGATATGCACAGCTTGAGGGTGTTGATTACAACGAGGTATTTTCATCTGTTGTGAAGCATTCGTCGATTTGGATTTTATTAGCATTGGTGACGCAGTTGGATTTGGATTTGGTCCAAATGAATGTTAAGACAACCTTTCTACACAGAGATTTAGATGAGAAGATCTACATGACACAACCATTGGGGTTTAAAGCTGCAGAAAAGGAGGATTTAGTGTGCAAGTGTTTGTTGGAAAATTTGCAATGAGAAAATAAAAGATTGAATGTTTTATTCCCTCTAGAGAAAGAATGTTTACAACTCTCTCAACCTCAATTACAATTTGGATTTCCTGATTATAAAAAAGAAGAGAATTAATCTGAATTCTCTCATTTGTTTAAAACTGGGTTCTTCACGGTAGCGATGAAGTGCTTTCCTCGAATGCTCGCGTCGAGTTTGCTTTCTGTTGACGATCCGACATTTCGCTTCACTGGAATGATATCTTCTCCTCACGATTTAACACTGTGGAGAACTTGCAAAGCATGTTTTAGAACTCTGAACGAGTTTAGAAGAAATTACAGAGCAAGTTTGAAACTCTTAACAAGTTAGGGAACTCTGAGCGAGTTATAACTCTATGAAAGAGTTAATTGATTTAACCGAAATTGGTTTGTAAGCCAAGATTGATGAAAGCTCCAAGAACAACTCTGAGGATCTAAAGATTGTCGAGATCCTTCTTCTGCCAAGAAACCTTGTGCCGATCTCTAAGAATTCTGACCCAGAAAAGAGAGAGTCTTTTGATCTCCAAAATTCCCCCGATCTCTTCTTTTCTGCCAAAACCCCAGATTCCGAACTTAGTTGCGTTTACTCCTATTTATAGGGGATTAAGGGGTGTAACCGCCCTATTAATTTGCTCCTAAGTGGGGCTAAATGGGGTGTAACCGCCCTCTTAAACTACTCCCCAAATCGTGGGGAAAATGTTTTTAAAACCGTTCAGTTCGTGCTTTGAACGAGTCAAACATCAGTCTGGGTGTTCTGGGTCCGAACTCTGCATTTTAGACTTGAAACACAGAGTTGGGCCTGTTTTTGGCTAAAAATGCCGTGTTCGCACAGCGTTGTAAATCTAAAATGCAGAGTTAAGATGCAGAGATGAACTCTGCGTTTTGAGTCCACGAACTCTGTGTTTTTAATTTGAGCATTGGGGATGACCTATGCATTTTGACTCTAAAACGCGAGCATGACCTCTGTGTTTTGATGTTGTAACACATTTATGACCTCTGTATTTTGAAGTTGTAACGCAAGGAGGACCTCTGTGTTTTAAGGTTGTAACACAGGGAGGACTTCTGCGTTTTGAGTCTGAGACGCAGAGGCAAGCTCTACGTCTTGATTTGAAGAGACCATCAATTTGTAGTCTCTTTTGCTATAGTGTTGTAAAGATCGTCATCTTATAATCTTCATCTTATAATCTTCATCTTGGCTCCTTGACGATATGAAAGCCGTTAAATTGTAACTTTTATTGTTGGTGTTTGATGGAGATTAACTATCTGCAGTTATTTTTAGATAACCTACAAAACTCCCTCTAAAGTTTTTAAAAGTTCGCGGTTGACTGAGACGAATTTTTATAATACTTTGGATCTCAACTCTGATCTTAGAGCTGTTGATTCCTTATCATAAAGGAGTTGTTCTCTGCACCCGCTGCAAAGGCATCTTAGTTGAAGAGATTTTCCACGCAGGATCTGTGTGAGGATTAGCTTCGAAGAGAAACTGTAGCAACGGTATAAGCTACTCATAAACAGAAACTATCAAACGTCACATCACAACTCACATCTAATTAGCTGATGGGCCTACAAAACTTTCATAGGATTTTTAGCAAACCCTCAGCCATCAACGGATTTGATAAATCTTTACCGACTACCGATTGAGTTGGGCTAGCATGTGAATTATTTGAATCCGTTTCACATGTAACGTTGTGCTAAGAGAATGAACCATCTTAGACTTGATGCTATGATTTTGAATACATGGACTTTGTCATTTTTACGAAAAAAGACTAACCGATAATACGTGTTAGGCGTAGACTTATCTCTAATTAGGGATTGAGATAAAGTCCTCATACGTGTAAGGCATGGATTTTGGTGTTATTAATAACGACCTGCCATGATGTTGAATACATGGGCTTTTGTCCTTTTTACGATCAAAGACTAACCGGCAATGCATGTTAGGCGTAGATTTATCTATAATTAGGGATCGAGATAAAGTCTTACATATATGTAAGGCATGGATTTTGGTTATTAATAACGACCTGCCATGATATTAAATACATGGGCTTTTATCCTTTTTACGGTCAAAGACTAACTGACAACGCGTATTAGGCGTTGACTTATCCCTAATTAGGATTCGGGATAATTCTTCATACATGTGAGGTATGGATTCAGAGATTATTAATTTAATGATAATCACTGGCTACGATATTGAATTTGTAGACTTTGTCACTGTTTCTTCCTGTGCTATATTTTCACTTGAAGCACTGAAAAAAAGTTAGAAGTGCCAGAGGTATAGTATTAACTTGGCATGAATTTTTACTTAGAGTAAAATTCAAAAATTTTCTTCATTATCACTAGGATAATTCCAAAAAATCATTAATTCACTGTGGATTTTATAATAAAAACTTGCTATTCTTATTGAAAAAGGATTAACAAGTTCATTGGAGGGTTGACTGTTAGAGGTGTGATGTTAACCTAATAGCATTTTATAGGTCTATCGCTCTATTAAAGAGAGTCGATAAGTTGATTTGATCGTCAGCAGTGTGATATTAACTTCACGGGTATGTAGACCTATCGCTTTATTAAAGAGAGTCGATAAGTTGATTGTCAGAGGTGTTTTGTAACATGATAAGATTGTGGACCTATCGCTCTATTGAAAAGAGACGATAAGTTAATTGTCAGTGATTTGGTGTTAACATAATAGAAATTTATTATGATCGGAGTAACTTTGTGGACTTATCATCTTATTAAAGATGATTAATAAGTTGATTTGTCAGAGGTGTGATATTAACAAGACAGAAATTTATTACGATCGGAGCAACTTTGTGGACTTATCAACCTATTAAAGAGAGACGATAAGTTAATTGTCAGAGGTTTGGTATTAACATGACGAAAATTTATTGCGATCGGAGCAACTTTGTGGACTTATCATCCTATTGAAGATGATTGATAAGTTGATTTGTCAGAGGTGTGATATTAACATGACAGGAATGTATTACGATCGGAGTAACTTTGTAGACTTATCAAGTTATCATCCTATTGAAGAGAGATGATAAGTTAATTGTCAGAGGTTTGGTGTTAACATGATGGGAATTTGTTACGATCAGAGCAACTTTGTGGACTTATCATCATATTAAAGAGGATTAATAAGTTGATTTATCAGAGGTGTGATATTAACGTGACATGAATTTGTTGTGATCGGAGCAACTTTGTGGACTTATCATCCTATTGAAGATGATTGATAAGTAGATTTTGTCATAGGTGTGGTGTTAACGTGACAGAAATTTATACTTGTGATTTAAACAAGATTTGAAGACTTAGCGTCTTGCTGGAGAAGTTTACGATTTAAGCAATTTTGAGGACTATAATTCTATTGACAATGATTGATAAGTTGATTGTCAGAGGTATATTATTAATGTAACAAATTGGGAGTAATGCAAGTTGAATTTATTCTCCATGGGGATGATGATCATCAGAAGTGTAATGTTATCCTGATGAGGTGAAAGATTCATTACTCTTAATCCGATAGATTTCAAGTAACCAACCCCCAGTCTTGATTAAGACTTAGTAAGGGAATAAAAAGGGATAGATAGGGTATATTGCCTTGTGGGCCACTATCCATCAAGTCGGAATAAAGACCCATCACCTGGTAGGCCACTATCTGACGAGTTTGACTATCAGAGGTAATTGTTAAGGTGATAGTTTTGGTGGACTCGCCTTCCTACTGAAGAGGATTGGTGGAGGAATTTAGAAAAAACAAACTATCAGAGGTGATCATTAACGTGATAGTTTTCATGGACCCGCCATCCTACTGAAGAGGATTAGTGAGGGAATTTAGAGAAAACGAACTATCAGAGGTGATCATTAACGTGATAGTTTTGATGGACCCACCATCCTACTGAAGAGGATTGGTGGGAGAATTTAGAGAAAACAGACTATCAGAGGTGATCATTAACGTGATAGTTTTAGTGGATCCGTCATCCTACTTGAAGAGGATTGGTGGAAAAATTTAGGGGAATACAGACTATCAGAGGTGATTATTAACGTGATAGTTTTGGTGAACCCTCCAACTACTTGAAGAGGATTGGTGGGAAAATTTAGAAGAAGTGGACTATCAGAGGTGTATTGTTAACTTGATAGTTTTGACGGATTTCGTGGTTGATAAAGGTATTCTATTGAACATGATAACTTAAAAATATTATTACTTATAATCCAATGGACCATAAATAAACCAACCCCCAGTCTTGAATAATTGCAAGGGAAAAAAGGATAGACATAACACATCACCTAGTGGGCCAATATCTAACGAGTTTGACTATCAGAGCTAACTGTTAACATGATAGTTGTTGGACCCACCATCCTACTGAAGAGGATTGGCTTCAGTGGTCGTAGTATCTTCCCCTTCCGACTAAAAAGATTGGGCTCGGTCCGATTATTCAAGTTGATCCTGCCTACTTTGTTCTTCAGCTTTGATCCTGGTAATAATCTTTTGAGCCTGTTCGTCTTGAGAGATTAGTTATCTCCAGGAACGATATTCTGCAACCCTCATTTGTGCTAGAAGGCCGGTCTGCAAGTTATTTTAATATGTCTCTACTAAGGTAGACTGTGTCATAGCCGACGAACATCGAAGAGCCATGCTTCGGAACCTCTTGACGAAGGCTTTGACAGACTCCCTCTTCTTCTGCTTAGTGATGAGAAGGGTATGGATGAAGACTTATATATCCTCTTCAAAGAATCTTGACAGGAAGAGTCTTTCTAGATTTGCCCACTTTTGAATATAGCCTGCAGTAGTTTCCTGAACTATTCAAAGGCAACCCTCTTGAGGGTGCCAATGAATAATCGAGCCAGTATGACGTCGTTTGATATCACATTCCCAGTCTGTGACTTAAAATAATAGATGTGTTGGTTCGGTGATCCCGTACCGTCAAAAGTTTGTAGCGTCGAGACCTCAAACTTTAGAGGATAAGGGGTTGTATCCCATTCAGCAGGATATGATCTAGCAACTCCCTCAACTTGGAGCTCGCTTTTATGGGCTATAGCATTGAGACGGGCTTCCAATTCTTTTATTTTGGCAGACTAGAGATTCTGCTCATTCTCAGTCTCTTCTTGGGGGATGATTCTACATAATGAGTTTCTTACTCGACAATCTCATTCACTCTTTGTTTCCCCTTTGATATGGATGATCCTCCTTTCTGGGAGGATTCCGATCGAGGTTGCGACTCAGCTTTTTAGAAATTGGCTCTATTTATAATGATCTGAGCCATCATATCCCAAATTTAATTGATGGTTTCCTGCTGTGCTTGGAGCATAGGCCCATGCTCAGCAACCCTCTTTGAAAGATCTTTAGAATTTTCTGTCATGTGGGTGAAGCTTTCATACCCAATGAAAGAGCTTGATGATTAGACCTCTATAATGGCTTAGTGTTCATCCTCGGAATTGGTTCCTCTAGCTAATCTTTGATAGTTAACCGAAGGAATGGCACCCGTCCGAGTCCGAGTGTGTCGGTAGACTCCTTCAAACTCGTTAGCAATTTCTCTGATGGTCGGTGAATGACTTATCTCAGAGTCATCGGGACAAGAACCTAAGGCTTTTCCTCTGCCGATCATATTGATAGTGACTCCAGGATACTCGGTCTCTGGAGACTTCTTCTTGTACGAACGTCGTCGTGGGTTGGGCAAGGTAACATTCGTTAATTGGTCGAACACCAATGGTTTGACTGCATATGAGCAGCATTGACATCCCGAGAGGATCGTAGGAATCAGTCGTTCACATTGGAATGAACGGAAGACTCGTTGCATCGATCTTTCTCTCGAAATAAACGCTCTCAAATCTGTTGCATAGACTCGAGAAGAGTTACTCGCTGATTGTGAGGTTTGAATTGGAACCCCCCAGTCCATGATGAGACATGACTGACTCCTGATGAACATGAATCTGGTTGAGATGCCTTGAATCCATGAACTTCTTATATCCACCCCTCAATCTAGCCGCTCTACGTAGAGTATTCGGAGGTCTTGCCGCCCGATCAGCGAGCCGGGGGTCCAGGGGGTGGCGCGCTCCTGGCTGGAGGGTCCGGGGAGGGTAGACTACCCCCTGGTGGAGTTCAAGATAGTACCCCGAAGCTTCACGGTATATACCAGGTTATGTATTGGATTTCATTATCCGAACGCATATCTGAGCTCCAGGTTTTGCTGGTGAAACGCAGTCCTAAGGTTTGCATTTTGCTGATGAAACACAGTCTTGAGATCTGCATTTTAGTTCTGGAACACACTCTTGAGAGTTACGTTTTGGTTCTGGAACGCACTACTGAGAGTTACGTTCAGTTTGTAGAACGCATCCCTGAAGGCTGCATTTTAATTGTACAACGAGTCATTGAGCGCTGCGTTTGGCATAAGCTGAGCCCACTCCTTCGGATAAGGGGCTGTTCGAGCAATCTTGGTTAAAGGAGAGGGCTTCCTTTGGTATAGGAGCAACAATTGGAGCTTTAATCTCCTTAAAGACTTTGCAGATCTTACGTATAGCCTTAGGGCTAAGGGATCCGAATGAGAGTAATTCTTTATACTTGGCTTGATCGAACTTGATGATCAGAGTTTCAATGGTCAATTTGACGAGCTTGATTTCGGATTGCGTCACCACTTCTTCATCGATGAAAAAGCTAGTCCCCAGCGGATTTGTCTTCTTTTATTTGTTGAAAAATTTACAATGAGAAAATAAAAGAATTGAATATTTTATTCCCTCTAGCTGATTTAGAGAAAGAATGTTTACAACTCTCTCAACCTCAATTATAATTTGGATTTCTTGATTACAAAAGAGAAGAGAATTGATCTGAATTCTCCCCTTTGTTTAAAACTGGGTTCTTCACGGTAACGATGGAGTACCTCCCTCGAATGCTCACGTCGAGTTTGCTCTCCATTGACGATCCGACATTTTTCTTCACTAGAATGATATCTTCGCCTCATGATTTGACGCTATGGAGAACTTGCAAAGCAAGTTTTAGAACTCTGAACGAGTTTAGAAGAACTTGCAGAGCAAGTTTGAAACTCTTAACAAGTTAGGGAACTCTGAGCGAGTTATAACTCTATGGAAGAGTTGATTGATTTAACCGAATTCGGTTTGTAAGCCAAGATTGATGAAAGCTCCAAGAACAACTCCGAGGATCTGAAGATTGTCGAGACCCTTCTTCTGCCAAGACACCTTGTGTCGATCTCCAAGAATTCTGATCTAAAAAAGAGAGAGCCTTTTGATCTCCAAAATTCCCCTATAAAACCAGCCGAAGATCTCATCTTTTCTTCCAAAACCCCAAGATCCAAACTCAGTTAAATTTACTCCTATTTATAGGGGATTAAGGGGTGTAATCATTCCCTTAATTTGCTCCTAAGTGGGGCTAAATAGGGTGTAACCACCCCCTTAAACTTCTCCCTAAATAGTGGGGAAAATGGTTTTGAAACCGTTTAGTTTATGCTTTAAACGAGTCAAACACCAGTCTCGACGTTCTGGGTCCAAACTCTATGTTTTAGACTTAAAACGCAGAGTTGGGGCTCGTTTTTGGCTAAAAATGTTGTATTCACACAGCATTATAAATCTAAAACGCAGAGTTGAGACACAGAGATGAACTCCGCGTTTTGAGTCCATGAACTTTGCGTTTTTAATTGGAGCACTGGGAATTACCTCTGCGTTTTGACTCTGAAATGCGGGCATGACCTCTGCGTTTTGATGTTGTAACACATGGATGACCTCTGCGTTTTGAGGTTGTAGCGCAGGGAGGACCTCTGCGTTTTAAGGTTGTAATGCATGAAGAACCTTTGCGTTTTGAGTCTGAGACGCAGAGGCGAGCTCCGTGTCTTGATTTGAAGAGACTGTTAATTTGTAGTCTCTTTTGCTAGAGCGTTGTAAAGATCGTCATTTTATAATCTTCGTCTTGGCTCCTTAAAGATATGAAAGCCGTTAAATTACAACTTTTATCATTGATGTTTGATGGGGATTAGCTACCTGCAGTTATTTTTAGACAACCTATAGCAAGCTAAATAAGTCTCTTTATGGTTTGAAGCAATCGTCGTGACAGTGGTACAAGAGATTCGATAGCTTTATGATTGGCCATAGATACACGAGGAGCCCATATGACCAATGTGTTTACATGCACAAGCTACATGATGGTGAGTACATATATTTATTATTATATATTAATGATATGCTTATTGCTTCTAGGAATTCTTCGGCTATTCGAAAGTTGAAACAGGAGCTGTCATTGGAGTTTGAGATGAACGATCTTAGAGAAGCTAAGAAGATATTGGGTATGGAGATCGAGAAAGACAGAGTGAAGGAGATATTAAAGCTTACACAGAGGAGTTACTTGCAGGAAGTGTTAAATAAATTTAGCTTTGATGGTAATACAAAGCAGTTAGTACTCCATTGGCTCTTCACTTAAAGCTTTCAGCTAATATGTTACCTGTTTCAGTTGAGGATAGAGATTACATGTCGAAGGTTTTATATGTCAGTGTGGTGGGTAGCTTGATGTATGCTATGGTGTATATGAGACCAGATTTGTTACAGGTCGTGAGCATGGTATCGAGATATATGTACGATCCCGGAAAGGATTATTGGGAGGCCGTGAAGTGGATTCTACGGTATGTTAAAGGCATCATGGATGTTGGTTTGATTTTTCATAAGAATGAGACGAATGGACATGATTGCATTGGTATGTGGATTCAGATTATGCTGGGGATCTTGACAAACATCGATTTACTTTAGGATATATGTTTACATTGGTAGGAGCATCGGTATATTGGAGATGTACACTTCAGTCTACAATGACTCTCTCTACTACAGAGGCGTAGTATATGGCGATGACTGATGCTGTGAAGGAGACTTTGTGGTTGCGTGGATTATTGGAGGACTTGGGGATTGCACAGGAGACCATTCGGGTACATTGTGATAGCATGTCGACTATCTATTTGGCAAAGAACCATGTTTATCATGCACGTGTAGGAAGCATATTGATATCAAATTCTACTTTGTTCATGATGTTTTAGATGATGGAGGTGTCATATTGGAAAAGATCCACACGAAGGACAACCCTACGGATATATTGACCAAAGTTGTTTCAGGTGTGAAATTTGGTCATTGTTTGAAGATATTGAATATTCTTCAATATTGAGGGCCTTTGGAGGCCATTTGGATGAACTACGTTCGGCTTGATTTCTTGGACAAGAGGATACGTAGGCGGTCTTTTCGATGTAGCCGGTTGGATTGGTTGATATTGATGGAGGGAGATTGTTTGAGCTCTTGTTTGGGTTCCCGACTTGTTGTGGATTGAGTCTGTTATTGTAGGTTGATTCCATTTCATCCTGGATGTAACAAGTGAGACATTTGGTTGGTATTGGTGTCGGTTTAGTTTTTTAGTAAAATATTTACCGAGGTGGAGAATTGTAGAAATGGTGATGAAGTTCAGGAGAAAACAAGTAGAAGGCATTTTGGAAGCTTCACGGTCGACCGCACATGGCGCGTTGGTTGATCGCGAACGTGCACATGACAGGGTTGGTCTTTGGACTTTTAACGGTCGACCGTGATGGGTTCTGCGGTCGACCGTGCCAAAATCCTATAGGCGATTTGGTCTCTGGACTTTTGGCGGTCGGTTACACGATGGGTTCGGCGGTCGACCGTGTAATGGGTTTGAGCCTGATTCTGTTTTCTGATCCGTTTTATTGTGAGTTGATATATAACCCTAAACACGTTTTTAGGATAACGTAAGGACATTTTTGAGCAGTTTTTGAGAGAGTATTGTGCACTCTTTGTGGGAGGATTTGTGAGAGATCTAGAGAGATTTGTTTGAGGGTTTATTGGTGAGTTTTATAACCCTATTTGTATTCTCTTGATTTCTAATAGTAAGAACTCCCCCCTCCTTATCCCGTGGATGTAAACAACTTGCCGAACCACGTAAAACTTGTTTGTTCTTGCTGTGGTTGTGATTTGTGCTTGTATTGATTATGATCTATTTCGTTCTTGTTCGTGCACTATTTGGCTTTCGAGCACCCGCTGCGCACAACAAACATATCTCAAAATTTCATTTTACTATTGAATCATTTCTTGGTTGTAATCTAACATCCTAATCAAGTGCTGATTCAAAAATTCTGGCCATTGAGAGCAAGACTACGAATCTATCGTTCATCTATTAGCAATTTGGAGGGGTTAGTATGGCCTAAAAGAGATTGAAGATTGAGCTCCATTGTTGGAGTTCAAGTTACAAATCAAGCTACAACTAAGAGAGGATGAAGGAGATGAGAGAAAGAGAGAAGAAAGGAGGAGGAGAAAGAGCTTTTCATCATTCGATGAGTTGCATGGCAGGTTGGCGCCAAAATTTGGATGGCGGCGAACTTTGGTACATAAATATTACTTATGTCCACTTTTAACGCCTGTCGGGGCGAAGTAAAATACGAACTAGCTATATGGCCTTTTGGATGGAGGATAGAGCAGGGAAGGGATGGAGGATAGAGAAGATAAGAGGAATGGAAATTTTGGTTTACTTTTGTTTAGGAGATCCATTTAGAAGTGTAGAGAAGAGGAATGATGGAAAAATTTGAACTAAAATCTTAACTCCCAAATTGGGGGGTAAAGAAGGGGAAAGGAAATAAGGAAAAAAATCATCTCCCAAAGACACCAATAATGTCTAATACCAATATAGTAATTTCACCCATGGAAAGTTCTAGTAAGTCCCCTAGCCTCATATATATATATATATATATATATATATATATATATATATACCCCGTATCTTCTTCATTAGATCACAGATATTAATTTGAAGCAACGAAAGACCTAATAGCAATTTGAATAATTTAAGGATTTTCTAGAACCGAGGGAGCTTATGGCTATCTAAATAATTTAGGAGGCTAATTTTAAATATAAATCAATGAATCATACAATGAAATCCCCAAGTCAAGCAAAAAAGCGAAACGTACGAGGGAAAATATTTCAGAGAGACATCAGAAGAGCTCCTTAAACTTATTCGAAGTTATTATTATTATTATTTTGAGGGTTCTCATTTTCCTACGCCATGGTCGCAGCAGGTTTACTCTCAAATTCCTTTCTAATTCATTAAGGTTTTCTATAATTTTTCCTCGCTTATATGTTAGCCCATTAATTCAATTATTTCTAGATTAACCAAAGTAAATAATTATGAGGATCTCAAGATCCTGTTGTGTTGGGAATTTAAACGCCGAAATCCCTAATGCAACAGAAACGCAAAATAGAGAACAGTACACCAAGTTTAACGAGGTTCGGCAACTGCCTACGTCCTCGGGAGCCACACAATTAATTTCTTATTTAATCTAACAAGAAATTACAATCAAGAGCAAATCCCTAAACTGGGATTCCTCAAACAAACACTGTAGCTACAGTGTTAATACCCACAATAAAACCCCTCTTCACTTTTCTCTCTCTTCTCTTAAATCCCCCTCAAACACTGTTGAGAGCTGGAGATTAAACAAGAAAATCACTGCTGTGATTTTAAGAGAACGCTGCTGCGTTAAAAGGGGTCTCTCTCTCTTTCTAAATCCCCTCTCTCTCTCTTCTTAAATCCCTTTTCAATCTCCCCTCAAAACAAATGTTCTGAGAGTTGGAGAAAAAAGAACGAAGAACAGAGGGGAAAATCGCCGCCGCCAGAAGAGAAAGTCGGGGAGGAGGAGCATCGAAACCCTAGGGATTGGGGGTTCTATTTATAGCCAAAAGATCGACAGGCTGGCGACAGCCTGTCGCCAGCGCCGCGATGGACGCGGAGGTGGGAATCGAAGACGCGGGGGTCGGCATCGGAGACGCGAGGCTCGGAGTTCACCACGAGGGTCGCGTTCGCCCCTAATCCACCATCGCATTCGTCGATCGAGCTCAACTGCTCGAGCTTGCTTCCATCTTCGCCTGCGCTCACCTGGAGCTCATCGGAGCTCCTCCGCTGTCGGAGGTTGGTTTCCACCTTCAACCTAACAATCTCCCACTTGGAGACCAAACCGACGATAACAGGCTATCTCATCAAGCTCCTCTCCTGTGTGGCTCCGCCCTCATCAACTATGCACGAAGGCCAACTGAAGTTGCACACAACTTCAGTTTCTGAAAGATCGCTGCCTTCGTCAACATATCCGCTGGATCCTTTCTTCCTTGGATATTCTGTTAAAATCCTCTAACAACTTGTCGAGCTCTGTATCTTCTGGAACCATTCTGCTCCTTTTTCACTCGATACACCCACTTGTTGTGACGTGCCTTCTTCCCCATGAGAAACTCAGCTAGTCCCCATGTCTGGTTGGAGATCAGAGATTTCTTCTCTTCTTTTGTAGCAAACTCCCACTTGCTCGCATCTCCACTCTGACAAGCTTCATCAAAGCTTTCAGACTCTCCTCCATTTGTCAGCAACATATAATTCATGTATCTGCTGTTAGGCACAGGAGGACGAGTACTTCTCCTCAATACCGGAGCTGGTGCGTCGGGCTTCTGCGCACCAATCTGTCCAACAGTCTCTTCTGACTGAGGACCTTCTGCATTGGGTTCTTCCGAGAGGTTATCTGGGACATCATCTGCATCTACAAACGTTGACTCGCTCTCTGAGTCACCATCATTTGTCTTGTGCATGTCCTTGTACATCACCTTCTCGTTGAATGTCACATCCCTGCACCTGATCACCTTTTTGTTTTTGTTGTCCCAAATGCGGTAGCCGAACTCGTCTTCACCATACCCGATGAATGTGCATTTCTTGGACTTGGGATCAGGCTCATTCCTGCCTTGATCACTAATATGCACATAAGCTACACAACCGAAAACTCTGAGATGTGAGAGGGTTACCTCTTTTCCGCACCATACCTCCTCTGGTATTCTGTGCTCCAATGGAACCGATGGACCTCCGTTGATCATGTAAGCTGCTGTGTTGACTGCTTCTGCCCAGAACTGCTTCGGTAGACCTGACTGTATACGGATGCTTCTGGCTCTCTCTGTCAATGTTCTATTCATGCGCTCAGCCACACCATTGTGCTGAGGCGTGCCGGGCACGGTTCTCTCAATTCTGATACCGTGCTCATAGCAGAACTTCTTGAATCTGGTGTCTTCATACTCACCACCATTGTCTGTTCTGAGTTTCTTTACCCTCAAACCGGTCTCATTCTCGACCATGGCTTTCCATCTTCTGAAAGCCTCTAACACTTCTGACTTTTCCTTCAGAAAGTAGACCCACACTTTTCGAGAATGATCATCAATAAAAGTCATGAAGTAGTGTTTCCCACCAATCGACGTGGTGGTTGTTGGTCCCCAAACATCTAAGTGAACAAGCTCTAGCTTCTGCTTCCTGGGGGCTCTGCCACTTGTCTGAAAGCTAACTCTCTTCTGCTTTCTAAGTATGCATTCTTTACACACATCAATCTTTACTGATTGTAAACCTGGGAGTTTTCTCTTTGTGTGCATAACCTTCATCCCCTTTTCACTCATATGACCGAGTCTCTGGTGCCACAGCTTTGAAGTCTCATTGTCTGCCGCAACTGAGATCGAACAACGTGCACCCGCTGTCATATACAGGGTACCAGTCTTCCTGCCTCTGGCAATCATCATTGCGCCTTTCGAAATCCTCCAATCATCACCATGAAAAGTCGTCGTGTAGCCTTCACTAGCCAACTGGCTTACTGAGATTAAGTTCCTCTTCAGGTCGGGAATGTATCTGACATCCTTCAGCTCCCATACTGACCCATTCAGCTTAATCTTCACTACACCTTTGCCAACAATGGCACATGCTTGATCGTCACCAAGATATACATTTTCAAAGTTTCCGGGGATATACTTCTCGAGGAATTCTTTCTGAGAAGTAGCATGAAATGATGCTCCCGAGTCCAACACCCAAGACTCCTCCTTGCTCTCCAAAGAGCATATCAACGCATCATTTCCTCCTGAGGTGGAGGCAACATTCACATCTGCACTTGCCTCCCACTCCTCCCGTGCATTCTTGCACTGATTCTTGTAGTGCCCGGTTTTCCCGCACTTCCAACACTCGATAACCTTCGAACTGTTAGGATTCCTGGATCTGGATCTTTTGTCATCTGATCCATTTCCTCTGGTTGAATTTCTACCTCTTGACTCTGTATGCAATACTGAAGAGGTTGTAGCTTCACCCGACTCTCTCCGTCGGATCTCCTCACTGAGAACCAGATCACGAACGTCATTGAACTTCAACTTTTTCTTTCCCGATGAGCTACTCACTACCGTGACTGTAGCGTTCTAACTCTCTGGTAGGGAAGATAAAAGTATCAACGCCCGAACTTCCTCATCAAACTCAATATCAACTGAACTCAATTGGGTCGTGACTGTGTTGAGTTCATTGAGATGATGTGCTACCGATGCACCTTTCGCCATTTTCAGATTGAACAACCGCCTCATCAAATGGACTTTATTTGAGGCTGATGGCTTCTCATACATATTTGAGAGAGCTGCCATAAGACCCGCCGTGGTCTTCTCCTTCGCTATGTTGAACGTAACATTGCGAGTTAATGTCAATCTGATAACTCCGAGGGCTTTTCTGTCCAGAAGATTCCAATCTTCTTCCTCCATACCCTCCGGCTTCTTCCCCGAGAGAGGTTGATACAGATTTTTCTGATACAGATAATCCTCTATCTGTATTTTCCAGAATCCAAAATCTGATCCATCAAACCTCTCTAATCTCACTTTCCCTTCATCTGTGGCCATGGCTCCCACTTGAATCTGACTTCCTCTAGATCGTTTCACGCTTTGATACCAGTTATTGGGAATTTAAACGCCGAAATCCCTAATGCAATAGAAACGCAGAATAGAGAACAGTACACCAAGTTTAACGAGGTTCGGCAACTGCCTACGTCCTCGGGAGCCACACAGTTAATTTCTTATTTAATCTAACAAGAAATTACAATCAAGATCAAATCCCTAAACTGGGATTCCTCAAACAAACACTGTAGCTACAGTGTTAATACCCACAATAAAACCCCTCTTCACTTTTCTCTCTCTTCTCTTAAATACCCCTCAAACACTGTTGAGAGCTGGAGATTAAACAAGAAAATCACTGCTGTGATTTTAAGAGAACGCTGCTGTGTTAAAAGGGGTCTCTCTCTCTTTCTAAATCCCCTCTCTCTCTCTCTTCTTAAATCCCTTTTCAATCTCCCCTCAAAACAAATGTTCTGAGCGCTGGAGAAAAAAGAACGAAGAACAGAGGGGAAAATCGCCGCCGCCAGAAGAGAAAGTCGGGGAGGAGGAGCATCGAAACCCTAGGGATTGGGGGTTCTATTTATAGCCAAAAGATCGACAGGCTGGCGACAGCCTGTCGCCAGCGCCGCGATGGACGCGGAGGTGGGAATCGAAGACGCGGGGGTCGGCATCGGAGACGCGAGGCTCGGAGTTCACCACGAGGGTCGCGTTCGCCCCTAATCCACCATCGCATTCGTCGATCGAGCTCAACTGCTCGAGCTTACTTCCATCTTCGCCTGCGCTCACCTGGAGCTCATCGGAGCTCCTCCGCCGTCGGAGGTTGGTTTCCACCTTCAACCTAACATGTTGATCCTCCAAGCTTCGTTTCCAGCCATGGCTGAGATTAGAGTTCGGTTGAGAAGAATTACCAGAGTAAGATGAAGATAGAAATGAGACAGAGGTTGAGGAAGAATGAAGACAGAGATGAGAGTTAAGGAAAAGAAACATCTGATTCTATTCATCCCTTTACTGATCAATACAACTCACTATTTATACAACTCAACAATGCAATCCTCTCTCAAAGAAACGTGCACTGTTTGTGCACGTGCACACAGTTTAACTGAAACAACAAAAACAGAAACAGTTATACAGTTGCTGAGCTGGACACTTCATATAGAACCCTAGTAATTATAAGTGCTTGCAGATAGCTCCCTAGGTTTTGCATATCAGACCAAACCTTCCAAGTCTTCAGCTTCAGCTCCAGGTTCTCAGCTTCCAAAGCTCTCGACTCAATCGACGGGTTCCCATCCAAAATATCAGCTCCTGACAATTCACTTCCCCTTAATTTGGACCTTGTCTCAAGGTCAAACGTAGGAAACCTTTTAAAAAGATCCCAATAAGATTCCCAATAAGATCCCAACTGTTGATTGTTGTTGTACACATCATACTGCGGTTGTGCTTGTGTCACAGGATTAATGTATGGAAAATTTGTTGAACCTATGAAATACACATCCTGTGCATTTTCATGAAGAAGTCGGTCATCATAACTTTGAATCCTAGTCCTATTAACGTAATCATTCGGCGTCCTATTTCTTTGCTCCAGGAATTCAGGCTGCCATGAAGAATAAGCATGTGCAGGTATAGGTGCACGATCTAAATCATCAGACCCCCCCAGCAAGCAAAGGACTTGTATGTTCTTGTATGGGAATCACTGCATTTCTGTTGTAGATGCCATATTGATGTCGTTCCTTCTTAAGATTGTGGCGAACATGGTTTGTCCACCGATCTCTGCAGCTCTTGTCGTCATGCCGCAATCCTGTGTTGTTCTGCACCATATTCCAGCTTCCCTCTCCATTCTTGCTGACATAATCTTCAAGAACCTAGTCCTCGCTCTCGGTCCATGACCTTTGAAGGTTAGGACCACCATCTTTATCGTCATCCCTCTGACTCCACGACTCTTCTGAAAGATTATGGTCACCGTCGTTACTGTCGCCAACCATGTCTTTGCCAGCCATTGCGGATGGTATCGTTGATGATTTAGTTATCATTGATTTTTTTTACCTTACTGGAGACCCATTGTTTCCCCATCTCCACCCATTTATTCTTGACTGCTTGGGACGAACCAATCTTGAAAATCTGACTACCCACTTTTTTCCTACTTGCATCAGGTCTTTCCTTCAAAGCCTCATGGGTATCAGGACTGATTTTAATTAAAATCTCAGGCTTAGGCTTGACTACAAATGCCCTTTGCTCAACTTCTTTGATGCGGGCTTTTCCTGTATCTCCATCAACAACAAGAACCACTAGCTTCTTGTTCTGGACATTATCAGCTTGAGTATTCGCAAGGAAATGAGCATGAAATCTGGTAATTGGACGCGGAATTTGATGCAATAGCTTCCCTTCGACGACTGCAGGACGAGCGCCAACGACATTGCCTATATCTCCGAGGGGTCGGTGATTCTTGTCGTCCTGGACAACAACTCCTTCTTGGTTTTTGCTTTTGGTATACCTCCACCAAGATTGTGAGTTGGCTGAAATTCTCCACGGAAATCAGCATCTCCTTGATTTTGAGAAATAGAGTCATTATTGTAATCATTCTTTCTTGATTCTTTAGCTTCAGATATTCCCCTATCCTCCCTTGATCCTGAGCTCAAGATCCGATGATCATCATGTGGTCCAGAATGTAGAATCAGCAGCAGAGGTTGACAGGTTCAGAAATCAGGCAAACAGGGTGGCGGTCGACCGGTCTCGTCGACCGTATTCATGCACAAAGCTCACTGGGCTTCAACAATGGTGACGGTCGACCGGTCCAGTCGACCGCAGAAGTTTCTGTTTTATGGACGGTCGACCGGTCCGATCGACCGACGAACTCTCTGGATATTTGGGTCTGTTGCTAGAAGAAGGGTGGTCGACCGCGATGGATCGCGATCGACCGTGCCGGTCGACCGACGAAGCGGTTTGGGCCTGGGTTCTGTTTCCAGACCCGTTTCGTTTGTGAGTTGTATATAAACCCTAAACTCGTTTTTAGGGTTAAGCTTGGACGATTTTGAGCTGCTGATAGGGGATTTTGAGGGCTTCTATTGTTGGAGTCTATTGGAGAGATCTATTGGTCTTATTCTAGGGTTTTGGGTAAGATTTGTAACCCTAATTTGTATTCCCCTTTGATTTGAATAGTAAAGCTTCCCCCTCCTTGCCCCGTGGACGTAGGCATATTGCCGAACCACGTATATCTTGTGTTTTGCTGTGATTGGTTGGCTTGTGTTCATTGGTGGTCTACTATTATTCTTGTGTGTGCTTTTGATTTGTCTATTTGGGGCTTCCGTGGCGCACAACAAGTGGTATTAGAGCTCCGGGTTGGATTTGAGAGTTTTGTTCGAAGGATTCACTGTTGGGTTCTTGTTTGAAGAGTAGATCTACAATATGGGTGATACAAGCAGAGCTAGTTCAAGTGCTACTAGTACATCGGGGTCGGCTTTGACAAAGGCGATCCAAAATTTGAGCATCAGTAATACCAAAATTGATGTTCCAAAGTTCGACGGCAAGATTAACTTCGGTTTATGGAGGTGTCAAGTAATGGATGCCTTAGATGCACAAAATTTGGAGGAGACTCTTGAGTTTCAAGAGAAACCCGAGGAGATTGAAGACAAGGTTTGGAAGAAAATGAACAGTAGAGCTTGTGGGGTGATTCGGTCATGCTTGACGCCAGATCTCATTTATGATGTAATGAACGAGACGTCGGCAAAGAGATTGTGGGAAATGCTTAATGAAAAATATTTGACAAAGAGCATTGAGAATAGGCTTCATTTGAAGAAAAGGTTCTACCAATTCAAGATGAAGAAAGGAGTTTCTATTCGAGAGCATGTTAACAACTTCACAAAGCTAATTTCGGATATGGCCAATGTTGATATCATGGTGGAGGATGAAGACAAGGTGATGTTACTATTGTGTTCGTTGCCGGATGATGAGTTTAGTACTTTTATTCTCACTATGATAAATAGGCGAACTACAGTTAGCTACAAGAAGGTGACCTCGTCATTGGTAAATTATGAGCTGAGGAGGAATGATGGTGAGCCCTCCGAGAAGGCATCGGGTGATGCATTAGCAGTTCGTGGCCGTAGTCCAAATCGTCAAAAGTTCAACCGCTCAAAATCAAAGAATAGGGGTGGTCATAAAAGTGTTGGTAAAAATCAATGTGCTTTTTGCAAGAAGAAGGACATTGGAAGAATGAGTGCCCAAAGTTGAAGGATAGAGCCGGAAAGCAAAGAGGGAAAACTGCACAAGCTTCAGAGGTGAATGTTGCTAAGGTTGTTGGCAACACTTCAGATTCAGATTCTTCCGGTTACTCTTGTCCCGCACTGCCGTCGGTTTGTTTTGCCGACTCTACGGAGTGGATGCTTGATTCGGGAGCTACATTTCACATTTTCCCTAAGAGGGATTGGTTTACCAACTTTAAAGAGTTGAAGAGAGGAGACGTGGTGCTTATGGGGAACGATCACGTTTGTCCTATTAGTGGGATTGGCTCAGTCAGAATCAGAATGCATGACGGGGTGATTAGGGAATTGAAAGAAGTGAGGTTCGTGCCGCAGTTGACGAAGAATCTCATTTCTCTTGGGACGTTGGAGGCATCCGGCTATAGAGTGATATTAGAGGATGCTAGTTTGAAGGTTATGAAGGGATCCATGGTGGTGATGCGAGGTGTCAGGGAAAATAACCTATACTACTTGAAGGACAAGACAGTTACAGGGGGTCTGGCTGCTTCTATCACCACGGAGGAGGATACTACCACACTATGGCACATGAGGCTTGGACATACAGGTGATAAGTCCCTACAGTCATTGGCAAAACAGGGGCTATTGAAAGGTGCAAAGACCTGCAAGATGGAGCTGTATGAGCATTGCATACTTGGGAGGAAGACTAAAGTGAAGTTTGGCACCGCAATTCACAACACCCAAGGTATATTAGACTACATTCACACAGATGTTTGGGGCTCGTCTAAGCACACATCGCTTGGTGGGGCAAATTATTTCGTCACTTTCATTGATGATTATTCCAGGAGGAATTGGGTATATACCATAAAGCATAAACATGAGGTCATGGATATATTTGTGGAGTAGAAGAAGAAAGTGGAGCTGCAGACAGGTAGGAAGGTGAAGACTCTTCGTTCAGACAATGGTGGAGAGTACAAGAGTGATCCATTTCTGTAGTTTTGCCGGGATCACGACATTAGAAGACACTTCACGGTTAGAGAGATACCGCAACAGAATGGGGTGACAGAGAGGCTGAACTGTACCTTGCTGGAGAAGGTGTGATGTATGATGACGCAGAGTAGATTATCTAGATCTTTTTGGGCCGAGGCGTTGGTTTATGCGAGCCATCTCGTTAACAGGTTGCCGTGCACTGCGATAAAGGGGAAGACTCCTTTGGAGCGTTGGTCTGGTTCTGTGGCTAGTGATTATGAGACTCTTCGGATATTTGGGTGTCCAGCTTATTTCCATGTCAGTGATGAGAAGTTGAATCCGAGAGCGAAGAAGGCTATCTTTGTGGGATTTAGAGAAGGTGTAAAAGGCTTCAAATTATGGGATCCACAAGACAAGAAGATGATCATTAGCAGAGATGTCACATTCGATGAGGCGTACATGATGAAGCCTCGAGTTCCTCAGCAGGTGGAGGAAGATCAGACAGGAATAATATCGCAATAGGTGGAGGATGATGTGACTCCACTCACTCCAGTTGGCACTGTTCCCATTGAGACTCCTACAGAGGTGACACAGGAAGGAGATGAGATGACAGTCGGGCATTTGGAGGATACAGTGGATGGTAAGGCTCAGGAGCAGGGTCATGTTCAAGGGTCTATTGCAGCAGACAGACCGAGGAGAGAGATTCGTCGGCCAGCTAGATATGATGAGGTCATGGTGGCATATGCTTTATCTGTGGAGGTCGTTGATGATTTTATTCCCGCCACATTCAAGGAGGCAGAGTCCAGCCCTGATTCCATTAGGTGGAGGAATGCTATGGATGAGGAGATGCAATCTCTTCAGAAGAACGACACTTGGGAACTTGCAAAGCTACCGAAGGGTAAGAAAGCTATTGGTTGCAAGTGAGTGTATGCTAAGAAAGAGGGATCTTCTATTGGGGACATTCGGTTCAAGGCCAGATTGGTTGCCAAGGGATATGTACAGTTTGAGGGTATTGATTACAACGAGGTATTTTCACCCGTTGTGAAGCATTCATCTATTCGGATACTATTGGCATTAGTGGCACAGCTGGACTTAGATTTGGTCCAAATGGACGTGAAGACGGCCTTTCTACATGGAGACTTAGATGAGAAGATCTACATGACACAACCTATGGGGTTTAAAGCTACAGAAGAGAAGATTTGGTGTGCAAATTGAAGAAATCTCTTTATGGACTGAAGCAATCACCGCGACAGTGGTACAAGAGATTTGATAGCTTTATGATTGGCCGAGGGTACACGAGGAGCCCTTATGACCCGTGTGTTTATATGCACAAGTTACAGGATGGTGAGCATATTTATTTGTTATTGTATGTTGATGATATGCTCATAGCTTCCAGGAACTCTTCAGCTATTGGGAAATTGAAAAAGGAGCTGTCATCTGAATTTGAGATGAAGGACCTAGGAGAGGCTAAGAAGATACTGGGTATGGAGATTGAGCGAGACAGGGTGAATGGGAGATTGAAGCTTACACAGAGGAGTTACTTGCAGAAGATGCTGAAGAAATTCAGTTTTGAGGGTAATACCAAGGTGGTGAGTACTCCATTATCTCACCACTTTAAGCTTTCAGCTTTGATGTCACCAGTTTCGGTGGAGGATCGGGACTATATGTCCAAAGTTCCATATGCCAGTGCAGTGGGTAGCTTGATGTATGCCATGGTGTGTACTAGGCCAGATTTGTCACAGGCCGTGAGCATGGTATCTAGGTACATGCATAACCCCGGGAAGGGGCATTAGGAGGCCGTGAAGTGGATTCTATGGTATATTAAGGGTACTGTGGATGTTGGGTTGATATTTACGAAGAATGATAAGACAGGGCAGGATTGTGTTGGCTACGTGGATTCAGACTATGCTGGAGATCTTGACAAGCATCGGTCCACTACAGGTTATGTTTTTACATTGGTTAGTACACCGGTGTGTTGGCGATGCACTCTTCAGTCTACAGTGGCGCTTTCTACTACGGAGACGAAATATATGGCGGTGACTGAAGCAGTGAAGGAGGCTTTGTGGCTACATGGCTTGTTGGATGATTTGGGGATTGCATAGGAGACCATTCAGGTACATTGTGATAGTATGTCAGCTATCTATTTGGCGAAGAACCAAGTTTACCATGAACGTACGAAGCACATTGATGTCAGATTTCACTTTGTACGTGACGTATTGGATGATGGTGATGTCACGTTGGAGAAGGTCCACACTAAGGACAATCCTGCTGATAAGTTGACCAAAGTCGTACCAGGTGTGAAGTTTGGTCATTGTTTGAACTTATTGAATATTCTTCGTTGTTGAGGCCGTTGACGGCCATTTGGATGAACTACGTTCGGCTTGATTCCTTGGGCAAGAGGATACGTAGGCAGTCTTGCAGATGCAGCCGGTTGAGATTGATTGGGGGTGCTTTTGGTGTCGGCTCAGTTTTAGCAAACGCTCGCCGAGGTGGAGATTTGTAGAATTAGCAGCAGAGGTTGACAGGTTTAGAAATCAGGCAAACAGGGTGGCGGTCGACCGGTCCGGTCGACCGCATTCGTGCACAAAGCTCACTAGGCTTCAGCAATGGTGACGGTCGACCGGTCCGGTCGACCGCAGAAGTTTTTGTTTTATGGGTGGTCGGCCGGTTCGGTTGACCGACGAACTCTTTGGATATTTGGGTCTGTTGTTGGAAGAAGGGCGGTCGACCGGGCCGGTCGACCGACGAAGCGGTTTAGGCCTGGGTTCTGTTTCCAGACCCGTTTTATTTGTGAGTTGTATATAAACCCTAAACTCATTTTTAGGGTTAAGCTTGGGCGATTTTGAGCTGCTGATAGGGGATTTTGAGGGCTTCTATTGCTGGAGTCTATTGGAGAGATCTATTAGTCTTATTCTAGGGTTTTGGGTAAGATTTGTAACCCTAATTTGTATTCCCTTTTGATTTGAATAGTAAAGCTTCCCCCTCCTTGCCCCGTGGACGTAGGCATATTGCCAAACCACGTATATCTTGTGTTTTGTTGTGATTGGTTAGCTTGTGTTCATTAGTGGTCTACTATTGTTCTTGTGTGTGCTTTTGATTTGTCTATTTGGGGCTTCCGCGGCGCACAACATAGAACCCAAGATTTCTTAGCCAAGATTCTTAGAAATTTGTATGGATAATTGACAACAATCATCATAAATGTTGCGCCATTGTAGAGAATTCATTGCTTCCACCACATCTTGATATGATTGGAATTGTACAAGAGCTTGAAAGCCAGCTGACTTCTGAAGGATGACGATCTTCTCTACAAACCCATATGGAGAAAGTACTTGATGCAACACTTCCTCCATTATAGGATAGAGCATTCTGTGAATGGTGACGAAGAGGATTCAATTTAGTAGAGAATCCTGATCTGCACCCTTCTGTCTGAGAGGATTCTTGGAGTTCCTGAGTTCTTGAAGGAGCTTTGCATTCTCGTCCATCTGAGAAGATATCGCTGCCCACTGTTGATCGAATAAGCTTTACTCTGATACCAATTGTGAGGATCTCAAGATCCTGTTGATCCTCCAAGCTCCGTTTCCAGCCATGGCTGAGATTAGAGTTCAGTTGAGAAGAATTACCAGAGTAAGATGAAGATAGAAATGAGATGGAGGTTGAGGAAGAATGAAGACAGAGATGAGAGTTAAGGAAAAGAAACATCTGATTCTATTCATCCCTTTACTGATCAATACAACTCACTATTTATACAACTCAACAATTCAATCCTCTCTCAAAGAAACGTGCACTGTTTGTGCACGTGCACACAGTTTAACTGAAACAACAAAAACAGAAACAGTTATACAGTTGCTGAGCTGGACACTTCATATAGGACCCTAGTAATTATAAGTGCTTGCAGATAGCTCCTAGGTTTTGCATATCAGACCAAACCTTCCAAGTCTTCAGCTTCAGCTCCAGGTTCTCAGCTTCCAAAGCTCTCGACTCAATCGACGGGTTCCCATTGAAAATATCAGCTCCTGACAATAATAGCTACCGAATTCTTGCGATGCCATTACTTAAGGTTTTGAGATGATGAATACGTATCAATTTTGATGTGATTCTAAATGAATTTATCCCATAACCTGCTAGCATTGTTGTGGTTGATACTAGAATTATAATAGAATTTCAGGAAAGGAAACACATAATTCTTGCGGATTTATCTGCATAATTTAGTGAAGCGATTGATGAACTGTAGCTCTTTGATCATAGATTCTTGAATTAGGGGAACAAAGGAATACCCTTTTAGCCATCAGGTCTAATAAATTTCTCTAATAAGTCATTTTATGTAATATGAAATGAATTTATTTTGCAAATTAACAGTTATATTTGGGTGGAGTTTTGTCTTCCACATTGTTGATGCTGTTTATAGAATCTTAACATTTTTTATATCAATTTTTTTGAGAGAAACTTTCAGATAAAAAAATACGTTCATCTTTTTCCTGAAACAGAAGCTGCGTGATTATCGCAATTTTGGAAGCAATTGGTAGCAGAGTATAGAGTACGACACTTTGATATGTATTGTTCTAGTCAGGAAATAAAGTTATATCCACTAGCTATGTATGCAACAGTCCGCTGGTGGTTCATGTTTTTGTCAAAAGTTGCCTTCATCATTGATTTCATTAATACTTCAAACGTTACAAATGAATTCAAATAACGAAAATAAAAATTACAACTTTTCGAAAATAAACACAAGATCCGTTCGTCGTCTCTTGCTTGCGTGGATCTTTAGCCTGTGACGGGGACGTCGATATCCGTGGACTACCTGGCAATCAGATCTGATCCAGAAAAATCGGGCAGAGCTTCGTTGATCTGCGAGGAGATCTAGAAACTTGAAGCGCCTATCTCGGATAAAGTGAGATATTTGCTCTTCTTAGGATTACCGACGAGGGGTAATGCTAAGGAACGGATGCGGGTGATGTAGATCTGATGAAGAACTCTCTTGTGTTGAAGTGCTCGATCACTCTTCACTCCAGCAGGGCTTCGCCAATTCTCCAAAAATCCAGATCCCCCCAAAAGTGAGGCCAAAGGCTTCTATTTATAGGCATGAGGAAAATCTAGGACACCCCTGGGGTGTCTCCAAAAATCTAGGACACCCCTGGGGTGTCTCCAAAAATCCGAGACACTCCGCTGAGGTGCATGCGTCCGCTTCCACTGTAAATTCTTCATCCGAACTCAGATTTTAGTGATTCAAATTGCGTTGGAATTCTGATGAAGAGTTCTATCAGCTCCGATGGTTGGATTATCTATAGAACGAACGAGATACGAAAGGCGTTGTTCATTTTGTAAACATCGTGGGGCTCTCGATTAGCCTGTGCCTTCGTTATTCCGAAATTCTGTCAGCTCACGTAGTTCGTCGATTCACTTCAAGCATTCACCGACGTCAATCGAACTCCTGTGAACCAGATAGTGACGTTCATTATCGTTCCTTAACACTAAGCTGTTCGTGGAGACCTATAGGTAATTTTTGATGCCTACAGATACCCCCCTCCAAAGCGTTCCAGACTCGTTTCTTTTATAGAAGAGGCTGGAATACTTTGGATGTGATTGGTCCAGCCTTCAGTCAGCGTAAAGGACCTGTAGTTAGCTTCAACTCTTGGCTCCTTCGATTTTCGGTCTATTCGATGCTTTGACGAATAACCGAAGTTCTTCCGACGCTGCGTTTATCGCCTGGCCGTCGTCGGAGTCTCGAGTCTACCACCAGTGAGTCGAGTTTGGCTTGTGTCATTGAGTTGACTTTGAACTGACTATCTCCGTCATATTGTGCTGACTTAGCGTTTCAGATCACCGTATGTTGACTTCTTGTCGCAACGCGTTGACTAGCGTTGACCTAGGATTACGCGTTGACCGGCGTTGGCCCTAGGGTTTCGAACGTCGAATGTTGACCTTTTGTCGCAACGCGTTGACTGATGTTGACCTAGGGTTACGCGTTGATCGGCATTAACCCTAGGGTTTTGAACGTCGAATGTTGACCTTTTGTCGCAAGGCGTTGACTGGCGTTGACCTAGGGTTACGCGTTGACCGGCGTTGACCCTAGGGTTTTGAACGTCGAATGTTGACCTTTTGCCGCAACGCATTGACTGGCGTTGACCTAGGGTTACGCGTTGATCGGCGTTGACCCTAGGGTTTCGAATCAACCTGAGGAGAACCAGTTTATACTCGTGTACTCCTGGGAGTTTCGGGAATTAGTTTAGCCTCGTGTACCCGTCGGAGGTTGACGGGTTATCCTTAAGAATATTATACATAATATATTTTTTTTAGGAACTTCCCGTCAATTGTAAGAAACAGTTTAGACTCATATTTCTATTGGAGTATGAATATAAGCGTTGAATATATCAAAAAAATATCCGAAAAGAGGTTCAAAATGCATATGAATTATCCCCGGACACCTCCACACGCACGAGCCCACATTTTGCGGCCCACACGCGTATGAATCAACAAATTAGGTTTGGGTTCGGTTCAGACCGGTCCGGTTCAGGCCGGTTCGGTTCATGACCGGTCCAGTCCCCTTTAAAACCCCTCTTCAAAAGATGATTTTTCTCTTTCTCTCTTTTCTTTCTCTTCTTCGGTTCCAGCAGCCAGGTTCCGCCTCCCCCATTTGTTTTCGGTTTTGAGTTCTTCCTCCCCAAGAACTCCTCCACATCAAGTACATTATCCTCTTCTTCTTCAAAGCCTTTAAGTTTTCATCTTCCCCCTTCCAAGCTCTCATCTTCTCCAAGGCTTCAAGCAAGGCAAGTTGGGTTTGGAGGATCTTGGGCTTCATTATCAACACTCCTCCAAGCTTTTGTAAGAACTTCTCTCTTCCTCATGGCTTTAAACTAATTCTTTTCTCTTGAATCCTCCAAATTTCAAAACCCTAATTTTTTGATTTGGGGAAAAATCAAATCTTGATTTTTGATTCTTGAAAGTTGGCCGAAAATTAGGATATATATTCCCTCACTTTTGATCTCAATGCTTTCTTAATTCCATGCACATGTATGGCCGAATTAGGGGGGTTTTTGTGCAAATTTGAGGCTGAAATTTTAAGGGGGTTATATGCAAAAAGAGGGACTGAACTTTGAGGGGGTTATATGCAAAAAGAGGGACCGAACTTTGAGGGGGTTATATGCAAAAAGAGGGACTAAACTTTGAGGGGGTTATATGCAAAAAGAGGTACCGAACTTTGAGGGGGTTATATGCAAAAAGAGGGCTGAAATTTGAAGGCCTTATGTGTAAAAATAGGGCTAAAATTTGAGGGTGTTATGTGTAAAAAAATGGCTGGAATTTTAGGGCTGAAATTCCAAAAGTTTAGATCACAAACCTATGACCAAAGTTTTGATAAAAGCATGCGAAAACCAAACCGAAATTTGTGGAGGGTCTTTTTGCAAAATTGGCTAAATTTTACAAAAGGATTTATTTGCAAGATTAACCAAAATTGTGGGGTACTGGGGGTGCTATGTGATCAGGTATGATGACCATGACCCAACTCGAACGTGTCCTTGACCCGAATTTAACCTTGAACACGAAGGGTATTTTGGGTATTTCACCAAAATTTACCACAAAAATGACAATCATTGTTTCGCATGCACGAAATTTGTAGGTTTAATTAGACTTCAACTATAAAATCCTATTTATACATAGGATTTTAATTAAAGTTCTTAATTTCCCTTTTAAATTTCGCGTATTCATATTGTACCTGACTTACTGCTTTTCATTGCAGATTTTCGATGTCTCCACGTCGACCTCGACCTCCTAGGAGTCGCTCCCGTTCGCAGCCTAGCGAGGAAGAAGTTCCTACAGTATCCTCCCCTCCAGCGGCTTCCTTTTTCGGGGGTGAGAATTTTTTATTTTTGTATCCCCGATTGATCCCTTCGCGGGTCATGAAGGAAGAACCGACACCCTCCTTCGCGGGGGTCGAGGTTTCGGACTTGGTGGTTCT
>BQKN01065098.1:0-12851 GCA_022839385.1 Asparagus kiusianus
AGGCGAGCAACACGGAGGATACGAGTACTGATGTGCAGGATCAGGGACCGACGGCTCAGGTCCAGGATTCGATTGCGGTTCGAAGACAGAGGAGAAACATACAGATGCCAGCACGGTATGCCGACACAGTTGCGTATGCACTTCCGGTGGAGAGTATCGATGAGATGGTGCCTACTACATTCAGAGAGGCCGAGCAGAGTTCGGAGGCTGATTCGTGGTAGGTGGCTATGTAGGAGGAGATAAAATCTCTTCATAAGAACGATACATGGGAGCTGGTTGAGCTTCCAAAGGGGCGGAAGGCAATTGGTTGCAAGTGGGTATACACGAAGAAGGAGGGCATTGAGGGCACTCCATTGAGGTTCAAAGCTAGGTTGGTTGCGAAGGGCTATGAACAGGAGGAAGGTATTGACTATAATGAGGTTTTCTCTCCGGTGGTGAAGCATTCTTCGATTCAGATTTTGCTAGCTTTGGTGGCACAGTATGGTTTGGAGTTAGATCAGTTGGATGTGAAGACGGCATTTCTTCATGGTGATCTTGATGAAGAAATATATATGACTTAGCTATTGGGATTCCGAGCTGTAGGAAAAGATAAGTTGGTTTGCAAACTGAAGAAATCGCTATACGGTTTGAAACAGTCTCCTTGATAGTGGTATAGGCGATTTGATGGTTTTATGATTGGTCATTCGTACACTCGGAGCCAGTTTGATCCTTGTGTATATTTTCACAAGTTGAAAGGAGGTGCGTACATTTATTTGTTGCTCTATGTCGATGACATGTTAGTTGCCTCTACTTCTAGGTCGGCTATAGATGAGTTGAAAGTTCAGCTTTCAAATGAGTTTGAGATGAAGGACTTAGGCGAGGCGAAGCGCATTTTAGGGATGGAGATCGGCAGAGACAAGAAGAAGGGCAGAATTTGTTTGACACATGTGGCTTATTTGAAGAAGGTTCTACAGCGATTCCATGTTAGCATGGATACGAAGCCAGTTAGTGTACCTTTGGGAGCCCATTTGAAGCTTTCAGCTGGTCTTTCACCGAAGTCAGTTGAAGATCGTGAGTTAATGTCGAAGACTCCATATGCGAGTGCGGTAGGGAGCTTGATGTATGCGATGGTATGTACGAGACCGGATTTGTCACAGGCGGTGAGCATGGTATCGAGATACATGCACGATCCAGGAGTGGGTCATTGGGACGCCGTGAGATGGATATTGAGGTACATTCGAGGTACGATCAATGTTGGTTTAGTTTATGAGCGGGACACTACAGGTGGGCAGCTATGCATTGGTTATGTTGATTCGGATTATGCCGGGGATTTGGATAAGCGCCGGTCTACGACGGGGTATGTGTTAACTTTGACCCGTGCGTCGGTGTGTTGGAGAAGCACCTTACAGTCGACGGTGGCTTTGTCTACGACGGAGGCAGAGTATATGGCAGTTACGGAGGCTGTGAAGGAGGCTATTTGTCTTCGAGGACTTTTGGAGGAACTTGGTATATCGCAGAGGTCCGTCACTATTCATTATGATAGCATGAGTGCTATCTATTTGGCGAAGAATCAGGTTTTTCATGCGCGGACGAAGCACATTGACGTTCGTTATCACTTCGTTCGAGATGTTCTTAAAGATGGTGATGTGGAGATTGTGAAAGTCCACACGAAGGATAATCCGGCAGATATGCTCACTAAGGTGGTTTCGAGCAACAAGTTTGATCATTGTCGAAACTTGTTGCACATTCGTGATTGTTGAGGCCGTTGACGGCCATTTGGATGAACTACGTTCGGCTTGATTCCTTGGGCAAGAGGATACGTAGGCAGTCTTTCAGATGCAGCCGGTTTGGATTATTTGATTTTGATGAGGGTGAGATTGTTTGGACTCTCGTTTGGGTTCTTGACTTGTTGTGGATTGAGTTCGTACTGGACACAACAAGTTGGGATATTTGGTTGCTTTGGTGTCGGCTTAGTTTTGAGAAAACTTCACCGAGGTGGAGAATTATGAACGTAAGTAGTGGGCCACAAGCCAGAAAAGCAACACCCACGCACCCACGTGAAGATGAGAACGCAGTTTCTCGCGTGGGTCCACCTGGCCACGTGAATGAGTTGCTTCCGCGTGAAAACTTCACGAGGCCCACGACCCATCTTCCGCTACATATATAAGAATTATTAACTCATAGGGTTTTTGTTAGCAAGGAGTTTTTTTTGATTGGCGGCTGCGGCAGAGGGCTACAGTGCGTGCGAGGAGATTTTGTTTGGGTGCAGGTGTTTTGCGGCTGGAGGATAAAAATCAGTCCCTATTGTTTTTGTGTTATTGGTTTTGAGCAGCCCCCTTTATTGAGGGTTTTGTGCATCCTTTTGTAGTGAGATATTGTGAGGGATCTGAGAGTTTGTTTGAGGGTTTAGGTTGTGAGTGATTATAAATCCTAGTTGTATTCTCTCCCTCTATTAGTAGATCTCCCCCCTCCTTGCCCCGTGGACGTAGGCAATTTGCCGAACCACGTAAAATTGGTTGTACTGCTATTTGTGTGATTTGTAATAGCTTTTTAGGTTCCCTCGATGCGTAGTCCTAGAACTGACGAGAGAAAGAGCTAATATCCTACTTTAATAGGATATTAGGCTTCAGATTCTTGTTCCCTTTGAGAAACAAGAATTCTTATTGCGATCTAACTCTCTTGTTGTGCTGCCGAAGAGCTGCCGAAATTTTCGCTGCGCACAACAAAAATGTCTTGCTAAAAATCATTTGGCTTTTCGAGGATCTAATGAGAAGCTCTATCAAAATAATAATGGTAATTTTTTGGGAATTATTGAGATGATCGCAGAATTTGATGTAATAATGCAAGATCATGTTAGACGAATTCAAAATCATGAAGTTCATTATCATTATCTTAGCCACAGAATACAAAATGAGTTGATTTCTCGTTTAGGCGTTAGTGTTAAAACTTCTATCATAAAGAGAATTAAAGAAGCAAAATATTTTTCCGTAATTCTTGATTGCACTCCAGATATAAGTCATCAAGAACAAATGGTCCTAGTTGTACGATGTGTAAATATGTCAAGTAATGAAATAAAAATAGAAGAGTATTTCTTAGAATTTTTGAAGGTAGATGATACATCTGGACTGGGGCTCTTTAATGAATTGTTAAATGTATTAAAACTACTTCACCTTAATGTTGATGACATTAGAGGGCAAGGTTATGATAATGGTTCTAATATGAAAGGTAAACATCAATGTGTTCAAAAAAGATTACTTGAAATTAATCCAAGAGCTTTATATATGCCATGTGCTTGTCATAGTCTCAATCTTACTCTTAGTGATATGGCACATTCTTGTGTTAAAGCTATCTCATTTTTTGGAGTTGTGCAACGTATATATTCATTATTTTCGAGTTCTACTAAGGGGTGGAAGATCTTACTTGATAATGTTTCTTCATTTACTGTCAAATCTTTGTGTAATACCCGTTGGGAGAGTAGGGTTAAAAGTGTAAAAGCCATTAGATTTCAAGCCCCTCAAATAAGATTGGCTTTGTTAGAATTATATAAATCTTCAGAAGATGCGAAAACAAAGAGTGAAGCTGAAAGTTTGGTAACTGCAATTGAGAACTTTGAATTTTTACTTGGTATGATTATTTGGTATGACATTTTATTTGCTATTAACATGGTGAGCAAAAAATTACAAAATAAAAATATGAACATTAATACTACTATGAAACAGGTATCAGATGTGATGTTATATTTTGAAAACTTTAGAAATGATGGGTTTGAGAAGAGTTTGGATATTGCTAGAAGTGTTGCATTTGATATGAATGTGGATCCTACATTTCCAACAAAACGCCGGATCATTAAGAAAAAAAAATTTGATGAAAATGATCATAATGAAGAAATACAATCCACGGAGGAGTCTTTTAGAGTTAATTATTTTTTTATTGTTGTGGATATGGCAATCATTTCATTGAAAGAGAGATTTGAGCAATTGAAGACATTTGAAAGCATTTTTGGATTTTTATGTGATTCAAATACTTTGAAGTCATTAGATGATAATAAATTAAGAGATTCTTGCAATCACCTTGAAAGAGTTTTATCTCATAATGATTCATCTGATATTGACTTTAATGATATGTTTTCTGAATTAAGAGTGTTGCAAAATACATTACCAGATGTGTCAATGACAGCACTCCAAATTTTGGAATTTATTAAACATGTTGATTGTTATCCAAATGTTTCAATTGCCTATCGAATCTTATTAACCTTGCTTGTGTCTGTAGCCTCAGCGGAAAGAAGTTTTTCAAAGTTGAAGTTGGTCAAAACCTACTTGCGTTCAACAATGGCACAAGAAAGATTGAACAATTTAGCAATGCTATGCATCGAGAATGAGATGTTACAAAACATAGATATTGATTCCATTATTAACGACTTTGCATCAAACAATGCTAGAAGAAATTGTTTTTTGTAATTTTGTAATCTTATATTTAATTTCAATAAAATAAAATATCGTTGTTACAAATTGAATGTTTGATACTAAGAGGCCCCATTTTTTAATTTTGCCAAGGGCCCTGAATATGTCAGGACCGGCCCTGAGCATGAGAGAACATACTCAGTATTAGTGCCCATATTTTTAACAAGTCTGATTTGTGCGAGGATGATACCCATAATTCAATTTAACGACCCATCATCTTTTCCTAATCAAATTTAAAATAATAAAATTTCAAAAATTATTGTGGGTCTAGTGTGGTTTTGAACATTCTTGGGGATTTACTACAAAACGTCAAAAGTTTCTAGGATTTAGTGTGATTTTAAAAGTTAGTGGGGGTATCTTGTAATTAAACACTAAAAGTTATTCGGAGACTTGTGCAATTTTCCCTTGTAATCGTAGCTTAGTGTGATTTAGAAATTGAACTAATGAGCTCAAGAGGATTTAGCCCAGTTGGTAAGCTGCCTACGAGTACTCCACAATCTTAGATTCAACTCTTCATGGAAGCACACACATGACTTTAATCATATCATACTCCTTTTAAAAGAGGGAGTTGTGAAAAAAAATTATGGACTATATTGCCCATATTCTTTTTGATATTATATTCTAATCATAAATTAATAATTATTATTATTAATTAATCATATTACATGACACTTCAGTTTTGACTAACTTGGCCCTAAAACTTTCAATGTTATTGTAAAACTCTCATATTAATTATTAATAATGCATAATACTATATTAATAGACAATTGCAAGTTAATAAATTATTTTAGAAGGAGTAGAAAATATAGAATTATCCTAAAGTTATACCATGACACTCACATAAGAAAATTATAAAGAGTATTCTTGCGTATATAAGTATAAACATGCAATTTTAGAAAACATTAGGATATTTAAGTGCATTAAGATATAAGTGGAGGTATATCAGTGTAACTTTCGTAAGATGTAAGATATTTAAGTTTAATTAAGCCTATAAAGATTTGAAGCATTTGTTAACCACAAGCAATAGTATGTGATCCCTTTGATAAATAATATTCATTGCATAATATGAGGTCAGATGCTTAACTTATATTTATATAGTATAGAACATTTGGAAAAAATTTAGCATCATATTTTGAGTAATCTCAAGATTCCTATTCTTTTTTATATTATATTCTAATCATAAATTAATAATTAGTACACTACCATAAAATAGGTATACGGGGACGGTTATTTGGGGATGGTTTAAAACCGTCCCCTTTGCCTCCAAAGGGAACGGTTGTGAAACGGTTCCAACCGTCACAAGAGAGTCTAAGACAACGCTTTAAAATAAAACGTTACGCTAGAGCTAGGCTTGCAAAAAAAACCCAGTAATGAACTAATGGGACGGTTTTATTATAGGCTTTATGTTCGCACCCAAATTTTAACAAAAGAATATTAAGTTGTTTTGTTACTGCTCTTCACCTGATCCATCAAATACCAAAAACCCCCGACTCTCCATTATCGTTTCAGATCGGAGCTCGAAGATTTCACCTTTTACTCGTCCTCTCCGTCGTCCTCTCTCTCTCTCTCTCTCAACCCTAGATTAATAAATATCCCCAATTTTACCAAATCCAGCGCTCTAGGGTTCTATTCCGCTAGGGATTCTTCCCCAGATTTGACCGCATCCAAACCCTATGGAGTCCGATTCATGGAGCCGATTCTCCGCTGCATCGAGGCGCCATCAATTGACTCTTCAATCTCGATTCGGTGCGCTGATTTCCTCAACGTTGATCTCCTTTTGTGAATTTGTATACGTTGGTGTGACTGATTTTGTGGTTTGTTGGTAGATCTGTACCTAGGGTTTGATGATGTCAAAGGAGGGGAGGACGATTTCCGCGCGAAGTTCGGGTGCCCGTTTTGTGCTGAGGATTTTGATATTGTTGGGTTATGCTGTCATCTTGACGAGGAGCATCCTGTTGAAGCTAAAATGGGGTATTTTTTAAATTTTTTTGTTTAATTTTGGTATTTGATGAATTTTTTTAAGGTTTGGATATATATTGGTTCTGTGTTTCCAAAATGGCGTCTTGGTTGATGGATTGAGGGTTAATATTTGATTGATGTAGGTTTGTGACATTTTGATTTTTGACTCTTCAAGATCGTGTTTTCCGGCTTTTCTCAGTAGTGCGGGTTTGTGACATTTTGATTTCCATGTAGATATGCTGATTTTAGTTTTAAGTGGACAATTCACACCTACCTTTAGTTTCTTAGTAAAAAATGCTCATTTCAGACACATATGCTTGTCATTCTATCATTTTACAAAATGTTAACATTACTGTTTTATTGGCTTTACCTATCTTGCATAGGTACTTCATAGAGGACTTGCCTACATCTAATACTTACCGGATGCTCAGATATGTTAAGATTTATTAAATACATCCTAAAGTTTGTGATGTATTTGAGATGTAACTGAAAATATACCCGTGTCAGTGAGTATGAAGTTAAAAATTTAATTCATGCATGAAGTGGTGCATAAGATTTATTTTGATTCAAGCAGATGTTTATGTGAAGAGTATTAGGTCAATTTAGAAAGTTCGTTGTATAATGTACTATAGTTATTTATACTATTATGTAATTTGATACGTAGATATGTTAGTGTTTTATGTGTACTTTAGTGAAACTTAGATGTATGTATCTGACTAGTCTTCTACTTAACTAGTCTGATATGGCAATATTTGAAGAGCCTAGTATTTTATATGCAATTTATATTTGAGACTATGGGTGATTGTAGCTATATCACTTTAAATATATTGAGGTAGGCCTTTTGTGTCAATTCTAATTGATGCTTACAGTATTCATTTTTTTTGGTAAAAACCCATTAAACAAATTTGTGTTGTATATCTTGTTTAAATTAATTAAAGTTCACTATTTCGGCAGGACCAGCAAAGTAGAGAACTTTCTCAGCGTCATATAACAAAAAGATCCAAGAAACTCATGATGAAGGTATAAAGAGAGATGATGAATTTGTTGTTTATTACAATCTTATCGGCTGTTTTTATGAATGTTTTTTTTTCTTTATTTTATTTTTCCCCTTTTTTGTTTTTGTCTTTTTTTTTTAACAAAAGGTGATAAACTGACTTGCTCCGCATGCCCTGTTTACTATCTTTTTTTTTGTTGGTGGATAAAGAGGCATCTAATTTAGCACTATTATTCTTTCTCATGAAGAAGAGATCAAGTTAAAGCTTGTTATCACCTTTGATGTTGGTAATAGTCTCTTCTTTAATATTCTTTTTTTATTGTCATAGGAAATATTTTGGGTAAGTTCTCATATTATTATATTGACTGAATTGTCATTTCATCCTGAGCTTCAGATGGTGTATGTTAAGGAGTGCGTTCCTGTATTTGCAATAGCGCGATGGTGTTCGTGTTGTAGTCTTGGAGGGTCGATGTTTGACTGCAGGCCTTGTTTTGTGGAATTAAATAGTTTGGTAAAACCATTCCCTTCACGTGGTCTCATTTCATTCTTCTAGCTGAGGGAAGAATGTGTGAAATTATGTTAAAAAGTTCATAATGTCCATATTTGAGCACAGCGGGCCTGTTTCTAATGTCTAGCAGACTTATGTAGGCCTTAAGTTTTTGGAAATGTAAACTGTAGTTTCTTTAGCTTGCCTTGCTCGAGTTCTATGATTTAAAAAAAAGATGTTACTGATCTCATGATTGTTGGCCCAAAATAATTTAACTTACTAAAGCTGCAACTGCATGTGCTTCCAAAACCCTGGCCCATAAGTTGCCTTACTATGTAATTCTTCTTCATGTTACCTAAATTATAAACTATGTTTCACGGGTGCGGGGGTAGTTGTACTGGGCGATAATATTTGAAAGAGTTCTATTCTATATACATCGCAACATTGTTTCTGTGCTGTGATAAGTATTGCATGTCATCTTACGTTCGCCAAAGTCCTCTCCAAGCTTATAATGCGTATTTCCATTATTATTTAACATATATTCTTTTTCTTGATAGTTCATTTGTTTACTGATCTTGCATTTTCAAAAAAATAAAAAATATTTATAGCCAAGATTTGTGAGCGTGATTGGGGTAACGTTGTGACCTGTCATATGGATACTCCACAAGCTTACGTGTGGCGTCTTCAGAACTTTGTCCTTGGTGAACATATTCCCACACCTTCCACTGACAAGCAAACACATGTTAAGGTATGTTCTTTTTGAATTTGTTTAATACACCGTAGGTAATTTTACTTGTTTATTACCACAATAATATGACATATATAAAGACATCAGTGTAAGTATCAATTCTCTCTAGTTTGCGATGGAAGTTATGGGTCATTTTAAGCATTCTTCTATTTTCCTAACAGGCTTGCACAATTATGCTTGTGGTAATTTTGCTATTCTGGGCACTGAGGGTGGCTGGATTGAACGGTTCATTCTCCAATCAGGGATCAGCCGAGGTAGTTATGTGGACGTTACTGAATCACAAAGTTGTGCTCATGATGGGGAAGTTCATGGAATTGAAAACAAAGGAAAAGATGACACTGTAAGTTATTGTTGGTTTTGTATAGACTTGTGAATGTAAATGAGTTTAAAGAGGTGCCTGTCAAGCTGTGTAAATAGCCTAAGGGTTATGACTTACTCTAGAGATATCCACTCATTCCTTTTTTTTATTTAGAACACATCATAAATATTAACTAAATGTTAGGTTTGATAATGGTGATGTATATATGTGTTTTACATAGTTGAGATCTTAGTGTTTTTAAGTAGTCATTGTTCGTCTTCACATGCTTTACATTTTTTTAATGTCATTTACTTAGCATCCTACTTGTGCTTACTCATCTTGTGCTTACTCATCTTTTTATCTTGATGTATGTAGGAAAACATGAAGATCCTTGCTTGTCGCTCTTTGGGGGATTTATTTGTTGTGAAGACTTAGAACTTAATCGTCTCAATAGAGACATTTTGACCTTTTGATTAAGTAGTAGCTCTTTGTTTTAATCATGGAGGATTTGTGATATGTGCTTAATTTGGTTAGTTTGTGTGTAAAACTTGTGAAGAATTATCTCAATCCTATTGTTATATATTGTTCTTCGTTGTAATGAATTGTTCATTATATTAAGGCTAAAGTTTGGTTAGTTTGTGTGTAAAACTTGGACTATTGTTTCTTTGTATGTGATAGACTGATGTGTGATATCTGGGTGATTTGTTTTGATCATTAAAAAATGAAAACCTTCCCCTTTGGTATAAAAACCGTCCACATAGATCAAAAACAAAACCGTTCCCATAGACAATATAACCGTCCTCTTAGGTCAAGCTCGAAACCGTCCCCTTGGTATAAAAACCGTCCCCATAGATAAAAAAACAAAACCGTTCCCATAGACAACATAACCGTCCTCTTAGGTCAAGCTCGAAACCGTCCCCCTTGGTATAAAAACCATCCCCATAGATAACAAAAAAACCGTTCCCGTAGACAATATAACCGTCCTCTTAGATCAAGCTTGAAACCGTCCCCATAGATAAACCGTCCCTAAATGTTACAAACGGGGATAGTTTAAGAACCGCGCTACTTGAATCATGAACTGTCACGATAGACCAAGCACCACAGCGGCAAAGGTATCGGATGAGTAACCGTTCCCTTAGGCCTACGGGGACGGTTATGTTGTCTAATGGGACGGTTATAAACCGTCCCCATTGACCCATTTTTTGGTAGTGGTATTAATTAATCATATTACATGTCACTTTAATTTTACCTAACTTGGCTCTAAAACTTCCAATTTTATTGTAAAACTCTCATATAAATTATTAATAATGCATAATACTATATTAATAGACAATTGCAAGTTAATAAATTATTTTAGAAGGCATAAAAAATATAAAATTGTCCTAAACTATACTATGGCACTCACATAGAAAAATTATAAAGAGTATTTTTACGTACATAAGTACAAGCATGAAATTTTAGAAAATATTAGGATATTTAAGTGCATGAAGATATAAGTGGAGGCATATGAGTGTAACTTTGGTAAGTTGTAAGGTATTTAAGTTTAATTAAGCCTATAAAGATTTAAAGCATTTGTTAACCACAAGCAATAGTATATGATCCCTTTGATAAATAATATTCATCATATAATATAAGGTCAGAGGCTCAGTTTATATTTATATAGCACAGAAGATGTGGAAATTTTTAAGCATCATATTTTGAATAACTCTTAAGATTTTGAATTATAAATAAAATTATATACTTCGCTTAGAATCATACTCTCTTTAAAATATGAAGTTGTAGAAAAACTTTCTATAGACTATACTACCCCTATTTTTTTAAATATTATATTTTAATCCTAACTAAACTAAATTAATTATTATTACTAATTAATCATATTATATGCCACTTCAAGTTTGTCTAATTTGGTCCCTAAAACTTCCAATGTTATTGTAAAACTCTCATATTAATTATTAGTAATGTCTAATAATATATTAATAGACAATTACATATTAATAAATTATTAATAGAAAGAGTAGAAAGTATAGAATTATCCTAAAATTATAACATTATATTCATATAGGAAAATTACAAATAGTATTCTTACATATAGAAGGTTCAGACATGCAATTTTAAAAAAACATTAGGATATTTAAGTGCACCAAGATACAAGTGGAGGTATATAATTATAACTTTTATAAACTATAAGGTATTTATTTTATAAACTGTAAGGTATTTAATTTAATTAAGTCAATAAAGATTTAAAACATTTGTTAACCACAAGCAATAGTACGTGATTCATTTGATAAATAATATTCATCATATAATATGAAGCTAGAGGGTCAGCTTATATTTATATATTAGAGGAGGTGTGAGAAAATTAAAGCATTATATTTTGAATAATCTTAAATTTTTGAATTATTTTTGAATTTATATACTTTACTTAGAAAACTTTAGAAGAGTCTTTCGAAGGACTACTGCAAAGTGTTGGGCATCATATAAATGCTGGAGAAATAAAATCCATAATATTGGATTGCGATAATCGGGGTTATGTAAAAAATATCTGGGTCTCATATGAGATAATGCTCATACATAATATAAAATTATAATTTATAATCTCAAATATTGATGAATTTTCAATGTAAGAATTTACATCAAGATATATGCTTAAGATTTGGGAGAGCTGAGAGTGGAGAAATTAGGGATATGAATTGTGGCTTGTGTGACTTGTGCTTTAGTTTTGGTTTCCAAACACGACCCAATACAAAACCCACAATCAAAAATGGCTTGATTTTGTTATACTAGCCAATATTTTCGATAATGGTCGATATGTAGAAAAAATTCTCCAAATAAAAGAAAATAATATAAAACCATAAATATTATCAAGATAAAGTATTTAACCTTTTATATCAGTCGATATAGCGATATATCAGCTAATATTTCATATATTGTGTATAAGATTAATATTTGAAGGTAATTTAGATATCATTTTCTTGATTTTAAATGTTTAATAATTCTACATTATTCCCTTAAAATTTTGAAATTGCTTATAATTCAGGGATTAATATTGAATTATAAAACATTTAAGGGACAAATATGTAAATAAGCTAAATTTAAAAGAATAATTAATTTTTTGAAACTCGATCTCTTAACTATGGGTGATGTCTCAAAAAAATCACTCAACTAATTTAATTTGATAGAGCCCCCTAACTACAGAGGAGTTGTAGATAACCCCTCTTAACTTTGGTGTGATTTTAGAAAATACCATTCGACTTAGCGTGTCTTATGAAAACTCTCCTGGTCTTTTACACATCTCTTAACAAACCCCCTTAATGTAAAAGACATTAATATATGATTTTGTCAAAATGCCTTGTTGAAAAAAGTCATTTTAGTTAAAAAGAAACTCTCAACCAATAATAAAAGAATCACGACCATTTTACGGTTCTTTTTACCTCTAAATCTTCACTTTTTCTTTCATCTAGCAAAAATCAAGCTAATTCTTTTATGATTGAGATATTTTGGTGTTTCCAAGTCAAGTACTTATCACATAATAAATTCGACTCAGCGATAGTTTTGAGAGGTTAATTGAGAAAAGTTCATAGGGTTAAATCAAAAATTTTAAATTGAGATAGATTAACTACAACACCCCAAATTTGACGAACAAAGATTTACTCTTTTCAAGTAGTTGAAGGAAGGGGTTAACATTTCCCCGATAGTTAAGAGGAAGTTTTCTAAAATTAACCCTTAAAAAAAGCACAATTTAAGACACATGTGACATCAATCTTATAAGAGTGGATTTTATCGCAAGTTTATCAGTATCTCTGAAAATCTTTTGTAATAAGATTTGCAGAGAGAAATTTAATCTTTATTTGGGATGGTTATGTGATCATTATGGTTCTCCTTATCTTTTAAGATTTGTAATAAATTATTTAACAAAATAAAATAAG
>BQKN01065099.1:0-44394 GCA_022839385.1 Asparagus kiusianus
CCATCCAAACCTACCCCTTTGGGTTCGGTTTGCGTTTTCTATTTCGTCAAATTCCTTACGGTTTGAGAGATATTTGCATTTTTGTCTGTTTTTTACTATTTTAGTAATATTTTAAGAGTCTGTTTTGTTTAGGAAACAAATCCGATTTGATCTCAGATTTGACCGGTGGAATTTCTTAGTAATAAGGAGTCTTTTTAGGAGTTTTAATATTTTAGGAATTCTTTTATTATTTTGGTAGAGTTTGAGTCCTTGTAGGAGTCTTGTTTTTTTTTCTATTTAAGAAGAGTCATGTAAGCCCTAGAGGCATAACTTTTCATCAAGAAAATTTCTCTTTTTTAATATTTTCTTCGTGGATTCGAAGTTCTTCGTGGATTCGAAGATCGTTCTTTGTGGATTCAGAGAACACCCTTGATGGATTCCGAGGTTAGCACTTCCATGCTGCGTCAAAGTTTTATAGAAACAATGCATAACTGTTACTGTCAGATTCTATTTACTACAGAAAGTGTTCACATCAGAATACGAAAATTGAAGACAAGGTTGAAATATTTACGAAAGATCAAAAAGAGCACTAAAGTTGATGTCTTATATATGTGTTTAAATTACATACGCTTCTTTGCCAACCTTGTATATGGTTTCTGATATCCAATCACAATAATAATACGGAGGCAATACAAATGTATTGTGTTTGTTGCATATTATGTACAAGGAGGCCTCTAAATATGGGCACACTCATAAAGAAACAGGCAAGGAAATTAATAAGAAAAGAAATATATAACAACATTAACCTAGAATCATGGCACTCCACGATTGTTTAATCATAATTATAGCATATATTATCAATCCATGATGCTATCAACTCACTTCGATGATTTGCTCCAATCAACATTAATTAAGTGACAGGATATAATGTAAACAAATGATGATATGTTACCACAATAGATTCCATTTATTGTTTCGTTCTTCCTATGCAAACAAAATTTTGGGTGCAGGCTTGACCAGTACGATTCAGAAGGAAATGAGTCAGAAGAGAAATGATGGTGATAACTATCTTTATTAATTCTTTTCTTATCTGAATTTGCTTGATATATGCATCTCTCAGTAGCATTTTCTTTTTCCTATATTGTTGAGATTGTGTCTTTGATTTTTTGTATAACTTCAAGAGAATTAGATAGGGTTAGAGATCTATCATGATTAGAAGATTGGGTTTCATCATAATTAAAGAGTTTGAATCCTATTTTAATAAGGAAGTTAGGCTAGAGATAGAGTTTTGGTTTCCCTATATATATTCTTCTATTGTTGGAAAAAAATCAAGCAGATGAGAGAGAGCCAATATTCTTGTAATCTGTGATTAGCAGTGAGCGTAACCTGATTCAAGAATATTATGTGAGAGGCGAGAATTTCGTAGTCTGTATCTGTGCAATAGATTACATCATTGGAAGAAGGTTTCGCAGTCTTTGTCCGTTCAAAAGATTGTAAGGAGAGGGTTTTGTAGATAATATGAGAGTTGATTATGTATATGAGGCTGAGAGATTGGGAGACGAGAGTTGAGTGGTTCCTCTTGTAGTTCTCCATGATACATAGTGGATTTCTCGTATTCTTGCCTGTGGACATAGGTCAAAGTTGGTCGACCGAACCACGTAAATCTCGGTGTTCTTTCTTCTTGATTGTGGTTGATTTATATCTTGTTGATTATGGGTTAGCTTCCAAGTTGCGCAGATCGTAGTAGACGGTGAGACTAGAATTCTCCAATAAGTGGTATCAGAGCGATGGTGATGGATTCGGAAGCGAGTTTGCAAGATAGAAGACGACGTCGTGCAAGATTGAAGATCGGCGTTACAAGAATCAAGATAAAGAAAAAAATGTACTGTAGCAAGAAATGTTGTAGCGGCAGCGGGAACACTATCCATGTGGGTGAGGATTTGCTTACGAACTATTAAATCAAATCTGACGGTGCAGATTGATTTGTCATTTAATCGAGGATAAGGAGGCGGATTTTGGTGATCCGGGAGTCGTTCCTAGGTTTTTTGACATGCTGAGTTCGTTTTTAATGTCGGTTTTATCAAATTTTAATCTTCATAGTGACTGATTTGAATTTTGATTGTGGTTAGAGGATGATGACTTCTTCGGGTCGAAAGTTTGATATTCTGCTATTCAACGGTAAGATAAATTTGATGGCAGATAGGGCAAAAGAGTATGCGACGGATGAGACTGGTGTAAAGAATCAAATGTGATTTTAATAGTAGAGTTGTCAGCATATAATTATTCAGAGTCATCGCGGGAGCAGTAGTTGGTTGGTGTGTAGACTTGAGGAGGACAATGCCAGATTAGGTGAAGCTTACAAGCAGATACGACCAAGTGACACACATGCTAATGAAGATGGTTGTATTGGACTTGAAGACGACTGCAGGCTGTCTAAAATCACAACAGATAGCTGATTCTCATCAAATACCGATGATGAAAGTTACAATTCGACGACTTCCAGAAGGCTACAATTTGAAGAATTTCACGTAGAAGGTTATAATCTGACGATCTTCACAACAACTAATGAAAGCTCTAATTCAATAGCCTTCACAATCAACAAAGAGTTACAATCGGATGACTCTCATATTTTCAAGGAGCCAAGACGAATGTTACAAGGTGATGATCTTTGCAACGCTCTAACAAAAGAGATTATAAATTGACGATCTCTTCATATTAAATGCAGATGTCTCTCAAACCGCAAAGAATTTGGCAAAACGGATGAAGCAAACCGAACCCTATGGGGTGGGTTTAGTCGGCTCCGTCTCGTCGAGATAGCCGATTTTCATATATAATTCGTCTCATTCCGACTTACGGTTTGAAAGTTATGACCTATTCTTCGCAGCAAGTTATGTTCTGAAGTCCGTCTGTGAGACTGCACTTCGCCTGAACATTAGACTTAGCCTGAAGCTCGCCGAGCCCGCCTGAGGCTCACCTCTGCATCCAAGATTCAAAATGCAGAGGTCATGCCCGCATTCTGAACTCAAAACGCAGAGGTCATGCCCGCGTTCTAAACTCAAAACGCAGAGGTCGTGACCGTATTTGAGACTCAAAACGCAGAGGTCGTGACCGCATTTGAGATTCAAAACGCAGAGGTCGTGGCTACGTTCCAAACTCGAAACGCAGAGATCATGGCTACATTCCAGAGTCAAAACGCAGAGTTCATGCAGAGCCCAACTCTGCGTCCCAAGCTCAAAACGCAGAGTTCATGCAGAGCCCAACTCTGCGTCCCAGGTCCAAAACGCAGAGTTCATGCAGAGCCCAACTCTGCGTCCCAGGTCCAAAATACAGAGTTCATCTCTGCGTCTCAGATGCCAAAATGCAGAGTTCATCTCTACGTCTCAGATGCCAAAACGTAGAGTTCATCTCTGCGTCTTAGATGCCAAAATACAGAATTCATCTCTGCATCTCAGATGTCAAAACACAGAGTTCATCTATGCGTCCTAACTCTACGTTTCAGGTTTATAACACAGCGCGACCTTTGCGTTCAGCCACCAAAATAGGCCCAACTCTGCGTTTTAAGTCTAAAACGCAGAGTTCGGGTCCTGAACGCTATTTTTCAGCGTTTGACTCGTTCAAAACATAAATTGAACTGTTTCAAAACCGTTTTCCCCACGATTTGGAGAGTTGTTTAAGGGGGTGGTTACACCCCATTCAGCCTTACTTAGGAGTGAATTAAGGGGGCGATTACACCCCTTAATCTCCTATAAATAGGGGTAAACTCAACCGAGTTAAGGGCTGGCTTTTTGGACCTAAGAATTGGCAGCAAAGAAGAGATCTTCGGCTGACTTTTTAGGGGAATTACTAGAGCTTCCTGCAGCGACAAAGTTCCTTGAAGCCTTCGGCCTTGGCTTGTCAAACCGATTTTCGGTTAAATCAACTTTTTCATAGAGTTTCAAACTCGTTCAGAGTTATCAACTCATCAAGAGTTCTAAAACTTGCTTTGCAAGTTCTCCATAACATCAAATCGTGAGGAGAAAATCACATTCCAGTGAATCAAGATGTTCGGATCGTCAACGAGAAGCAAAGGGGAGAATCCAGATCATTCTCCTCTCTTTTATAATCAGGAAATCCAATTGTAATCGAGATTGAGATTGTTGTAATCATTCTTTTTCTAAACAGTTAGAGAGAATAAATCAAATACGATTCTTTCATTATTTTTCTTACTACGAATTTTCCAACAAACAACAACGAGCGCTCATATTCGGTCCAAGCTAAGTGATGGATGAGATGGAGGCATCTGGCTCGTAGTATGGAGTAGAAGAGGTGCGTCGATATAGTTTAAAATGATCGAGGCATGTGGAGTACTAGGACAACAAGTAGGGAAAGACTAATGTCAAGTTCAGATTGAGAGGAGAAGCATGGTTGATTTGCTTCTAATGTCAGAGGTGGTGAAGATCTCTTGGTGCGCACAAGAGAGGTGAAGGCGCCACAACGAGACAGATGAAGGTGAGGGTCACGGGATGTCCCAGTTAGAGTGTAGGTATTTCGATTTGAAGTACGAAAAGGAATAAAAAAAACTCTAGCAGGAGAGGCAAAGTTTCAAGACGACGATGATATATCTTTAAGGAAGTTTGGGAATCAAATCCGAGGTGGAGATTGTTAGGATTGTGTCTTTGATTCTTTGTATAACTTTATGAGAAATAGATAGGGTTAGAGATCTATTATGATTAGAGATCTAACCCTTTTTATTGTTAATCAAGAATTTTTGTATGTAAGAAATGAGTGCATCCATAGGAGATTAGAGATTGCTCTAATTGAGTATAAAATGAGAATAGTTTGTGATGGTTATGTGACATACAAAGGACTCTTATTGCACTGGTTAGGAGAAGTGGTAAATTATAATTAATGGGGCTAAGAGATCCAAAGGTAGACCTAAAAGAACGTGATTGGAAGCAACTAAGAAAGATAGAATAGTTAACAAAGGAGATTTGGAAGAATTAGATTCATTTAGCCGATCCTAAAAATTTGGGATAAAGGATTTTCTTGTTGTTGTTATAGACTCTGCATGTAGACGTCAATCACAGATTCGCAGGTATGAAGTACCAGGCTACAATCCTCTGATGGTTTCATTAATAACTATACATGAACGGGTTCTTGTTAAGCATTCTAGATGAGAGCTTTCTTGAACAACAGTTTATAGATGGAATTTTTTGTAATTTGCACTTGCTGTTTTCTTTTTGAAAAATTCCTCAAGGACCCAAAATATGGGACCAATAGACGGGACAAGTGAGGTGTCCCCCTCCTATTGGATAATGAGTTGGTCATCATTAATGATGACCAACTCATTATCCAATAGAAGGAGGACACCTCACTTGTCCCCCCTATTGGTCCCAAATTTTGGGTCCCTGTAGCAAAGCTCTTTTTTTTTATCGAAAGTGAGAGGGATTATTTTGAGGTCCATGTCATATACACTGCGGAGTTCGCTTTGGGTCTATAAAAATGTCTGAAGCCATTCAGAGTAAAGTGGAAACGATTACTAATTAATACTAGAAATTTGATACGAGCAAAATAATCAATACTAGAAATTTGATACGAGCAAAGGCACGTGATAGGACAACATGTTGGTTTCGTATATATTTATTTTTGGAAAATATGAAAAATAATTTTAACTTGATTTCTTTTTGTATATTAATATAGATATAGGTACAGAAACGTGGCTCTTTTTAAATTTACGTATATTTCCTTTTTTTAAAAAAGCATCAATTCTTTTTTTTTTTAGTCTTTTATAAAAAAATATAATGGGTATGGCCGTATGGGGGCTCCAATCGTATTTTCATGTTATCTTATATAAACTAAACTACGGTAGGCATGATGGCTCCAACCGTATTTTCATGCTCTCAAATGATCTAGAATGTTCTTGAAGTTACATCGGCAAGGAGAAAATGTCCTCCGTTCATTCAACTTTTTTATTGTCCCCACTTGGTTTTTTATATGTCAGTATAGATTTAATTTAGGACAAAATAATTAATTCATCCTTGATGTATAAGTGAGCTCTTAAGCGCAACACAAACTCCCTGCCCCCAAAAAAAAGGGCACCCGCTCAAAAAATATCAATTTACATATTTTGCCCTTCAAACTATGTTTATCATTTTAATGTGGTCATTTGTGAGTCTACAGTCATATAATTAACAAATTAACGATTGTCAATGGTTTTTTATTTTCTTCATGGGTTTTTATCAATTTCTCTCCTTTTTTCTCCAAAACTAAAAAATATCCCCAAGACTTCTTACCCCTAAACCCTTTTTATGAATTAATGTTTTATTTTTAAATTGCACAAAATACAAGTAATGCAAAAAAATGCTATCACATTTTTAATCTATTAAATAGTTGGCAGTAGGCTCACAAAAGTGTCACATTGGACAGATACACATAGTTTAGGGGCCCGTTTGGTTGATGTTTTTGGCCTCGGGTGTTGGACAAAAAGCCTACCAAAAGTGTTCTTTTGGCAGGTTTTCTGTCCAACACCCGAGGCCAAAAACATCAACCAAACGGGTCCTAAGAGGGAAAGTAGGCATTGATAGTCTAGGAAGCAACTCAAGAGTTCACCAATACTTTAAAGGGGAAATGATCATTGTCAATTTATTAATGCTAATTTCTACATGGAAAACAGCAAATATCATAGGAGCCATGAATAATATCCACGTGCAGTAACTATATGGTTATCATAACCGTATTGAATAGGATTTACCAAAGGGAAGCTGCAGTTGCAAAAAAAGGGAGGAAAAAAAGGTTACGAATGATTACAAGATCCACCATGCATTTATTAATGATATACATTCCATCTGTACTTAGCACTACAAAGAGGAGCTCCCAATACAATTTCGTGATGAAACAGACAATCAACGGAGTATTTTTATGGCTACATAATAATCAACAATTGAAGGATGAATCTAGTCCTAGTTCATTGTTCTTTAAGGCTCACTTTTCCATGGTTAGTTTACATTTGAAAGCTTAGACGACCGTCTTCGAATATGGATTTTTCATGTATAGCATAAACTCCTTCGAGGTTTGAGTTTTTGTGTCATTTGGATCTTAAAATGTTACTTTTGCCAATCGACGAGGTCTTTATGGACCCAACAAGACTTGGTACCGTGCATTTCTCGCAGTCCAGAAAATGTGTCCTTCAAGCTTCTACAGCATCATTACCAGTCCGGCTTTTGCCGTAGTTCCACAGGTCATTTAGTTCTCCTCTGAGCCAACCCAATATGATAATAAGCCCTGAAAATCAAAAGCCCATGAAAGTTGAGGATGACTGTTATCAGATATCGTTTTGAAAAGATGCTTTAAGTTCAAACGAAAACAAAATAGTAACAAGTTGGTCACCTAAAGTGCATGGAACAAGGTACAACAGAGCAGGTTGACCATGGCCATCCATAAGATACAAAGCAAGGTATGTGAGAAAGAGGCCTGCAAAAGAAAAACCACTCTTTAATGCTGTGTCACAATTTCAATGTAAAGTAAGTCCCTAGGAGCGAACATATACTTGTCGTGAGAGGAGAGTGTGTGCGCGCATGCATGCACGCACACACACAGAGAGTGAGGTAGGAAGAAAGGGAAAGGGGAGTGAGGGAGAGAATAATGGGCATCATATTACACATGAGGAAATTCTGTCACATACAGGGTTGTGACGGATACGAACTCAAATCAACAATTCAAAACTAAAACAGTATAACTGCTAACATTCTTCTCATGATAGAAAATCATTATGACCCAATTAAAAATTCTTAAGAAAACTGAAACCCACCAAATGCATAGCCCACTGTCAGCCACAGAAAAAAACCATTCCAAATTCCCTTTTTGTTTGCTCTATCATATCTGCATAAACAAAATAAAAAAGTTATAGGTAGTCCGCATAATTAAACTGTAAATATATAGAATGCTAGAAAAATTGGTTAACCAAGGATTTGGTAAAAGCATCTTATGACCTATAATGCACTATGCACACTCTCTGTGATTAAAAAAACAAGCGTTGCTGGATAAATACAATTCAACATGTGACTGGGTCACTGACACTTCAGAATGAGTTTCCTGCCTTCAACTTCACACAGTGATTTCAAGATATGTACAGAGTCGGAGTGTGTCTTGAGTATAGACTACAATAGAATGCGCAACGTACATACAGAAACATTCAAACAAGCAAATAAAACATACATTTAATATCATATATATTATGGCGTACAGTGCTACTCTGCTTACAAATCCACTAGGTGGTCATATGTAGTTACTAATTTAAATTTTCCATTACATGCATGTTTTTCTGATTAATGTCTCTAATAAATTACTCTGTTGTTGCACAAATATTCTAGAGTAAGATCAACTTATAGACACAAACGCTAAAGATGAGTGTTAATATCTGGGTGCATTAATCGAGCATAAGCTAAACCTTTATTTAGTATATATGCACACCACATGCATGTGCACATGTGAGGAGTTTGGAAAATAAATAATACAGCTTAAAAGATTTTCAAAGTTCAAAAAGTTAGTAACCACTGAAAGAAGATACCTGTAACTGAATGCAACAAGCAAGCCAGGGAAAAGTATGTCCCCAAATCCAATCATATCATAACCCCCCCAAGGGTCAAAAAAACGAGGGATTCTCAAAAGCATTGGAATTGCTTCTCCCCCATTATTGTCCCCCCGAGCAACCTACATTTAGAAAGGGCAATGATTGAGTTGAACATTCAATAGAAAAACATAGGAAATATTGTTAACGTTATTTGCAGGTCTTCAAAACTTCTGCCTACAGCAAAACAGGAATGTTGAGCCATGCACGTGAGTAACAGATTGTCCTACATGTTGCACGTGGAAGAAGAACTAGAGAAAAATGACTTCCCCGTTCAAACTGTGATTTATACTCTTCATTGTGAATTTGACACTCGATATTGACAAGAGACTTACTAAACTGTGATTTATACTCTACGTTGTGCATTTGACGCTCGATAATGACAAGAGACTTTCTCTAAGAGAACAAACCTATCAACTTTTTCGAGCATGGACTTCAATAATTTACAGTAACTAGAGTCAGAAATTCCACATAACGCAACAAGTAGGTGAACGCCAGTAAGTTTTTTGAATCATCATTTATTGGTACACTCTGGTTGCAGATATATTATTTGTCATAGACAATACTTACATTTGTCGAGGACTAACTTCAGCTAAATGTGGAAACCATTTAATATCTCTGTTATATCAAAATAGAAGTATTTCAAAACGTACCAATACATAGACCCATATAGCAGAACAGAAAATTTTCACTAGAGTTCCTACCCGAAGTCCCAGATAGTTATGGATTGTGGCACAGAATATTGAGGACTGACATATGTCAAAAGTGAATTAAAGCATTCATATATTTTTTGGTGCGAGACCTTTACTAGGAAAATAAATACTGGAAAAGTTAATAATAAGCATAGTACACTAAAATGTAGACTTACAGCAATCATAACACTCTCGTGGAAAATAAGAGGTGAAATGAACACCCAGAATATATCATAGACAAATGCACAACTCAAAAGAGCTGATGCAACCTGGCTCAGAAAATAATAGTCAGAAGAAATATGTCAGGAAATGTAAAAATGTTAGGACAGCATTGGCGTGAAATGTATTACTAGTGACTAAGCTTTTCAATGAAATGTTACCTTGATGTTCGGTAACCTAGCCATCTGCAGTACAGTTATCATTAAACAGATGCCCTGGAAAGATCAAAATGCGTGTATCAGAAACTTCCAATTAGTCTATTCTATCAAGGAAATAATTAGGTATATAAATTTTTTTTAACTTAAAACAATACAAATCAACACTTGGTGGATAAAGGACTGCAGTTTGGATGTAATTATACGAGTGAGTATGCTTCAAAGTGATTATCGAAGTTAAGGCATCTATCCTATAATAATAAATTAGAAATCAGATTAAAAGAAAGAAATACGAGAAACGAAGATCCTTACAAGAACATCCTGACCAATCCACGCATATGATGCATGTTGGCTTGCTGCCCAAACAATGGCAAAGGCTGCACAGAATGGTAAAACCACCACAGAGAGGACTAAAACCTCCCCAAACAGGGGAAGAGTAATAGTCTTCTGACTACAATCTCTTGAGATCCTGTTCATCATAAAGCAATGCTTTTAAAAGGTAAGATGAGGATCTGAAGATGGAAGCCAGATAAACGTAACTCGTACTCTGTGTGACTATACCTTGAAATGAGTGCTACTAAGCAAACATGCATTCCCTGAAAAAGAAAACATAAGAGCTTTATTGGGTATAAGACTGGCATAGGCCAACTATCAGTGATCATCCTCTGACATTTTAAACATAACAATCTCTACCCTTATGTTTGTAGAGGAAACATAACGCATTGATCATGTTTAAACCAATTAATCTATGCAATGACCAAGTCCATGAGTTTTGTGAGAAAAATCTCAGTTTCACATATTAAAACAAAATTTCTAAGTTTAGGATATGCTATAACAAATAAGAACATCTTAAGCTTAAATTATACTAATAGACATCAAGACAAACTTTCTAAGTAGGACATAAAATATATGTTTTTAGAAGGCATCATATGAACCCATTCAAAGAATCAACTTATTGAGTTACTATGAATTTGTAGCATCAATATCTAGATCCAGTCCAACCAATGTTTTCAGACATCTATACCTGAATTTGTAGCATCAATATCTAGATCCATTTCCAGACTATCCAAATTCAATTTTACGATTTTTAGTTGGATATCAAACTGGTTCATACGAGCTTATTCCTTATGCTATCTAAGAATCACAGAATATGTTTTTGAGTAGCAAGCACACCTTAAAGCATGACACAACCGTGTTGCATAAACTGACTTGGGGAGGAAGGGGATGGTTTAGCTGTAAATCACAAAATAAATACATGTATCATGGACCGTGGGCTTTGATAATCAATGAGCGATATCCAGATGGAATGTGAAAAAGGATCCAATTTCATGATCACAGCCCCAAAATTTTCAGGTTGGAATCTGGTAAGGTAACTGGCAACTAGACCCCCTTGCCACAAGAAGTCTGCAGAGACCATTGCTAACCCAAAAAATGCCAACATAATCTAAGAAATTGCAATTGGTTCCTCTCAATATTTCAAAACAGAATCATAGTTTATTCATGAGCTAAAAATTTATCTCTATTTCCAAGTGTCAAAAGGCCACATATCCCTTCCTCAATGTGCTGAAAACATTCTTCTGTAGATCTCAAAAAATAAGCTTGAATAAATTCAAAATCTAAATTCATAATTAGACGACACAATTATATTATAATTGAAACTTGTAACCAATGATTTAACTAGAAGTCAGAAAATAGAGATACCTCAGTACCACCAATGCAGAATAATACTATCAGAAGCCAAACAAACCAAGAGGACATGAAGTAGAAAAGAAGCAATAGAAAAGCTGAAGCGGCTATAACGAAAATTATAGCTCCTCTTGCATTAATTTCTAGAATTTCCTTCTCAGAATCTTCCCTGCTGCTCATTCCGGCTGGCTGATCCTGCCAAACAAATGAATAGGTAAACTACAAATCCATATTTTATCCAACTGTATTATATTAATGGACAAAAAACCTGTTTAAATACTTAGAATTATTATCTAAGATAATAGAACAGCAGAATGAGGCAAGTGCACGCCCCTGCATGATTGAAATGCATCAATAGCTAAGTCTTTAGTAACATAATTGTCTAAGTCATAGTGTCATACTCTTAACGTTCTAAGTATTCCCTAGCAAAGAATAATTCCAGCAGTTTCTGCATATAAACACCAATGACAAAGAAAAACAATGTATGATTCCCCTTTTGTATGAATCATTATTTTAATTCCATGGAAACATCATCAAAGTGTAAAATAGGTAATGGCTATGAAATGGACCATAATTTCAATGGACGGATATAAATGTAACTAGCACAAATTGTTTGATCTTTGCTCCTATAAATCGATCCTCAGGAAACTAATCAGCTCACTCCATGAACAATGATGAAGGACACAATTAGGTAGGTGGTAGAAAAAAATTTAAAATAAGCAAGTCAACAATAGCATACCAAAGGAGTCTAATCAAATTATATGTTGGTCTTGACCACATAATTTTTTATATATTTTCTTTTTTACATATTTTGTCTTTCTTTTCTAGCTTTTTTCTTTTGTCATTTTTCTTTTTTTGTTTCATTTTTTATTTGAGAAATAGATCAGTGGAAGAAGCCAGGGCTTCTCGTTTATAGTTGTAGCATCGTCCACTACCTAAATCGAGGGCATAGACCATGCGGGTGAGGCACTCACTAGGCTGGTTACAGACACGAAACCTTCAAGATATTGTTTATTTTTGGTATTAAAAGAAGAAGAGAAGTTAAAAAAAAACCTTCCGTGTTAGTTGGTTGTAACGTTCATCAACCTGCTCACATGCAATAAATTCAGACCAAAGTGAAGCACAAACAATGGTTCCAACGGCGATTAACCCCACAAAAATTGCTGATATATCCGCAACAGGTCGATTTGGAGAATACAATAGAACCTCCACTGTAACATGAGATATACCATTAGAAATTTCCATAAAGATGTAAACAAATTAGAGCAATTTCACTTACATAAAATAAAGTTATTTCAAGCTTATATGTTTCACTTTGAAGCATATTAATCGATGAACAGTTAACAGTTAAAAACATGTGAATGGAATATTCATAGTAGATATCACTGAGAAGCGAGACCGATGAGTTGTAACGTAACTTAATGGTGGCAAGAAATGATGACAGTTCAATGTCAGTTCCTTATCCGTATCGGATAATGATACATTTCGAGGCCACATTGGATCTTGAGTTACAAGAAAGGGTGTGGCAGAGCTTGTCGTTGGCTCTCATAAAAAGTTCACACGTTGTGCTTTGTACGCATTGCAGTATTTAACACTTAAATGAACATGAAGAGAACCCTTTGACTTAAAGGAGATACTATGTTAACAGAACCGAAGTACAACAACAACAAAGCCTTTATCCAAAATTCTTGGGGTTGATTACATGAATACTGTTTCCATTCAGTTTCCATACGAGCTATCATTTCCACTAAGTTAATCAATATTATATCCTTCTTAAGGGGCAGCACTAAGTTAACAAAAATTTGAATACTTCTCAAATATGCGAGGCTTATATTGGGTTATGCCTTAATCACCATGAATTTGATGTGTATTATAAGAGCATGGATGTGCATTTGCACCCGCATATAAGCTATCATGTAGCCTTGTCATTATATCCTGTTTTTTAAGGATATGCCCATAATGCTGTGTTTGTATTGTGTCATATTTGTCTTCCATTTACTGTGTCCATGTATATGTTCCATAAACAGCAACCTATCTAACAATATATGATTCATGTAGGGCCAACCTCCAGTCAGATTCAGTACAAGTTACAAGTAGGACGCCCTGGCAACTCTTACACAAAAAAAAATAATAAATAGAAAAATAAAAAACAAAAGCTTGCAAACCTACCAAGTGATCGGTATATTAAACTGAATTTCCAGGAGGTTAATCCAAGCACATCTCAATACTCAAAAAGCAGGCAAAGAAATCTTTTCATTGGAATTTTATTCTCTAAATAGAAGCCACAATGACCTTTGGATCAATAGTGAGATAAGATTTCATTATTAAAAAAAGTCTGGGTATCAGCATGGAGTTTTTTAAGTAATAAGATGTTTTGTTCTATTGACAAGACCATAGTTGCATGGAAGCCGGTTTGTTCCAGTTCATAGGACGGGTACAGGAGCATCGTACGCCACTCATTAGGAAGTGGGTATGAGGGAGGTAGGCTTATACAATACACCGGGGAACATAGGACGCTTTATGTTCATAAATGTAGGAATAACATGTTTTGCATGGGTCAAATTTAAAAAATATGCTAGTTGATACCAGCAATGGTAAAAGAACCTTAAGAATCATTTTGCAATTAAGGAATGCATACTTTATTTGCTTAATATCACACGTTTTTTGCTGTTTATTCTTTTAAAAAAGAGTTTGGTTTCTTTGAAATTTTAATTGGCTTGAATTCTAAATTGGGTCACTGTAGTTAAGTGAATCATGTCGTGTTCCATGTGATCTGGGACAATTGGAACTGGGTCGCAAGTTTGTTATAGCGTCCCATATTCCCGACTTCTATGTCCAAGACTTTCGATGATGATAGAAGACGGATGGACAAAGATTCAACTTTCAACCCACAAATAAAGTTGGCAGAGCAAGGAAATCAAGTTCCCAGATTATTCTACTTTTAAGAGGGAAATATGGAGTATAAATTTCCATTTCATTCTATGGAATTGCACATGTAAGGTGTTTGATAAAGAATACTGTGGTTTGCTTTTAGTGCCAGATCTTCAAGATTTAGGTAAGTGCTAATCTTTCACATAATCCAACCACATAATTCTTAGACATTGTGTAGGCAGTAACCTGTTCTCTTAGGCTCTCCCCACCTATGGCTGCCATATTGATTTAGAATGACAATGTACTTTTATCATCTAATGTGGCGTTATCAAAAAAAATTACAACCCCCCAATCCCTCCCTCCCCCTTCTTGATCTAGGGTTTCTACTTCTGAGGTCATTAGTGGTGAGAGAAGGCAACAAGGTGCACTTTCCTAGTGATCTCCATGACAACAGTAGCAAACCTAAAGTCACTATACCACAATCAATTTCTTATTACAACTCCTAAACTCCAATAGTATGAATCAAGTAAACTGCACTACAGAAATCACCCCAGAAGGGGAACAAAGACTTTATCACTGATTGCAATCTCGGCATCTAAGCATGCAGATTCAATAAAATCTAGATAAACAGCATTTCACAGCAAAACAAAGGGATAAAGCGATACTTCAATTTCATCAAGTCAATCTAACAGTAGCCCAAGTATGAAATAGACAGCTAACCTCTGGCTCCATTAGCCAAGGAATCCTTAAATTTGTCCCCTGCAGACTTTGGTATCATTACAACAGGAATTGTCACATTAAGCGAAGTATCATTTTCGGTGCAGACCATCTTGTAAAGATCTGTGAAATAACAACAAAAGGAACAAAGAACAATTAAAAAAATTCAAGATGTGAAAAGGAAATACTAAAAATTGTGAGCTCAAGCAATTGTGAATTAAGTCATAAGTAAGATAATAATAAAGAATGATTTGGAATTGCAAAGAATTCTTACCTTCATTGTCATTTATCACAAGTAAACCTGCTGCACCACCAAACTGAGCGACCACTGCCTTATTAGAGAAGGCACAATCTCCCCGCTTAGCCAAGGCAACTGAATTTGATAACTGAGATAAAAAAGAAACATTTATCAAGATATATATCACATGCCGCAATTGGTAATCATTGCAATGGTTTTGAAATATCAGTTAGGATACTCAACTCGCAATTTAAAATACTATACCTTGAAGACCTTTAGTTCTCAAATAGAAAAAGAAACTAATGCATACACAAGTGGGATCAATGTCGCATGTCAGCTAGGTTTGCATAATATGAAATGGATCATGCTCAAAGTCTCAACTCGATCATCCACATCTTCATTAAAAATGTCCAAATTCATCCTTTAGTACCCTAGACTATTTCTTAGAAATATGGAGTCATCAATGCAAGTTAGATCTCGCTATTTGCTACACTTCTTGCATAACAGAGCTATGCATTTCAGGTGCAGCTTACTTTATATAAAGCTATATACACATTGAAGAATTCAGATGTGAAATTTCGAATAAGCTCATAACCCACTGTTGCATAGAACTCATATCATTCTAATTGTGCAAGAGACCTGTATACTCACTAGTATAAAGATTAAATTTAAACTTCTAACCATGCATATCTAGATTAACCTATAATATAAGCATTCCCAGTCACTAGTTAAGTCATACACCTAGGTAAAAAGCTCATAATGCAGTCAATCAAAGTTTACTTGCAATCCAAGACTTGGTGGTGGCAATTTGGCTTATCTTGCCAGTTATTATTATACTAGGCTTCAGATTCCATATAGCAGATGTATCAATTTTTTTCCAGATTTATCCCTAAATCTTGGGCAGTTTGGAGGATGCCAACAACCTTTCAGTATGCGCACGAGGCCCTAACCTATCGATACTTCAACAAGGAATTTACCACTAGCTAAGAGGGTTGAAGTCAAGTCACACATTAAAATTCAACGTTCAAAGAAAATGACTACACATGATGTAATGCTCCACCTCCTGTTAAGGTTAAATGCAAAAGCATTTTAACCTTTCTGAGGTTTAGTTATAACCGTCAAGAAGAAAATTAAACTTCACACTTTTTATCATAAAAATGGATGTGCCTTGGATATTCATCTGGAACCCTCTTTCAGATCACTCGGTGCAAGAACTAAAGCCATGGATCTCAATCACAAAAAAAGGTGATACAAATTTTATGAAGCTGTCAGATAATTACCAGCCTTTTTGGAACCCTGTTTCAAATCACACAGTGCAAGAACTAAAGCCATGGATCTCAACCACAAGAAAAGGTGATACAGAATATATGACGCTGTCAGATAATTACCATCCTTTGGTTATCATGATTCCATATGAAGACTTATAGAGATAATTATAACTAAAGCTCAGAAAGAAATGTAGTTCACTTAAAATATTTACAGTCTTTTGGGAAGTGTTTCATGCTTAAGCATCATCATGGGTAATGTGGCCACATAATTTAAGGAATCACCTAAACTAGTCTTCTAGGTATACATCACATGATCAGCCTTCAACCAATTAAAAAGCTAATAGTTAAAGCAACAACCAGTAAAAATTATATGAAAAGTTGATATAGATAAAGACGTAAATTAGATAAATCTAATAATTCCTCACAAAACCGCCTCATGAAAGTGAAGTTACAAATAGATAAGCAACACCAGAGTAGAGAAGATAAGGGAGATATTGTAGTTTGCATTTGAAATAAGCATATATTTTCAGAGAAAAGTAAGGTAGACCTTCATAGATAAATTAGAACAGCAGTTGAAAGGATTTGCAAGAACAGCAGATGTTTTTAAAGCTTCAGAAGCATGGCTAGGCAAGGAGGAACCAAACCTAGCACTTAATCCAACCACACTGGTGCCCTCAGTACCATTCACCCAGTTCTTTATCTTAACCTGTAGCAAACAAAAAGATGACAAAAGAAAAGAAAAACAGGAGGAAAGAATTTATCAGTTATACACCAGAAATACATCAGAAATCACAATGCTTGAAATAAAGAACATAAGCAGGTATTCGTCAGTAATAAGGTATGCAAGGCAGAACATTTGAATCTACCTAGTTTCAAATTCCCACAAATCTTCAGCAGGAACTTTTTAAGAATTTTGCAGGTTGAAGACCAGAATAGGTAAAACACTTGCACAGCATTGGCATTTTGAGCTCTCAATAACATTTTATGCCACGGGCAAATGGCAAAATATACTCTGATCCAAATACTTCATCACTTCTAAAAATCATACAAACTATGTCATAATAAACAAATTTTAAGAACTCCACCAGCACAGCATGTCAGAATGCAACAAAATAATGAGCAATCTGAAAAACTAATGACAACAACACTCACTTCTAAAGTAGGGTGCAATTTGGGATCAGCTATATCAATTATTTTTCTCATTCAGCTCCATAAGGGCCAGCTTCTCTTTTCAATTAATAATCAACATTATTCCGTTCACTTTCTCAAGTCATGTTCCATTTCACCAGAGCCTCTCCGTTAACCACGGTCACGAGGCTGGTCAGGAGAGCTCAAATGATCTCTCTTGCACGTGTCAAAGGCATCCAAGCAATCATCTTCTTCTCAATTGGAAGTACCACAATTGGCCTTCTCACATAGAACAATCTTTCTTCACCTTACTTTTCTCCCATCGTTCCCCTTCTCTCTTTTCTTGATACCTGCCCCGTATGACTTAAAGTGTATCCTGCCATCTATTCTGAATCATTTTGTTCTATATTGAGTGCTGTGCTCTTATGGTTATGGATAGTATTACTCCTCACGCATATCCGCAGCCATTTAAAGAATTTACAATTTTTAATGCCCTCTCTAGATCGTTTTTTTTTTTTTTTGGATAACGTGGTGATTTGCTTTCCTTATTTGCATTTCCTAATTGAGAACGTTCAATGGATATGATCATGTCTTGATGCAATGTTCAAGGTACTTCACTTTTGTGACGTGCTCATCCAAACGATACTTGTTACATTATATTTACTTGCAAGAGAACTGGACGCAAAGAAATGCATTTCTCGGATATGAAAAAAAAAAAAAGAGGATCTTCGTTCATTTGTGTGACACAAATACTTGCATTCAGTCACAAGAAACCCTAAAGTCAGCAAGCAAGCTGATATCAAAGATCTGAGTCGAGAGCGGATCTGACGATCGAGACTGGACTTACCAATTGGAACTTGTTGCTGCAGCCGGGGATTTTGGGGGCGTCTTCGTCTTCGTCGCGCGACACGTCGTCGGCCCTAGCGGCGGCGATGAGGAAGAGGAGAGCGAAGCACAGGAGAGGAGAGGGGCGAGTGGCCATGGCGCGAGAGAGATCCGCTCCCCAGCACTAAAACCCTAGGAAAATGCCCTAACTTTGTCTCCCCCCAGATTTGATTTTGGTTTTGATTTTGGGGGAAGAAAGAGAAATAGAGAGAGAAAAGAGGGGAGTTTGATGGGGGTGAACAAGACCGAGCTGTTAGTTTGTTAACGTTATACAATGTAATTCCTCGAAAGTAAAAATAAATAAAAGAAAAAAAAAGATGAGCAGCTCCTTGAAAGTAAAAAATAAATAAAAGAAAAAAAAAAGGTTAGCAGCACGGTTTGTTGTCCGTTTGTCATCATCACATGTGTAATATTTAGCAAATAAAATAAAAGAAAAGAATATTCAAAAAAAATACCATCCGACTGCACACAGACCTCCTGTAGTTATGTTTTTAAGAATAGATTCCTAAGGGATGTTTGTTTCAAATCCTATGATTTTAGGATATTGATTTCACCATGGGATTTGAAATCCATAGGTGTTTTGTTATGGGTTATGATTTCTAAAATGTTGTTTGTTTTATTAATATTTTGAGATTTGGAATATTACAATTTGTAATATTTTGTTTGTTTCAAGCTCAAATTGTAGCATTACCAAATGTTAAAATTTTATAATATGATGAATATTCTATCGTGAGCTTACCTCCAAAAAAACAAAATTTGGATTTGTCATTCCTCTCCAATTGAGAGGTAAGCACACCCATTTATGGGATTTGTCAAAATGCTCTCCAATTGAGAGGATTTGGCAAATTCTAAAAATTTGGCACTTTTTACACTTTTGGGATTCAATATTCTAAAACATTTCTTAAAACAAACACCATATATGGAATCCCAAAATACAAAAAACTTACTTTTTGATCCCAAAACTTATAATCCATACCAAATGCCAATTTTTTTGGTGAAACAAATACCCCTAAGTGAATTTTACTATGCTTAAAAAAGTTTAAGGGGGCGGGTAGACCTCCTATATAGTTTTATTGATAAGAATAGACGCCCAATTGCTAATATTTTTTGTAGACCTCCTATATAGTTTTATTGATAAGAATAGACGCCCAATTGCTAATATATTTTTTTTACTTTTAAAAGTGTCGAAAAAGTCCAGTGAGATAGCGCTTTCATCCATGGGCCAACACTGCTGAGGTTTATTCGTCACGCATGGAACTCTATGATGGGGTGATGCTGCAGAGGCCTATGCGAAATTAACCTATGTTTAAAAGCAGTCATGTAAGAATTTAGAATTTTTGAGGGCATGGTTGGGTTTTTACTAGGGGTGCTAAACCGGATCCGTCTCCGAGAAAATATCTGTAATATCCGTTAGGATACTAAAGTCTATAACCGATAGGATATGGTTACGGATATGGTTATGTAGTGAAATATCTGTATCCGTATCCGAAATATCTGAATACATATTAGTCATACTCTTACGATAGTTTCGATTCTTAGATTATGGATTTGTGGTTAATGTCGACGATCAAGATGTCTAATTTTAACTTTTCAATTATATTGGACAAATTAACAAACTCTTTTGTATCACATGAACTTTGTTTTTCTCAATACTATCTAGTTTTCTCATATCTGTTTTGTATCTGCATACATATCCGCTTATATATCTGCATGTATATCTGTATCGATATCTGTATCCGTATTCAAGATGGGTAAACGGATATGAATATGATAAGCATCATATCCGAGCCCTATCCAGTATCCGCACCGAATGCATCACTAGCTTTTACGCAAAGGATGCAAGTGAAAAAGAGTAATAATGGGAAAGAGTAATAACTCCATAATGTGAGGGCAAGTGCAAAAGGTTTCTGTCAGTTTTTGAACTATTATGGATGAGTGATCATATTTGGAACTGAGGGGCTGTTTGGTTGGTTTCCTAAAAACTAAGAAAAGGAAATCGGTACAATGAAATCAATATAATAATATTTTTATCCATTTCCATCCCTAAAACTCACCCACAACATCTAATAAAAAATTATTTTTATCCTCCAACTCATCTCCTTTCTTACCTTTAAAAATAAACCAAACACAAGAAATGTGTCACATCATCCAACTCATCACATCTCATTTTATCTCATTTTTAAAAATTACACACTTCATCCAATAATATTGTGACAACTCATCTCATCTCATTAAACATTCATTTCCATCCATTTCCTCAAAAAAAACAAGAAATCAATTTCTTTAAGTACGTGTCACATCATCCAATAATATACCTCCAACTCATCTCATCTTATCTATTTTCTTATTTTTAAAAACGAACCAAACACAAACAACCTCAAAACATCATCCAATAATAAACCTCCAATTCATTTCCTTATTTTTTTAAACAACCAAACAACCTCAAAACAAGTTTTTTTAAAAATCACTCACATCATCCAATAATAACGTGACAACTCATCTCATCTAATCTCCTATTCTATAATTTCCTTCTTTTTTAAGCCAACCAAACAACTTCAAAATAATTATAATAGGAAATAGGTTTCCTATTGTTTGATTTCCCAGTTTTTTTTTGCCAAACGAACAGCCCCTGAAGGGATGGATCTAACAATAGGGAAAACTGGTATGACATGGCACTGGATCCCAAAGCCAAAGGTTACGTAAATTGATTTGCTAGAGTCTAGGAAGGTTTTTCAATTTCTTTAGTCCATTTCTCTAAACGTGTAATAGAAATATGAGTTTCCTCTACATTTAGAGGTGGTGTGTTTACATGAAAAAGCCGAAGTAAAAGAAATTGATGTTATTTCTGCGATTTCTACACAAAAATTTGTGTTTGTGTGTCTGGAAAACTACTTTTAGTACTTTGTTTAATGCGAACGTGATGCATATGTGACATCCTTGCTTCCTAAATCTATTTTTATGTCACTAATGACTCGAAAGTATGTAGAGACGTAAATGAAATATGCATTAGTTTAGGAATGAAATTAAATTTTCTATTACATAGATAGCCTTCATTTCTAAATAAAATTCAAAAAGATACTCTTTTTCTTCCCATAAGGGCATGTTTGTTTGCACGGAAGTAATTGTGAAGTAGCTGAAGTAAAAGAAGTAGAGGCTATTTCTGCTACATCCAAGCAAAAAAGTGTGTTTGGTTCTCTGAAAAACTTACTTTCAATATTTTCCTAAATGTTTATGTGGCGTCTACGTGTCATCCTTACTTTCAAAATATTTTTCCAATCCTCAATACTCAGAAATAGCTCGGAAATAGTTGAAATGCATATTAATTATGACATAAATAATTTTTTTATTAATATTTCCTTTATTAGTTACTTCTAACAACTTTTCATTGATAAAATTACTTCCTAATAATGTTTTCAAATGTTATCCAAACAAAAAAAGTAAATAAAGAGGAAGAAGTTCTACTTCCATTACTTCTAAAAATATATGAAACAAACAAAAAAAATATTATTTTCACTACTTCCTACTTCATAGCTTTAAAAGTTACTTCTATAATCTACTTCTTACTTCTAATACTTCTATAACCTACTTCTTACTTCTAATACTTCCATTACTTCTAAAAATTTGTGTTTGTGTGTATGGAAAACTACTTTTAGTACTTCGTTTAATGCGAACGTGGTGCATATGTGACATCCTTGCTTCCTATAACCTATTTTTATGTTGCTAATGACTCGAAAGTATGTAGAGACGTAAATGAAATATGCATTAGTTTAGGAATGAAATTAAATTTTCTATTACATAGATAGCCTTCATTTCTAAATAAAATCCAAAAAGATACTCTTTTTCTTCCCATAAGTAGGGGTGTCTAATTGGGCTTCGGGCCCGGACCCGGCCCGGACCTGGCCCGGACCCGGATAAGGCCCGGAAAAGCCAGGCCAGCCAAGCTCCGGGCTCGTGTCCGGGCCGAGGTGGTGAAGCCCGACCAGGGCCCGACCCGGCCCTGTTTTTAATTTTATATATAATATATAATTTTATTTATATTTTTTATATAGAATTATAGTATGATATGGTCATTAATGCATACTTATATATATCTTTAAGTATACATTATCATTAATGTATACTTATATATACTTACATATAATATATAGTTACATATACTTACATATAATATATAGCTGTATACTAATATGTAAGTATATACTAATACATACTTATATAGATATAATAACATTAATCTATTTTTTTAATCTAATTTTTAGAAAAAAATCAAAAAAATAAAAATAAATAAATAAAAGAACATTCGGGTCGGGCTCCAGTTTGACCTAGACCCGAACTTGGGCCCGGCCCGGGCACCCAGGTCCGGGTCCGAGCTAGGCATTTTGCCCGGACAGGACCTAAAAATTCAGGCAGGACCGGCCCGTTTGGATAGCTCTACCTATAAGGGCATGTTTGTTTCATTACGGTAACCATTTTTTTGTGGTTTCAAGGAAAAAAAGGCTAAGTAGCACTTAAATACCTTATGGTTTCACTCTTTTAGCACTACCCTTAGCTGTACTTTGTAGCATTTATATACTTTTAGTTGGTCAAAATTGGCACTTTAATACCTTATCTTTTGCAAACGTGAAATTTTTTATTCGAAAGTTCTCATATAACATTCATACGTTAATTTTGGAGCTTTCTAACCATCAATATTTATTAAATTATAATTAAACCAACCCAAATTATAATTTTAAATGCATCATAATTCCTCTTCATTCTAAGTTGTTTAAAATTAATATTGTAGTACCCTCAATCATTTAAATGTGAAAATTTTCATCAGAATGTTCCCTTATGGCACTCCAAGTATAGAGCTATCTAAGTATTAATAATTATCAAATTTACTACTAAACCTACAAATATTCTATTCTAAACTTATCTTAATTCTACTTTAAATTAGAGTTTGGATCGGTTTAATAATAAATTTAACAAACATTAGAATGAAAATATAGAGCAACATTTGAATGAAAATATTCATGTTTACATGTAGAGGGTACCAACATACCAATTTAAAATAACTTAAGGTATGTAAATGCTACCAAACACAAATGGGGGGATCCAAGTACTGAGTGACACTATGAGGTATTTAAGTGCCATTTAGCCTCACCAATAATCTGTGTTAACTCTACATAGTTATGGACCCAAAAAGGATACATAGTTATGGACCCAAAAAGGAAGAAAGAGGAAAGAAGATTTTTTTAAAAAAAAAAGAAAAAGAAAAACAGAGTACAATGCCTTAAAATATGCACAACATTAAAGTTTGGTAAATAGAATATACAAGCAATTATGGGCTTCCTTTATGCCAATCCCAGCATCAAGAGGACAAAACTAAGCATCTAAGAAATTCCTCGAAACCATGTTTGCCTGTTGAAAATAGCTAATATTGAAGAATAAATTATATAAAAATTTTATCCATAATCATTAACACAAGCTACAACAGAAGTACAAATTGTTGCACCCAAAATTGAGATAACACTCGCTCATTCATCACTTCGACAAATTTTGCTCATCTCAGCACAAGATACATGGCCATAGAAGCAAATCTTAGTATGGCCTTGAAGAAGCCTCTCGTTAAAATGACTTTTGTACAAGTCCCAAAACTCGGTGCTGGAAAATATTTAAAAGCAAAGAAATATGATCAGCTAGAAATAATCATGAATACACAATGTAAAAGACTAAAAGGAGTATGTTTTAGTCTTAGTTCTAACCTGACTTGTGGAAGGGTGAAAAGGGAAAAACCCTTGGCATTTCTTTGCATGTCCAATACAATGACTTGTACGCGCGAAATTAATAGTGCATCCATATCAATTAACTTTTTTAACCTGGAATTTTGTTGATGGAAGAATGAACTTCAGAAATAAGACATAAAGATAAGAAGGGGAAAAAACAATTAATACATGCTAGGATTGTTTTAAGAGTTGCAATGCAAACATTTAAGTATCCCCATGAATTATTACATTCCAAGTCAAGCATGACTTATAACACCTTTTATCTTAATGTTCTTGAATTCCTCTCCAAAACTTCCTGAACAAAGTTCTTAAGAACTTTACTAATTCATTAAAGACTTCGAAGCTCCGCAATCATCAAATGGAAAGAGGTCATATTTTTAAACAAACATACTGTAGAATTTAACCTGAAAGAATACACTTGAATCCAAGCTAAATAATTGGTAACTTAATTTCTGTCAAAGCTTTGTAATAGCTAGCCAAATAAACCAAATAGCACCTTACCAGACAAATAATCCTTCAAGGGTCTGGCCTAACTTACCAAATAGAATTGGAATCCCAATGGCAGAATTTTTGCCTAATTTCAATATTCTACCCCATCTCAGCAGCTATCTCAGTATGTTTCTTATCTTTGTACCTGTAATTTCAATTGTCTGGTTCACCAAGCATGCTGAGAAATTTCAATTTTTTCCCCCTTGTACTTATTCCATATGAGTACTCAGTTCTCTGTAAAGCAACTTTAAGTCCAGAAAGGATTCTCAATCCTAATTGTGATTTTCACTAGCATACAAGGTTACAGAAGACGCTAGGCAGACTAGGCGTTTGAGCCCGCGCCTAGCGCCTAGACACCTAAGCGTATGCCTAGGCGTGTGACTATTTTTTTATAATAATTGATAAAAAAATATATTAAATTCATTTAAATTTGTGAAAAAATAAATAGAAATCCTAGATCCACAACAAACCATGCATACTTAAATGCTAAATAGCCAAAATAATAATTAACAAGGTTATATAAAACGCTAGGAGGCCTAGGTGTTGGGCCCGTTGCCTAGAACATAGGAGATTTTCTTTTTTATTTTTTAATTACAATAATTGATAGTAAATGTTAATGTTATAGAAAGCTTAGATGCTAGACTGGTGTGTAGGCGGATTTCTTACTCTATTTAAGTGGTGGTCGAGGAAGTTTTGTTGAAGGTCGGAGGAGGTAGTAGAGGTGGTCATATTTGGAGGTTAAACAAGTTTGTAGGAGATTGGAGGACGTGGAGGTTGCAACACAGAAAATCACGATCAATGCCTAAAGAATGCAGTCTACATAAGCAGACAATGCTCCCCTAAACACTCCCAAAACCTAGGTGGGTAGCCTAGGTACCGCCTAAGCGCTAATTAGACGGCCAAGGTACCGCCACGGACTAGGCGGATGCCTAGACGGACTAGGCGGAGGTTTTTTAAAATAGTGCTAGCATAAAACTTAAAAAGCAACTAGGGGGTAGGCTCTAATAAGGAGGGGATTCCCTTCTTGACGCCTATGTGACACAATCCCCACCATCCTCGTAAAGTAGGAAAGAGAATATGAGTTGGTGGGGATTTGTACCTACTTTATGAGGATGGTGAGGATTGTGCCACATAGGCGACAATGAGGGAAATCTCCTACTATGACAAGGATACTCATTAATCTCTTTCTCTCTCTCTCTCTCTCTCTCTATATATATATATATATATATATATATATATATATATATATATATATAAAGAAAAATAAAAGGACTTTTATGCATAAATTGTTAGAGGATTCTATTAGTAAAATGACTTTTATAAATACCAAAAACCTTACCCTAGGCAGCCTGTTTCTTTTTTTCCGTCGCTTTCTCTCCGCAACGTAGACGCAGAGAGAGAGCCGAACATCCTAGGGAAGATCAACTGGATTTTTAGGTAAAAAAATACTATATTAATCAAGGTATATATTTTCTTTTACACTTAGAAGCGCTTGTGGCTTGACCTTGTATGAAGCCATGGCCATAGTGGACAAAGCTTATTGCTGCTCATATATTTATTTATTTATTTTCTCCATGCATGATATTTGATTCCATGGCCATGGCGGACACAAGAGCTTATTGCTGCTCTTACCTTTATTTATTTATTTACTTTCGTCTTCATGTATGATATTTTGATTCTTAGCATATGATTATATTGATTCTATGATAAAAAAATTGTTACGTATACAATGCTTAACTGTAGTTATAGGGTACAGTAGAGTATGTAGATTGATTTTAGTATAGTTAATTAAATGACGTATGATATTATCCTGAGATTATTTTAATGGTATTCGGGTCTTAAGTTATACGGTAATTTTGATGGTTATTTGTATATATTATGTAGGAATCCCAAGTGATTTCGAGGAGGCATCGTAACTAGGGGTGCCAAACCGTATCCGTATCCGAGAAAATATCCGTAACCGTATCCGTTAGGATACGAATATGGTTACTCAAATCTATAACCGATAGGATATGGTTACGGATATGGTTTTGTAGTGAAATATCCGTATCCGAAAATATCCGAATACATATTGGTCACACTCTTTCGATAGTTTCGATTATTAGATTATGGATTTGTGGTTAATTTTGATGATTAAGATGTCTAATCTTAGCTTTTCAATCATTATGAACATATTAACGAACTCTTTTTGTATCACATGACTATATTTTTCTGAATACTATCTAGTTTTCTCATATCCTTTTTGTATCCGCATGCATATCCGTTTATATATCTGCATCTATATCCGTAACCGTATCTGTTTTGACAGATATGGATATGAATTTTTCTTACCGACGTATATCTGTATCCGTATCCGTATCCGAGATGGATAAGCGGATATGGATATGGTAAGTGCCATATCCGAGTCGTATCCGCTCCGTTAACACCCCTAATCATAACTGGTATTCTAATAGTCTTTTGTGTTTGTGTAAGTGGTGAATTTATACATTATGCACTGCGTATTTTTCATATAAAATTATATTAAGTATACGCGGATTTATTTCTGATGGATTATATCCTTTTGTGTGATTTAGTCGCATGTTAAGTATTAATTTGGAGGTGACACACATGGATATTTGGTATAAGCCTATGCTTATTTCTTTCTCGGTAATCATGTCTCATATAGTAATAAGTTGTGATGCATATGTGATTGGTTTCACTACTGGTTGGCCTTTAGCAATTCTTTATAAAGTATTTGGTTATAAGAACTTTGTTCGTTTTCTTAAAAATATATGCATCTCAGGTCAATACACCGGTATATATCGGATATAAGCAAGCTATTAAAACAGGGCTCAATGTGCCTCTATAAGGTTTTATTTTAGCGTTAAGAGCCCAAATTTGGATCTCATCGTCCCGGAACCACGGACTTAATAATTGTGGGGTTTACCGAGTCAACCGGAGTATAAAGTGTTGACCTCATTGAGTCGTGGCTTGCTTAGTTCCATTTCATGATTTTTTAAGTTTTTCTTAAATATTTGCATTAAGTACTAGAGTTCATTGATAATTCTCTATTATTCTTATGTTTAGCTTATCATTTGTCGAAATATTTAATTTTTTGTAAAACCAATGTTCAATGTATGAATTTATCCACTTATTGAGTTGTGAACTCATTGTGTGGTTTTCATTCTTTTCAGAGACTTAGGATTAGGTGGAATTGATGATTTTTTCAAATTCTTAGAACGGAACAAGGAATAAAATTCGAGATTGTTATTGTCTTCTAGGTGAAGGTTAAACAAAGTTTTTGATGTTTAATTGATAAATTGAGAGTTTTGGAATAATAAATTTTTTTCCTTTAGGTCGAGTTTTATTTCAAGTTGAGGAATATTTGTTTATATTAAGTTAATTGGATTAATGTTGGCTTTTGGGATTATAGAGAATATTTATTGTTGGTTTTATTTCAATGAAATTATTTTGATGGTCTTTTGATGAATGTATATTTTTGGAGGATTTTTCACAAGTTTAGTCCGACTCCAATATTCCTTTTAGATTCGGAAATTAGGGTCGTGACATAGGCAGGGCAGATACGAGGGGGATAAAAGAACATAGTTAAGATAAAAAGGTGGATCATGTTCTCAAATAAGATCAAATCATTGTGGCGAAGAGTTGAAGTTTGATAATAATATCAAAAAAGAAAAATCATAGAACAAAAATAAAATGCATAAATACAAATAACTCCAAACTTTAAAACATCAAGATGAAACATTGCCGGCTGGTCCTCTAGTATCCATTAACCTGCTGTACTGGGTAAGCAGGCTCTTAGTATCATCCTCTATAACTGTAGACCTCATGGTTCAAAAAAGATAAAAGAATATAGGCCTAGAATGCAGAAACTCTAGCATCGATAGTGGCCCTAAATACTGTTACCTGGAATATTTGATTGTAATAAAAAGGTTCTGGTTTCATAAACTACAGGGTAGCTGTTTGAGGATTTACGCATAAACAGAAAATTGCAATAGAAGGAAGGCTAGCAGGTAGACTAAATGGTCATGAAGGTTAAATAATGACCAAGAGTAAATGTAACTAAAACTATAGAGCTGAAGTAGCAAACAATAGGGACCATGCTCTGCCTCCCTCTTCTTACCTTGCTCTAATTAAGCTTCAAATTAAATAGATAAACAACCAGAAGTTGATATTTTGGTGTGATTTTGTATTTGTTCCCACCAACACCAATCTGAAGCTATCTAGCAAAGATCAGCGCATTAAGATTCCTATAACCATGATTTTATCGTAAGATCATAATTCTATTCACAGCAGGTCTCAGATCTTTAGAGAACAGAAGTACAGACACATTATATAAACAGGTAAAAAAAACCAACATTTACAAAGAAAGAAATTATCCACTGGAAATCTAATACCATACAAGAGGAGGTTAGAACTAAAACCAAGTAACGAGCAACTGTGTAAAGTAGTGCAAATTACAAATTAATTACCTGCTTGGTGTACCACATGCGATATTTACACGACCTTTTAATAATGCAACCTACAAAATTGTAAAATCATAGTAAGACATGATAATGATAGTGGAGACTACGTAAGATCAACTCTCATCATAAAGCCAGACCCTTGTCCAACACAAATGAAACCTATGCAGCAGACAAATTTATGTCATAAAGTCATATCATGTACAACACAAGTAAAGCCTATGATGCATGAAAGCTTCTATCGTAAATCCATACTTGTGTCAGGCATCTGTTGGACATAGTTGGCAACCGACTCATATTGGACTCTTCTCAAATGCGTTCCTCAAACTTCTAATATATTTTTCATTTCACATACTTGTAAAATTCTCGTGCATAAATTCAAGATTTCTAACTTTTCTTTCAATGCAAATATAGTCAAAGCAGGATATCAGAATCATACCTTGTAACTTCCATACAGGAAGTGAGATACAATAAGCTATTTCGACATAGAATTAAAGCGCAACAACTTTTGCAACTTTCAATAAAAAAGTAAGTCTATAAAAACAGATGATGAAGTAGGTCTTTGCAAAAGAAAATACCTGCTCCTCCACTTTCATGTGTTTTGCAAACAGCTTTGCCGGACGACACTCTCTTGTCAAAGACTTCAAACCTCTACATAAACATAAAATGTCAATCGTAATAGAAGAGAACATACCATCTATCTACAATAATGGTTTAATATATGAAAGCAAATGATTGAGGATTTTTTTAGTTTACATCCTTCCCACGTGATTCTCTAATAACATGCATATAAACTATCATTGTTCTTATTATTCCGTCTTTTTAAATGCTATTAATAACTGTATTTTACTTCAGAAACATGTGTACCTATAAAACCACAAAACTTGAACCAAGTAGGATTATGACCAACCTGAAACTGGAACATTGAAATTATGATTTATTATCAATTCTAACATACTCTCTCAAAGCCTATATCTACTGGAAAAACGATCAAAGGATGAATGATAATAAACATAAATGCTAAAGAACAAAGTAAACAAACAGTGATGTATTTAGAGAAATCAACTATAACTTTACGACTAACACTGAAAAACTCACTATTAAGCTTGAATCAAAGACTGAATCTCATGCTATTTCGAAATTGAAATTCTTACTTCTTCCCTACATGCACCAGTAGAGACAGAGTTATCTGTTTATTGATATTTCTGTTGTTTAACTCTTGCAATTAAAACTAAACCTCTTTGTAATGTTCTTGCAAGAAAATTAATACACAAATTAATACAAATTATTAGAAACAGATCATGGTGGTTTCGCTGATTGAAACTCTAACTCAAGACGACTGCTGTAACACTACTAATATTACCTGAGCAGCTCCAAAGATCTCAATGCGGATGTGCTTATTACAATTATTGCTGGACAACCAGCATCAACCTTTCCCTCTAAAAGTTTCCCTTCACAAAGAACGTCTTTCCAAGATGCTTCAAAAGGAGCCTTCATATGCTCGCCAAAGTTCTCCACATCCTGATCCATACTTTGAGAAAGCTCAACCATACATGTATCTGCACAAATCCAATCTGCCCTTAGATAAGGTTTACACAAGAAAACTAAAATAATTGAACATCACAAAGGAGGAGGACTAAGCAATTTATTAAAAAAATAAGATAATTATATCCAAATTAAGGTGGAAATAATTCAGCAACCTGCAACCAGACTTGATTCCCCAACATAGATAGTGCCATGAGATGGAGAACACAACATTTCTTAAGGTTAGAAAAGCTCCACTTATTGAAGCAGTAAATAGAAAATAAACCATTTTTTTGTGTTTTCCCCCTAATATTAGACCCTAAATTCTATCCTATTTTTATATTAGGCACCCAAATCTTCATACTGTAATTTGCACATCCAAACCTTCATATTTGTTTGAAACGGGGTGTTACTTAAAAAAACTTAACGGATTTAGGGGTGTAAATTACAAATATGAGGGCGTTATTTAAAAAAACATACTGGATTTGAAGAGGTAGATTACTACTATGAAGATCTGAGGTCCTTAGGATCTAAAATGAGAAAACTCATTTTTCTAAGAATAGTTTTAAAGTCAAAAATTAATTTCATAATCACATAACACCATCCAAACTTACTTGTGATACAATTCATAAATAAATTATATGCAGATGCCAATGATAGAATATACAGAATTTGTATCTATAAACTGCATATGCATTATGATTATCCAAAGCATATTTTAATAAAGTAGGAACAAAACTGTAGATGGGGTTAAAGTTGGTTTCAGAAGGACATCAACTATGGAAGCATGTGTAGCTCAATGAAACTTAGGGTTCTATGATGAGGATATCAACAGTGGAAGTATGGATAGTTAATTAAATATTTTAGATGAGAAAGAAAGGAACCACATATTTATTATCATATTATGGTTATATGAAAAACAAATACAGGACAATGTGCCAATCCATGATTTAGTGGCAAGAAGAAAAGTAATGTATGCATATGGATATTCAACGTCATAAAGATGTCCTTTAGTGCTTAAAGAATGTTGGATCACTCAGGGACTCATGCTAACATTATGCATTTTTAATTGGAGTTGCTAAGGGTTAGTTTGGCAAACAGAGCAAAACTGGGCCAGGACCAATCCTGGCCTGGTTTTGTGCTAAACTAGTTTTGTTTTGGACCAGACCCCTCTGGTTCAAAACAAAACTAGTTTAGTGACACTATTTGGGCACAAAAAATGGGGTCAGATCTAGCCTAGAATTTTGACAAACAAGAAACAACATAAAATTACGCCAGGCTCAGTCCTGACCTAATGTTACAAAGTTGCCAAACACTCCCTAACATAATTTTAAAGAGCGGTCCAGGCTCCCGCCTAGATCTAGACGGTGGTTAGACTACCCACCTTGATCTTGGGGGCGCCTAGGGGAGCCTAGACTGTTATGCGGGCTGCAAAACTTAGGTTGTGGTTTGATTTCCTCTGTTGATGCCTCCATGCCCCCCACTTCCCTAGCCTCCTCTACCATCTCCGAACACCTCCTCCATCTCTAACAACTTTCAGCAAAATCTCATCCACCATCAGTTAAAACCAAAAAAAAAAGTATCCGCCTAGGCTCAATGTGCCATGTCAGCGCTTAGCACTTACTGTCACATTGTACTTGTTATTGACTTTTGGAACTTTTAAATTCTTTCTGTTTCTCCAAAAACATTTGTTTCTGATGTGTTGATAGTTATAAGTAGTCATCAAGAGTGCAGATGGCATTCAAACATCATGTAAACCCTTAGAGGGTGTTTGGTAGAGTTTTTTTTTTTTTTTTTTTGGTTCAAGGTAGCTTTCAAGCTAGATTTTCCATATCCACATGCTCGGTGACATCTCCAATAAACTAATCTTTTAAACCCTTTGGAAAAACTAGGATTCCCTACTTTTAAAAAATTTAGCTTACAACCTCGTCTAAAGAAGCTAGGTTTGACCAAGTAAATGATTCTCCATCCATGAAACTTTCACAAAAGTTTTATCATAAAAGCAAAAGGCTACCAAAAGCTACCAAAAGCCAGCATAGCTTATAAGCTTCAGAAAATAAGCCTTCCCAAAAACACTCTTAGTCTGAATAGGTTAACGTCATATAAGCAATTCATAAATGTTTTGACCTTAACATGGATCAACCTACACAAACATTTTTCAACTTTCCTAATTCAACTTCATCTAAAATAGAAATTTCTAATTCTACACTTTCACTTGCACACGTTACACCTCAAATATTTAAGCAGCACTTAACACCCCTAACTTCATAAGGGAGTTGGGGGGCTATATCATTTCTGCAAATTTATCCTCCTCAAAATGTGAATCCAGGTTGTTGTTGTTTTTTAAAGCTATGCACTAACTAATATCTAACTCAAAGTGTAGTTTCCAAGAGAAAAGCAATAATATCAATAAAAACATAAACTTCTGCCCACCAAGAAAAAATTGTAAATTGAAGCAAACAAAGAAGAAAGCTCAGACCTTTGAAAGCCTCCAACTCAAGAGGCGAGAGCTTGAACCCATTAGCAGACTGAAAATGGTGGAGAAAAAACCGGAGCTGCTGAGCCGCAGGAGAAGTAGAAACTAACGTGAGGCTCTCGCTTCCCTTCTCTTTCTCCTTCTTCTCCTTCTTCTCCTTCTTCTTCTTCTCGGCGATTAATGGGTTGTCGCCGAGAGGAATAAAGTTAGCGTTTTTGCTTCTCTTCACCTTCTTGTCCTTCTTCTTCAATTTCCTATCAATGAATTTGTGCTTTTCTTGAGGATTTTTGCCCTTTGGAGCTTTCGGTTTCTTGATCGCCATTAGAGCTCAGATTTTGCTAGGGGCTTTGCCTAGGGTTTTTTTTTGCCGCCGCCGGGGTATTAACGGGTCGGGTCGAATTCAGTTTTATACCGGAATCCGAATCATATTTAGATGGGTCTTCTCGTATTAGTCCCTTTAATCTTTCATGTTTTGAAATTTGTTGCCACTCAAATTGCAATTAAATGCCACAACCCTTAAATTAGTTTAAATTTAGTCCTTCAAAACTTTGAAATTGCTATCGTTGAACAAATCTCTCTGTCAGCGGAAGCGTATAAGAAAATCATCTACTTAATTTTTCTTCTCAAATTTATTCTGCTCTATCTTCTCTTAACCAACCGCACATAGGATTTTAGCCCAATATTAAAATGGAAACTTCTGCAAGTTCAAGGTAGTTTTATGAATTTCGCATACTTTAGGGGTTTCTCTAATTTTTAAAGTGCATGATCCTTTTCTTTGCAAATTCTTCAAAAGTTTAGGGGCTTTAGTGTGATTTATTCTTATAAAAAAGGGTAAATTTAACTAACACCCTGTAAGTTTGGGCCTTTAGCACTTAACCTCAAAAAAGCTTGGAAACTTAGGGCAAGCTCAACAATTTCAGTAAACCACCAAAATCCGTAGATTTATTACTACGATGGATGTTTATGTGATATTATTTGTTTGGGAGCCCTAAATATGTGCCCATGTCATTGTGGTGATTAAGTACAAAAAAAAAATCAAATTGTTTTGCTAGTTTATTGAAATTCCGAAACTTATAGGGGGTTTGTGAGAGTTTCAAACTTCTTGAGGTTAAGCGAAAAAACCCAAACTTATTTGGGGCTTAGTGAAACCTACCCCGTAAACATATCCAAAACCCATAACAGAATTACCCTCCTCATTGTTCCCGGAGTTCAAAACCCCTCACATTTCCTAATCCTCATCGGTCTCAATCTCCCGCCCAAAACCTTATTAAAACCCCACCCCCCACCAACAAAAAAAAACAAAAAAACAAAAACCCCATAACCAAACTAAAGATTCAATCTTTCTCCGTGCGCTCCCGATTCCAAAAACACCAGCATTGTCTCCAAAACCTCTCTCTTTTCCAATGGCCAACATGGGTTTCACAGGAGAGTCCGCGTCGAGGCCCAATTCCTCGAAACCTGATGACGAACTGGCCAAACTAGTAGCGAAGGCGGTATTTTTGTGGAACAACGACAGGAAGAAGTACATCGCCGAAGTCAAGTGCTATTGCTCTCTCCCGCCTGGAAAATACAAGTGCCCGTACCATCGAGGAAACAGCCCTCGTCGTTCTTCGCTGGCGAAAAACAGACCCAGCAGCGAGATCAGCAGATTCTCTCCGGCTTCAGACCTCTCCTGCAGGGGGGATGTTAATTATACGTAGTTCTTTTGTAAAGGTTAATTATGAGAGTTTTCAGTGTTTGTTTCATGCAAGGGTTATGTGGTTTTTTGAGTGAGGCTTGTGAAATTAATTATCAGGTTACTCACAAAGTTGCAGGTTTCAAGCATATATATGTTCATCATACATAAATTGTGTAGTCACTTGCGTAGTTGGTGTCTGATTCGTGCCTATTTAAGTACAAATTCTGTGCATCTTCTTAATTATATTCAAAGTTGGTTTCTTTTGGATTAAGAGATATTGGACTTTATGTCAAATTTGTTAGTTTTAGTCATGATGTTAGGGTAGTTTTGATTACTAAATGAATCTGATTTGATCTCATTGACTAGTTTTCTAAATCATAGGGAGTCTTTTTTAGGGAACTGCCGGTACTTTCTATTTCAAGTAATTTCTATCCTATTAGGGGTATATTTTGTTTTCTACTTAAATGGAGGATTATAAATCCTTGGGGGGCGGGGGGGGGGGGGAGGTAGTTAAATAGAACTCAGAACTAGAATTAAGATAATTTGTGGGATAAAATTTTATAATGTTAGTCAGCTAGAAAAAACTTTTATAGTGTTAGTCAACTAGAACTTTAAAAAAACTAGAACTGACATAATTGTACAAAACTATCCCGTTTCTTTATTTTTCTATACAAAAAAGAGAGTTTTAGTCTCTCAAGTTATTCCATGTTTTAGCTTGGAACTATGTGGTAAAAAAACTAGAACTCCTATTTTTTATTATTTTTTACTTGTTAGAAAAAGAAAATTTAATTTTATCTTAGTTCAAATATATGTTGATGATATTATTTTTTGTGCCACTAATGAATCATTGTGCAAAGAATTTTCAAATGTTATGCAAGATCAATTTGAGATGAGCATGATGGGAGAGCTTACATTCTTTCTCGGTCTCCAAGTCAAACAAACTAATGATGGGATTTTCGTGTCACAAAGCAAATACGCTAGAGAGTTGGTCAAGAAATTCGAAATGGAAAATTCCAAGCATGGACCAACCCCTATGAGCACCACCATCAAGTTGGTCTTGGATAAAAGTGGTGAGAAGGTAGACCAAAAACTTTACTGAGGTATGATAGATAGTTTACTTTATCTCACTGCTAGTAGATCGGATATTATATTTAGTGTTTGTGCATATGTACGTTTTCAAGCCTCGCCTAGAAAAATCTCATCTTATTGCAATTAAAAGAATTATTAAATATATAAATGACACTATAGAACTTGATTTTTTATCCTAAGAACACTTCTTTTGATCTTTGTGGTTATTGTGATGCCGGCTTTGTCGGATGTAAGGTAGATCGCAAGAGTACGAGTGGAACATATCAAATTTTAGGTAACTCACTTGTTTCTTGGTTGGTCCTCCAAGAAATAAAATTGTGTTGCCTTATCCACTATGGAAGCGGAATACATTGTCGCTGATTTATGTTGTGCACAACTTTTATGGATGATACAAATTTTAGTTGATTTTGATTTACATTTTCATGATATAAAGATATTTTGTGATAATACTAGTGCTATTAATATTTCAAAAAATTCTGTTTTACATTCTAGAACCAAGCGTATAGATGTACACTATCATTTTTTACGTGATCATGTAGAGAGAAAAGATGTATCACTTGTCTATATTGATACTAAATTATAATTAGCGGACATCTTTACCAAGCCTTTTAGTGAAGAAGATTTTTGTCACATAAGAAATGAATTAGGCATGTGCATCCTTTGATTGTTGTTTTGATGAGTTTTTGCTTGCTCTTGGTTTTTGGATTACAAATTTTCATATCTTATTATTTTTATTCGTACTCATTGTCATAACATGTTTGAACACACAAGGTTATTTAGTGGAGTGGTTGGGAGAGACCGAGATTAATTCCAAGAGGAGTGGGTTGGTAGTAAAGCCTAGTGAGAGGTCATAAATCCAAACACTTGAGGAATGTGACACGTGTAGGCCAACACTTAGAGGATTATCTTGTGAGTTTATAACATGTATATTATTTTTTTACCCCATTTTGATGTTGACAAAAGGAGAGAAAAATCTCCTATTTTTTGTGCATATAGATAGGGGGAGTTTTATAGATAGGGGGAGTTTTATAAGGGGTTTGATAGATAGGGGAGCAACTATCTATAAGTTGACTTTATTTATGCTCCTTTATAATGGTGGTTTGTCATCATCAAAAGGGAGAGATTGTTAGTACTCTTGTTTTGATGATGATTTACAAACCTCATTATTGGTGCTAATTACTTGTTGAGTGATATTATACAGATTACATTTTTGTCAAGCATTATAGCACCACAATTGGAGGATTGGATGGAATATGAGCCACAACGATGATATCCAAACATGACAGCTTCGTTTTAGCAATCACCGACTACTTCTCAAAGTGAGCCGAAGCAATTCCTCTCAAAAAAGTGAAGACAACCGACGTCGTCAAGTTCATCAAACATCACATTATCTATCGATACGGTATTCCAAGACGAATTGTACATAACAGTGGTCCTCAGTTTGTCAGCAACGCTTTTATCAAATTCTGTGGAAAGTTCAGAATTCAAGACGTCCTGTCGATGGAATACAATCCCATTGTGAACGGATTAGCTGAAACCTTCAACAAGATAATTATTAAGATTTTGTCAAAGCTCGTAAGAACCAACAAACGAGACTAGGACGACAAACTTGGTGAAGCTCTCTGGGCATATCACACCACAGTCCACACACTTACCAACAACGAGTCTGGGACGACAAACTCGGCGAAGCTCTCTGGGCATATCGTACCACAGTCCGCACGCTTATTAGAGCAACTCCGTACTCTCTAGTGTATGGATACGAGGTTGCCCTTCCCTTGGAAATCCAAATTTCATCCCTTTGCATCGCTCTTGCAACGGGGATGACGACGGAGGAACAACATCAAAAACGTCTCAAAGAACTTGAAATGTTAGATGAAAAATGCCTGGAAGCTTAGCAGCAAATTGAGTTTTACCAAGCCAGAATCTCTAGGGCATTTGACAAGAAAGTCTGACAACGGAGCTTCAAGAAAGGAGACTTGGCTCTTATTGTACAGCGACCGATGATACTCAATTCCAAGAAGAAGGACAAATTGCAGCCCAAATGGGAAGGATCGTTCGTAGTAGAGACAATTTACTCGACTGGTGCATATTTCCGAATCACCCAAGACGGTGATAAACTCATGATGCCTATAAATGGGAAGTTCCTAAAAAAGTACTATCCCTAGTACGTTCGGGATAATCTATTTAATGGGATGTTCCTGGAGAATACTATGCGTAGTATTCTTAAGGATAACTCGGGATCAGCTGATTATTCTAGATGAAACCCAATCATCTGAATAATTTAATTTTTAATCATAATAAAAAAATGATGATTAAGAACCTCTCACCATGGCTAGTTAATCATTTCCAAAATGATTAAAACCCTCCCACTATAACTTTCCGAGCACTCTTTCGTCGAGATGAGATTCAATGACTTCATCGGGTGAATCTTCCCTCACAAAACTCCCACGATGTAACTGTAGAGTGCTTGATAATTTACGATCCTCCATCATAAAATCCCTCATTGATTGCATTAATTAACGATGGATCCACCCAAATTCTTCGTGGTTAAATCCATTCAGACTCCCGCTGTGTTTAAGTCTTTAACACTCCTACTGTTGAAGTCCTAACATAAAGTTTTAATTTGTTGATCCATGGCGATTATCAAACCCATTTCGTATTAAGTCCCTACAGCTTAACACCAAAAAACCTCCCACTGAGTGATTTTTACAAGTCAACATTCTCACTGTTATTTATACCTCTGCTCCTACTGTTTCTTGGTCAAACCTTTCTACAGTTAGGATCAAAGTTAAAATCTCCTTTCGATTCATTCCATAAACGAGAGGTCCACTTTCAAATCATGCGATCAAACCTTCATACACTTAGGGTCACCACAAACTCTCACTTGGTCAAACCTTCCTACAGTTAGGGCCAAAACCGAAATTCTCTTTCGATAAACGAAAGGCTTTCATCAATTCCTTTTCAGTCAAACCTTTCTACAGTTAGATCCAAAGTTAGAATTTCATCTCGATAAACGAGAGATTCAAATTCATCTTAGGTAACTAATCCTATAAAAGTTAGGGTTATCCGGATCTTTTCAATTCTCAGAGTGGAAATCTCATTCTTAGTTTCACCTTCTAGGATTCTCGAAGTGGTAATCCCACTTTGAGTTTCTTTTTCAGCAGGGGATAGAATAAAAAATTCTTCCTCTTTGGTATTGGGTTTGTCTTCGCCCTAAGAGAAGATATGTAGGAGATAGAATATAAAATTGTTCCTCTCCGACATCGGGTTCGTTTTTGCCCCAAGAGAAGACCTAGAGATAGAATATAAAATTCTTCCTCTCCAGCAACGGGTTCGTCTTTGCTCCAAGAGAAGACACAACATTACAACAACCAAAATTCATGTCTCACACGCATGAGGGACTTTATCTTGATTCCTAATTAGAGATAAGTCTACATCTAACACATGATGTCGGGTGGTCCGTGTTTTCGTCAAAAGTCTGTTTTGTTGTCGAATTCATTATATCTTCTTTTGATTACAACAAATTCAAAGGGATAGTCTTTTTTTAAGACTTCTTTTGCACAACAAAGCGAAAATTATAACTTTTAAGAAAATAACACAATAGCTGTTTATCAACTACTGCTTTTGTGGGACTTTGCCTGTGCCGGGAGCGCGTTAGCTCGTGGACCACCGAATCACAGATCGTGAAGAGGGGTTACTGATTCTTCCTTCGTTTATCGAAGTGAGAATTTGAAACGAAGATCTTATCAAAGTAAGATAGTCGTTCTTCTTAAGATCAAGTCAAAGCTCGAACTCAAGGAATTACTCCAAGAACTTAAATCTCTGCTCTGGATTGCTCTAAAAAATGCTCGATCCTCGTCAGAAGTGACCCTAGGGGGGTATTTATATCCTCTGGGGTACATAACTGAAAAAACTCAACAAAACGAAGAAGTTAGCTGGCGAGACGGTGTTTACTGTCTCGCTGGCCGAGACAGTGTTTGCTGTCTCACCCAACGAGACAGTAAATTTGCAGTCTCGCCCAGCGAGATAGTAAAATACTGTCTCGAAAAACGAATATTCTTGGCAGTTTCTCACTGTAACTGTCTTCCCACGTTTCAAACTCCGTTATTTTGGCAGTTATTCACGTGATTTTCGCCCACGATGTTTCCCACGTCTTTTAGCAGTTAATAGACACGTGTATGGCGGTTTTCAAGGTGGTTTTGACCACTTCAACACTGTCTCGCTGGCGAGACAGCAAACACTGTCTCGCTGGTGAGACAGCAAAGTCTGTCTCGCTGGCGAGACAGTAAACGCTGTCTCGCTGGCGAGACACTTCATATCTGTCTTGATTTTTCTCCTAAGACAGTATGAGGTGATTTTTGGATGATCTTCTTTATGTTTGGATATCTATTAGTATTTTTGATGCCTACAGATACTCCCTCCAAAGTATTCCAGACGTATTCTTTTATAGAAGAGTCTGGGATACTTTGGATAAGATAGATTTTACTTACGATCCCTTTAATGCTTGGTTGAGTAGATCGTATAGAAGGACTTGCAAATGGCTTCAACCCTTGATCTCTTCTTCTTTTAGTCTATTTAGTTCTTTGTAGAATAGCTAATGTTCTCCCGACATCGCGTTTATCGCTTGACCGTTGTCGAGATCTTGAATCGAAGCTGGTATTTGTTCTTGTGGGTTCAGCTTTTGTCACTGAATTGATACATCCATTGAAATCTCACCAGGTTATCCTTAAGAATATTCAGATTAACATTCTCCAGAAACTTCCTGTTGAGGGTAGGGAAACAGTTTAGACTCGTGTACCTATTGGAGTATTCATGCATGCTACATTTGGCTTTTGACTAAGAGAAAGTCCGCTGTCTCATGCTGCGAGATAGCATTTGCTGTCTCGCAATGTGAGACAGTATTTGCTGTCTCGCAGGGCGAGACAGTGTTTGCTATCTCGCCGTGCGAGACAGAGTTTGCTGTCTCGCTCAACGAGACAGCGAGTATATAAGCCGGACTTGGTTTTTTAGGGCTTTTTCACGTCGGTTCTGAAGCGATTTCTGGCGATTTTCGGCGATTTCTTTGAGGTTTTCTTAGCGATTTTCGACCAGTTTTCTGCCTTTTCTCCTCCTCTTCCTTTCTGATTCGTGTGGTGCTTCGGTTTGAGGAGATTTCACTCGAATCTCATAGGTTCGTTTCCCCTCTTTTCTTCAAAACTTTGATTTTCTTCAACTTTCTTTGACTGTAACCTTGCATGCACTGTTTCAGCGATGCTTCGTGATATTTTGTTCAATTTCACATTCAAAACCCTAACTTTCCCCTTGGGTTTCACTGTAGATCACATATTTGTCATGTCGCCGCATAGAGCTCGCGTTCCCCGAGGCCGTCAGACTGTTCGGTCTCCTGAGGGGGCTGCTCCCGTTGCCGCTTCACATGGGGGTATGCTTCTCATCCTTTCATCGATTTACATACAGTATTTTGTCAATTTCATTTGTACATTACTGTATTTGTATGCAGATCCTCGTTTGTATTCTTTGAGATACCCTCGAGAAGAGCCGGTATCCTCCTTTGAGGGGATCGACGCTTAAAAGTGTTTGTTTTGCTTGGACAAAACGCACTTCAGAACATACAGGGGCGATTTCATATCATCCCACGTGTGTTGAAAGGTTTTGGTATGTCGTTATAATGCCCGTGCATAGTAGCACATATCTCCTTTATACATGGGGTAGATGGAAAATCGTCACACCTATTATGAGATAGCGACTATATCTTATAGAGTAAGATATACTGCTTTCTCTAAAATTTTAGGACCATCCTTACACAATTTATGTGTATTTCTTTATCAGTCCATTTTCCTTCCACGATCTTCACTGTCGACGAAGTTACGGGCCAGAGCAGCGCCACTCATTCTTATTATGAGGGGTTACCGTTAATTGAGTCTGCTCCCCAATTTAAATCGGATTACAGCGAAGGGGCTCGAGAGTTGATTCAGTGGGGTAGTTGTCGTATTCTGCGACGATTAATTACGGACACTACTTTGATTTCAGAGCGAGATGAAAATCAATGCATAAGGAAGCCAGACTTTTTATTTGGTGACTCCATAAAGGATCCGGAGATCGCATTCTGCAGGCCTGCACAATGGTTGTATGAGAGAGGCTCGTTATTTCTATATATGCCTTGGATTCCTCTTGAACATTCGCTTTTACAGTTCAGAAATCTATCTGTTGGACGCGAAATGTTCTGGAGGTTAACCGAAAACCACGAACGCATTCATTGTGGTTTCATCGGGAAGGAAGCCACCCTAGGTTCAAGTGAGAGAGCTTCTATATGAGGACTACATCCCGGCATCCTAGGCCAGGATAACATCCCTCAGAATGAGACGGTTGCACAGGCCAATACTGTGAAGAACAGGTTAACAGCAGCGGGGAAGAAATTACCCCACGAGAATTTCAGATGTTATGGATGGGTCTATTATTTTGGAGACAAATTGTGGACCAGAATGACCCGATATGTATTAAACCGCTGGGGGCGAGAGTTGGCAGAATTAGGGTTGGAAGTCCCGATTCGTGCCACTATGTATGGTCTGCAGATTAGCGTAGGTCATTTCCTCTGTTTGTTCGAGACCTACAACCCTGACACCAATACATTCTTCATCAAGAACGGGGAGCTCGGGTTACCCCTGCATGAGATGATGAAGGTGTCTGGTCTGCCCATAGGCGATGTTCCATATCAGGAATTCTTTCCAACCACCAGTCAATTAAACAAGATGAAGGATCGGTCAGCTGTGACCCATGACACTTTATGGGAATTGACTTGCCATTATCATATAGCCATGGCCGAGATGGAGATCAAAGCTAGGAAGAAATCTCCCCAGATCAGCTTAAAACAGTTCGCCGATTATCTGTTCAAGAACCTGGACAACCGTTCGGAAGATGTATGCGGATTATCTCCTTTGAATCCGGGTAAAATCAATCGGCTGTTAGAGAAAACAAACGCACAGACTTACACCTCTCACTCAGAAGATGGATTTCCGCATGGTACTAAATTCCGTTCTTATCTGTGGCAAGCTGGTGTTCCAATTACTCCTACTACCCTGCTGGCTGGCTTCTTGGCCTTATGGTTGAAGAGGTGCGTAGTTCCCCATCAATCTTCTGATGCGATGCCTATGGAGGTGTTGTACCCAGCAGTCCAACTAGTTACAGGTCGCAAATTATCCCTGCTTCCCGCCATGATGGCTGCTACCCACAGTGGATTACGGCAACTAGTTTTCGCATTCCTTCAAGAGAAGAAGAAACCCTCTGCCGGTATATCTGTTCCAAAATTGGAATTACCCTATACCTACCTGATGACCTGGTTGGTACTTCATCGGCCAGATTTGATGGAAGCTCCTGAAGTGGTGGATCCCAGTCTTCCTCTGTTGCAAACCCTTGAGGGTTGTAAATGGGTCAGGCATCGATGGGCGGACATAACAAAGCAGTTCAAGATCCATAAGTGTTGGGAATTCTTCTCTTGCTTTCCTCGATTCTCCGGCACATACAACACAACTTTATTGGATGCTGAAGATCCAAGGCAGAATCATACCATCTTGGATGTCGGGTGCTTCAGGTGGTTGGTGAACATTCGACCCGGATATCTATTGTTCAGGGTAAAAGACGTTTGTCTCATTGAACCCTATCTTCCATGTCGATTTGCTCACCAATTCGGCTATGATAAAATTTATGTCGGCAACCCGAATCGTCACCTTAGCTTTCGCGGAGGACTTATCGACGGAGCGAGAGCTTGGTTCTGGAGTATCGCCGGCTGCACAAGTGCTGAGTTCGATCTTCCTCTGGATGCGCCGCCTCTACGGATGACCTTTTTATTTTGTAAGTGGTTGATCGCCGCCAACATCGTCACCCGGTACAGGAGAAGGTCGGAATCAGAAGAAGAGACAGCCCCGCGGCGCTCAAGAAGAGTGACTCGTGAAGCTATGACTTCGCCCCAAAAGAAAGAAGCCGTCAAATCTTCAAGGAAAGGAAAAGAACCAGCCCGCTTAACTGGTAGCGAAGAAGAATTTAATTCTGAGGAGACGGAGACTTCTGAGGAGGCGGACGAGAACAACTCGAGTTCCGATGAAGTAGCTGGTCTCCCTGATTCATTCTTTGAAAGGGGACTTGTGCGTCCATCTGTCGCGCCTACTCAACCACCAGATGCTCCGAGAAGAAAGAGAGAAAGAGTCATTATGACTCATCCCATCGGATGACGGTGGAAGTCCTTAGTGGCGGATGAGGAAGATACAGTGCCTCTTACTCTTCGGCGAAGATCTCGTCCTTCTGCGCAAGCTCAAGCCCAGGTCTCTCCTAAAGCTGAATTACGTACCAAACATCGTCACGAAGGCTCTGGAATCCAGGATGAGGCACGTCCACTGAAAAGACGAAAGAAAGCCGCCTCCAAGCCTCGTGTTCATCTTCCCGCTGTAGAGGAGACGTCTGATCATAGTGCTTCTTCCGC